>JACDOX010000119.1:1770157-1895980 GCA_014549065.1 Cardinalis cardinalis
GCCACCAAACCCCACACCAAAGAGACAGAAGCAGGGAAGTAGCTTACACCTTAATTTAGAGGGTTTTGAACTGTCCAGTTCCACATTTTATTCCTTGTAGKAATGAACTAAAAGGTGAATTCAGGAGATACCACACTTGAGGTATCAAGGAGATATCTCRTTTAAAGCATGACAGAATTATACCACGAGTGGGCATATGGGAGCAAAAATTAGAGAATGCACATTAATAAAACACAATAATGCTACTTTCAAAAATACAGAAATTATGTTAATTTTGTTAAAAATTCATTACAAAATATACAGTAAAAATTATATTAGAATGAAGTTTACAAGTACAGACTGGTAATTTAATGGAGAAATTCAGAAGTAATACTATTTAAAGCATCAAAATTGCTTAGAAACTTAGGATAATGCCTAAAAAATTGAATGGGCATCAGAAAAACTTTGTGTTTACAGTGTCTTATTCTCACCCCCAGGAGGGAGGAACTACCTCCATGCTGCCAGAAAAATGTTCATTTTGTGCTTAGGATTTCCTATTTTATGTGTATCCTACAGGAAAGAACCTGCGATACCCAGGGCATTGTGTATTTATGGCTTCAGAATCATCTTGATTCATGAACTTTCAGGATTTGCTGAGACAACAGCATGATCATCATTGTGCTAAGAACATGCACGGTGTAGTAGATAAAGATGTGCCAAAGCTTTTCTTTTGGTCCTCATTTGCTTATGAYGGCTTCAATTCCTTATTTTCAAGTTGAGCTTTCTAAGTATGGCTGAAATTAATCTAATTAAGAACACTAGTATGTATTTAAATGTGTCCATATATGTCTAATTGTCTATATTTATGTACCTATATGAGCAGACACTGTTGTATGAACACCTCACATTGCTTTGTTCTTCTCAGGAAGAAATATTTAATATAACCAGAGAGCAATTTATAAGATTTATACTTTATGGAGTAGTCATTATCTCTGTCCTAGGCTCGAAGTCTTTTTACTGTACGGGAATCAAAAGTTCTACATCAGTGGGATTTTATCAGATATATTCCAGTGCTTTTATTAATCTCAAATTTTATGACACGTGCAGTGACTTTTTTAATTATTATTTTTACTGATTTAGTGTTCTTCTGCCTCTTAATATTGCTCTCTTCAAAGCAAGGGAAGGATGCTTTTGACAATGTTGCTTAATATTCATTTTTTCAGACTTAATTCCACTAAAAGACTTTATTTCCTTATAATGCCCACAAGGGAGCATTTAYTTCTGTAGCATTAGGATAATATTACTGTCCTTTGTAGACTCATGGAATGGTTTGGTTGGAAGGGACCTTAAAGCTCATCCAGTGCCACCACCTGCCATGGGCAGGGACACCTTCCACTATCCCAGGGTGCTCCAAGCCCCATCCAGCCTGGCCTTGGGCACTTCCAGGGATCCAGGGGCAGCCACAGCTGCTCTGGGCATCCTGTGCCAGGGCCTCATCTCTCTCACACTAAAGAATTTCTTCCCAATATCCAATCTATCTCTACCYGATTTCAGTTTAAAGCCATGCCCCCTTGTCCTGTTAAAAATCCATCTTCAGCTTTCTTGTAGGATAGATGGGAATGAATTTTCAGAACTGTGACAAAATTTAAAAAATAAGCATTTCTCTTTTTTTCTGATGTATCCTGAATATTTCCTGCACGTTTCAAACTCATGCTTCATTGAATGGTTGCAATCTTCCTGTGTAAAAATATTCTGAAGTTAAAATGTTGCTTTTGCTTACTAAATAGAAAAGGGGTTGATGTCTAAAGGAAAGGAATTTTTAGCTTGAAAGGAAAAAAAGGGAAAACAAGAAATCCTGATTTCACTTTGCTGTTTCACTRTGTGTGAATGAGCTGATCATGTCACTTCATTTCCCACAGGACAGGGTTTTCATGGGTAAAGCTCCAAATTGTGTCCCCTTTGCTGTGCAACATCCAAACACAGGCTGGTCACCATATTCYTCTTCTTGGCACCATTTGGGTGTTTTCACCTGAAAATTACTTTAATTTAAAACCTCCAAATTACTTCCATTCATAATAATGGCTCTGAGTGGCTCAAAAACACCAAACCAAACAAAAAAAGGAGTAGGAAGCAACAGAAGCTTACACAGTGATTTTGACGTTTTTTGAAGGGTCCAGTTCCACATTTTATTTCCTGTAGGAATGAACTAAAAGGTGAATTCAGGCGATACCACACATCTCATTTAAAGCATGACAGAATTATACCATGAGTGGGCATATGGGAGCAAAAAATTAGAGGATAGTCCTTAATAACATACATTAATGTTACTTTGACAAAATATAGAAATTGTCAGTAATTTTGTTAGGGTGCCTTCTTAATGAGGAAACTGYGAAATTATGTCTAAAATAATGCAGATGCTGGATTTTCTGTGCCCTCACAGCTTCTGCATTTCCAGATCACAGAAAATAATGGAGAAAATACTTTGGAACATCAAACTCTATGCCTCAAAATTGAGTTGCCTTTCAAAAAATCTGAGATGTATGTCTGAAGCCTTAATGCTCTGAAAACCATTAATTAATTCTCAAGTGTTTTCTTTGAGGTAGGGTACAAAATTAGAGCATGTTTTTTATCAAAATCTTGTTAGAAAGATGCTTCAGTGAACATTTCAGTACAAACCTGCTGCCTGAGATACAGAAAAATTACCATTAGGATTGCATTGATTATTCACCACTTTGTTTCAAAGTTCTACTTCAGAGTTAGGCTACAGCAGGAGAAAGCACAGTTTTTTATTCTATCTTGTTTTTAATTTTTATATTGCCTAGGAATAACAGTATTATGATCCTTCTGGGGAACAAGCTTTAAAATCTTAAAAGCAAATCCTTCTGGGGAACAAGCTTAAAATCTAAAAAACAGTGGGAAAAGTATATGAGTCTCTTGTGATGCTGAGAGTTATGTGTAATTTTTTCAGTTAAATGCTTTTCTTTTATACTTAATTATTTCATAGGAACCATTTAGGTTAAATTCTCTTCCTGTAGCTGTATAATAATTTAARAAGCAAGCAAATCTTGGCAGTTCTTATCATAAAGATGGTCTTCTCATACCTTTGCCAAACTTCGTCTGTTTTCTGTAAGGTACACCTGTACAAATTTAGTGATCCTCTCAACAGGGAAGGACAGGAAAGGTGTTTGCTAGATCTCATTTCTGCATAAAATTTTAAAAAACCTACTTTCACATTTTTTCAATATATTAAATTTAGCATTACTAGTTTTCCTGCACCAGTAGGAAAACTAGCCACTATTTCATTTTTTCATCCCTTCATGTGTTTTCATTATTCCTCTCTTCATTCTGGCCAGCATCTTTATCTTAGGTAAAGTTTGAACACCTTTTTTTTTTCTTCTCTTTTTTTTTGAAGAGAAGACCTCAGTGGCAGGAGTGCCCTTTTGTAGAGGCCTGAGGCTGGCACACCTGGGCACTGTGCAAGTATAGCTTGCAATATAATAAAGGAGAATATCTGCTCTGAATAAGCAGGCTGCCTCAAAATTAGGCATCTGTAGGAGAAGAATTGAAAAGGAAAAATTCTTTGAGATAAAATCAACTGTGAGGTCAATGAATTTAGGGTCAGGGACGTATACTCTCACTCTGATTAGGCTATGGAGTCCTATCTAAAAGCCAAAGTTAATCTCTGTYTGTTCTTTTTATATAGCTCACACTCTGTGAGCACTTCACAATTTAAAAAGACCGAAATCAGTAAGCAGGATTTGTAGTTCATGAAACTGCCATTTATGCTGTGCAAATGCTTGAAGGAGTACTAAAAATCTCTGAAGCTGAGACAGCAGGCTTGACTTCTCTTACACTCTTGTAAAATTAATCTCTCTCAATTTATTGCAGGAATTTACTTCTTGACTTGCCCAGAAATAGCAGTCAAAGAAGGAYGGACACTGTTATTTACAGAGTTGAATATACTTAGTTTGAATGCAAAACTTTAATATTTTTGTTCTTTCCAACTTCCAAAGAGTAAAAATCAGCTTTTAAAACTCTTCAATAAAATCTTGTTAGGCAGCTAGGCTGAGAAACAATTTATTTGTAGTTTTGCTAGAAATTCCCTGGTATATCTGATGTTGCAGACCTTATAGATGCATCAACAATTACTGATTTTGTAGAAGATGCACTGAGGATGCTTTTAGAAACAGCAAATGCATTTGAATTTGATAGTCTACATCAATTAAAATCCACAAGCTCAAGTATCTTGTTTATAGAAAGACTTTTTGACTGGGTCATTAGGTTTTGGAAATATTTGTAATCTTCCAGGAATTTGATTCCACGGTCAAATCACTGGGGGACTCCTCACTTTTAGTTGGATATACTTGAATTATGATGGCAGGAAGCAAAGATAAGCTGATTGTATTTTTGGCTCAGATGCTGAGGCAGATATTACTTGGGAGGTTTCTGCTCTCAAGAAGTGAAACATCCTCATGAAAACAGCAGTGGTCACTGATTCTGATCTCTCATCTGTTTATATACTCTGACTGTTGTGTGTCAGAGTTCCAGAGAGCAGCTTCCCCCTTCACACCCCCTTCTCCATCCTAAGGTTTTTGTGCAGAGAGAAAAAAATGAATGAATAAAAGCTGATGCTGCTTGGAGCCCTAAATTAAACTGCAAAGGAGCCTAAAGTTAGACTGGTTCCTGAGTAGCACTTTAAAGATATTGAGATTTGAGTCAAAAAGTTGTATCACTTAGAGAATTCCTTGTGCTCTCATTAGGGGTGAAGCAACAGTAGAAATGCTGAAGTTTCACACTTTTGCAGTGCCTTACCTCTGTTATGCTCTTAACTTGTGAAGTGTCTACTTAGCTAAGAGCTAGAATGGAAAGAGTGTTTTGTTAACATAAATTCCAGCTACTGCTAGAATCTGTTAATTAATCCCATTGAAATAGAATCTTGTTGCTGTACTAGTACTTCATACTAAATCTGAATTATCCTACTGTTTATTCTATTGCACAGCTAGTGCTTGCCAAGTCAAGTCAYACCAGGTTTTCCAAACAGCTTGAAGATTTCCTGAGATATGTAGTGACTGGACTTGTCTTTGCTCATAATACTCCAGTATTCTCTTTTGTTAGTGATAATGCACCTTAACTGAATATTCTCRTGGTTTGGAGATAGTGGATCTAATCCGGASTATTTGATGGAGTTCTTTTAAGAAAGGAATTATTTAACAGGGGTTCTTTTAAAAATATCAAACATTCAAAAAAATTTCATGTCTATATTTAAAAATAAATGGAGACATAATTAAAAAGTACCATAAATAAATAGATGAACTTATTGCTGTGCAAGAGAAAAAGCATGACAAAAGTCTTATTTTGTGTTGCATCTGGGTATCCTACACTTGAGATTTGCTGACAGCTTCACAGATTTTGTTTCCCTTATGCTTTTTTCTCACCTCTCTTTCACTCCTAAGTACATAACGCCAACAGGGGAGCTTAAAAACTGCAAGCACAGGCACCTTCAATGCCGTACCCAGCAAATTACTCCCAAGTTAGCAAAGTCCAGTAGTGCAGAGCCAGAAGCTGTTTGGTAAATAGTAACTTGTTCCTTCCTGTGTTTTTTGTGTAAGATGAGGATGCACACCCACACCGCCCCACTCACAGTCCCTGGAACCTGGTGTCTGAAGCCCTTTCATTATTTTACACAAYGTTTCATTTTATAGCAGAACAATCTGTTGGAGCAGATTGGCAGAGCTGTGACTGGGCTTAGAAACGACCGTGGGAGCAAGGAGTTGTAAAGTTTAGCAGCAGTTTAGATGATGTTCAGGGGATGTTAGCAGATGTTGAGCAGTTTAGCAAATTTCCTGCAGAAGGGCTCTTTGATTGTTAGAAAATGGAGCTAAATCTCACTCAGGAGTGATTCAGATGCCTTAKGGAGGTAATCCTATCAGCCAGAAAAGAAGTATTAATTTTACACAAATGATTGCTATTTTCATTTCTTCTTTCTCTAAAGTGTTTTATGAAATAGTTCTGTAAGGATCTGAGCTACTTTTCTTGGCATTAATAATTACTTTTGTTGTCAGATTTCAAAAGTCTTTTCATAGGGGAAAAAAAGTTTGCATGAGTGTATGTGTTTTTCTTCCCAAGTGTTAGAGATTACTTACACAGTGGTAGCTGTAAGTAGAATATGACAGTGTCTGAGTGAACCATGCTGTGCCTGCATAATCCCTACCTCATCCTTTCTCCTTAAAGGTAACAGGCAGGGAAGAGTGCTCTGACACTTCTGAAGAGTGTAACTAGTAACTGAGCTTGTAAAAGAAATGAGAGGTGATTTTTGATAAGCACAGCCTAGTCCTGAATGCTTGCCGGGTTTCTGAAGGGAAGTTTGAGTGCCTCGAACAGAGCAGCCTTTTTTAGTCTGCTCCCACTTTTTCATCCCTGCTACAGATAGTGCCTCATCCTCCCAGTTCACACTCTTTTGAGGGAAGTACTTGTATCTTTTGCCATTAATTCGTTAGCATTTTAGGTGTTACACATGATAAAAGATGTAATCCTCTTTGAGAGGTACCTAATTGGACATGACTCRAAGGCTTGAGCTGTCTTGGATGGGACATTTTGCAGGTGTTCCCTCTTCTTGGGGCACAGCTGCTTCAAGGTGAAATTTTTGTTTCCTTCGTTCAATTACCTCCTGCTAAGGACCCTTCTGTGTCCTGGTCTGCATGCACTTCAGGAGATAAAAGATTTTCCTTCGTCACTGCTTATTACTGAATTTACAAGGAATAATTGAAACCAAGCACATTTCTGATGTCTCTTCAAAAGCTCAACTGATCCATATTCCTATCACCAGTCCTGCTTTGGGGCTGCTGGAGATGCACCACACTTCATAGTTAAGTTGAGCAAACCTGACTTTTATGAAGGAGGGGGCCTCACTTATTGCAGAGGTACAACTTTGCCCCCTTCTTACCTCACACACAAGGTATTAAATGTATAAATGCTTTCAGAACACAGAATAGMTTCAAATATGGCAAGAAACTCTGCCACAACTGAAATTTTACACAAGAAGCATACAGTGCTCTGAGCTGTAATATTCCTCACACAGCTGCTGCCTTTGATGGAGAAGTCGGAATGTGAGGCTGAGCTCATGTGTATTTGTCAGGCTTTCAGTTTTGTTTTTTTTTTCTGTAAGTGCCATCAGAAACTAGCATTGATTATGCCAACTGTGCGCTCTCCAGATGATGTTTGTCCTTCTATATATATCAGGCTATATGGTTAAATTTATGATTTTTTAACTAGAAGTCATTAGCACCAGCTCTTTCAATTCCAATTTACATCCTCGCTCTTTTTTCAACATATTTCTTCATCAATGCCATATTTTCCAATGATTGATGACATTTGAGGAGTAGCAAAGTTGGAATACCAAAAATGTTTTGTACCACASCAGCCTTGCATAATGCTGAATGTACGAAACAGACCACTGGAAAAATAGCTTGTAATAAGTCTGGAATGAACTGCAAATCTTATTAATCATCCATAATTGTGCTCAGAAAGGAAAAGGGCAGTGTTTAATACTGATACTGCAAATGGCAGAATCTTGATTAAATATGAATATGAATGGAGATGAATCAGCTGAGCACTGTATCAGGAAAAAGATTATTTTGAGTCTGCTGCTACTTGTTTATGAAGTGGAAAGAAAATAGCTCAAGAAGGACAGGAATRTTGGAGGGAAAGGGGAGAAGATGAACAGAGTAGTTGGACCTGCGTTCATCAAAAGTATGTCTACACAACTCCATTTTCATTTAAAAGTTTGTATGAGATGTTCATTATAGAAGAGTATCTGTGTCATAAACACAGTGATTTGTCGTTCTCTAACAAGAGAAATTTATTTGAACCACCTGAAGTTTGTAGTTTAAGGTTTTTTGGGGGAAACTTTTATTTAAGTATAACTATATTTAAATACTGATGCATTTGTTAGTGCTTCCAGAATTCTAATTGCTACTCATTAATCAAATACTTTTTTGTTAACTACTGTGATATAGCGTCCAGCATTGTTATCAATTTGATCACTGTTTCTCCTGCAAAGAMGCATATGTTGTTCTGTTCTTGTTTGAAAAGCATGTTTGTGTGCAGCCAGGTAATTTTTTATTTGGTGTCTGTTTAAAATGGCTGATCAGAGTCAGGAAAACYTGCTCCACATGGAGAATATCTTACTTTATAGGGTTCTTTGTTGCATCAGTACAGCATTCACAGCTTTTTGCTTGGTGTCAGTCTTTTCTAGCTGTAAATTTTATTTAAAATCAGAYCTAAGGGAAGTGCTCATGCATTCAATATCTGTAAAATAAAATCTTTTACCCAGAGATATGATCTTTGTTCTCTAATGTTGAGTAGATCATGAGTGCCATTTGAGGTTTTTCAGCCTGTGATAAAAGCTCTGCTACATACTATTAATTTTATTTAACRTCCCCATGCCAGCGCTTCAGGGTAGTTGGTCACACAGACTTGAAAATCCATCAGAAGTTCACCCAGAAAGGAAGAATTTATGACTATTGTGTACTTTAAGGGCTTCCAACCCTTCTTCATCTTGCAGGTGTGTGGAGTGTTCCAYAGTAGATGGTTTCCTCCCAAATGATACAGTCTGTTTTCCTCTGCTGTGTTACACACAAAGAGCTTGYTCCCCTGTGTGGTGCTGGTGTGCACACAGAAATGTGATGTCCTGTGTTATACCTAAATATCCCCTGGCTCTCAGAGACACAAAAACCTGTCAATTTACATGTGGTGAGGAATGGAATTGATATCTAATTATTAAAATACAGAAACCTAAATGAGGTAAAAGACACATGAAAAAGCTTTTGGAACAGTCTAATATTCTTAATATTCTTAATATTCTTGTGATCAGGTGCTTGCTATGAACTGTAGGGTGAACTTTCTAAGACTGTAGGGAATCTGTCTTGGCATCGGCCTGTGTGCCAATTATGGCACTGGTGCACTGGGAGAGGCTGCCTGGGTCTGGAGGTATATATGGATTTATCTCCTGCCTCCCTCTGGCAGGGGGAGCTGGGAAGGCAGCACTTCTGTAGCACTAGGCCAGCACCAGAAGTTATTCTTGTTTCTGCAACAGCTGACTTGTGAAGTGATGTGGCAGAAAGGATGCACACTTGTCATTTAGCATTATCTCAAACCCTGGCTGCTGTGATGCCTTTTGATGTGCCCTAACTTSGAGAAGTGGCTTCCCAAGGAAGGTCACAGAGTGTTCTGTGCAYGCTGCTCCAGTAAATCCTTAACTAAACCAGCTGGAGGGCTCCAKCCTTCTGAGACAAACCACACCAAAACAACAGCAGAGACCCTTCAGTCTTYTTGCTGCACTCAGGCTTTGCTTTATTCTGTCAGAAAGTGGCCTGACTGATAGGGCTGAAGATATCTGACAGAGTGCCTAAGCGATTAGAACCTTCTGGGTCATAAAATTTACATCAGAGCTGGAGTAATGCTGCTATAAACGTGAAGTGACACAGCACACAGCCAACACTCATGCAGAAGGAATCTCTGATGCACTGACGCAGTGTGACCTTCCTTGAGGCAAGCTGCTTCCTGAGTGAGAGCTGAAAAATACTGTCTGCTGCTCATGGTACATGGCTGGCCTTAAGAGGAACGTGACATCAGCTTGTCAGCTGCTTGACTTGCAAAAAATCCAGAGGTTTGGCTGTGGAAGATGACAGTTAAAAAAATGGGGAAAGGAATTCTAGATGGTTTCAGAAGGAAAATAGCAGGTGCAATATAGTACTTCATAACTAAAATATTTAATGTGTATCAGTATAGACATTCCATAATATTTAGATGATAATAGCACTAACTCAATAGTAACATGAATTCATTCCTCTGTGTGTGTTATGATTATTTTCTCTGGCATACACTTGCATTTCTATTAGCACACGTTTGTTTGTGTGAAACTCCGAAGTGTGAATAAAACCCAAAAGATCATTTGAATATTTGCTGTATGGCCATATGTGCCCGTTGCCATATACACACAATGTTTAGATGCAGAAAAATGTCAGTTTTACTTGTTTTCCTATCTGCTCACAAAAGCACAGTTGCAAGAGGGCAAAGTGTTGGAGATCTGAGAAGATGCTGSTCTCCTCATGATGGCTTTTAATATGGAACAGGTGGTGATTCACTTGTCTATGTTTTATCTTAACCATTATTTCCTAATCTGTCTATAAAAGTAACTCTTGTATATTTAAAAGGAAATAAGTATATGGATTCATTTACCAGACAAAATAAGGTCAAACTTTAGCATTTATTTAGGTCACTTCTTCCTTGTCTTAAAGCAGGCGCAGTTCTGCAGTGAATGGAAACTGCGCATCCCAAGTTCCACATTTGCACTTCATAATAGAGTTAATTTTAATGTATTATCAAAAAAACTTTTTTTGAAACCACATTCACAGCCAAGTTGAAAAAGGAAATTTTTTGTCACATGTTGATTAAAAGCTACTCCATGTTTTTGTTGTCTAGCTCACTTGAGTTTTGCTGAAGATTTTGCTTTGTTGTAATGAATAGGATTATACTGTAATTACAAATATGGCATTGGGAGTAAGGAGTAGATGCTAATATATAGGACAGTGATATATTATCCTAGAATCAATAAAATGGTCATGTATTTGCTCAAGTGCAGTAGATTCTTAAGCTTTTAACTAGAAAAATGTTAAGAAATGTTAGTTCCAAATGATTTATATTGTCTTTCTTTTTTGCTTATTACGTTCAATCAGTTCCAAAATGTTTGGCTAACATTTGCAGATACCAGAATGGAATTACATGAWTCTTAATTTTCTGGGCTAAAATGTCTCTGACAATAAAGAATAAAAACATATGAAATTAACAAAAAAACATTTTAAAACATTTTTTGTTTCGTTCAATTACAAAATAGCAAGTCTTTGCCATGAGACAAAAATGTACTTCTCAGACTGACATGAACATTTTTTATCTTGCCTTTTGAATTTTTAAAAACTCCTTTGAAATTTACTGTTGTCCTCAGAATTTCATCAAGTCGTTCCACTGTTGCTGTCATTTGGAAATTTAATAAAAAGAGTTTATCCCCTTCACAGATTTTTTTCATGGAGAGGAATTCTTGGACTGGTGTTAGCMCTGACTTCCCTCCTGGCTGGAAGTGGTAGCAGACAACCTGGTGTCTTGTTCTTATGGATGTATAGTCAGCTAAATTCAAATGTCACAGCTAAATATGCTCACTTGCACTTTTAGGTTTCAAGAATGGCAATAACATGCTTTTCTTTAGGATGAAATATCTCTCTGAAGGCTATCTCCTATGAGCAAGACAATATTTGGAAACCTTGTCTTGGTTAATGTGGTTTCTAGTTTATTTTTTAATAAATATGGTGTTAGTGAGGCTTACTACTATGCAAGTTTTAATAAAAAAAGAAATGTGAGTTCCTGGGCTGTGAAACTTGCAGCTTTCATTACAGTGTAAGAGGTGTGATTTCAGTTTTATTTCGGTGAGTACAGTTAAGCTGAACAAATTGTGTTGTGGGCTGCCTACAGCAGGTTGAGAATTTTGTAAATGCTCTTATTTATTCTGTCCCTGTGAAAAATCAAGTTTCAGAAGTAAGCAAGTTGAGTTCAATTCACCTGCACAAACACTGCAGCACCGTAAGATGAAACTTCAGAGCTTTTCCCTTCTCTCTGCAGAGCTGTTCTTTAAAGGCTCTTTCTGGCCCAGGCTATTACTGCAAACTCTTCAATCTCCTTTATCTGCAGTAAATGGGCCTTTTGCATCAATTATTTTTTCCTGATTGAAAAAAAAGGGACATTATAATCACTCCTTGTAACAAATGTGCGACAGAACTATCGATTTCTGAAAGAGCAGCTATTACTGCTGCTGCAGGAAGAAGGCTTGGTATATATATGCAACTATGCATGAAAACTCCGTGCTTGTTCAGCAGCAGAGTCTGATACATTCCTGATTGCTTGTGCATGGCCTGCAGCCACCTCAGGCTGCAGCTTATTTATATTTCTTCCCACTTGAAGCCCATCCCCACAAAATACCTGTATATTACTCTGCACACCCAGTGTCAGTAGTGCTGATTTCAGCCTTAAGTCTGTGGTATTTCCTACAGGTGTGGGTTACAGGGTTAACACTTCTGTGGTTATTTTTTTTCTCCACTTCCCACTCTCTTCAAGAATATTATAGTTGTTGGCTGTCACCATAATCTAAGATTTACTTTTCCCTGCCCTGCAGGCAGTGTTGTAAGTGGAACATGAAGTGGGATTAATAACATATTCTAATGTGTTACCTGCAGTGATCAGAGCACTCATGGAAATGTGAGTCTTGCAGGCRCCTCCAGAGGTTATTTAATTCAGCTGCTGGCAGTAATGCAGGGTGTACTATACTTCATGCACACCCTGGAAGATGTTTAAAAGTTCTGAAAAATTTTACTGAAGGAGACAACCAGCTTCCTGTTGCTGCCTTTCATCACTGCAAGGCTGGGAGAACTTTCCCTGTTATTTRCCTTGATTCCCTTTGTTGCAGTTTMAGCTGCATTTTGTTTTATACATCATCTATAGGATAGCACCCTCTTTATCACACAGCAGGATGGAGGGGTTTGTTCCTCTTCTGTCCTTCTCCTTTTTCTACTTTTAGAAGTATAAATTTATACATTCTGAATTATTTTTAATGTAGTTCATTCACCTTACATTTTGTTCCAGTTACTGCACAGGCAAATGAAGAAGTTGAGTTAAAAATGTGCAATAAATGCTGGTGTCAAGCAGCATTACCCAACATTAACATTCTAGAAAAATGTTCCCCCTCTTTTTTTAATGAACTTGGATTTGAAAAATACACGTATACACAAGATATTAAAGGTAGCTTGATTTATTTTGGAGAGCAATATAAAGGATTTGGTGAATGGCACAGCCTGCAAGTATATGATTCAGAAGTACCTATTGACAAGGACATGTACAAACATGACTTGACAAGCAAATCATACCTGATTGGCTTTGTTTATTTTAATCACATCTGTGTTTAATATTGTGTGTGTGTATATGTCTGTATGAAATTATTTAAATTCCATCTGTGCCCTATTATGCCAATCACGCAGAGTTCCCCTACATGCCTCTAAAGACCGTGGTTGTGGAGAAAAGTTGAATGTGATGCACAGAAGAAACAACAGATAAAAGTTTAATATTCCTTAAAATGCCTTTAAGTACTGCAACCCTCAAAAGCACAGGTCTGTAAGKACTCCATTAGAAATGGAGTATGAGCTGTAAATCCTCTTAAAAAAGTCCTGTGGTTAATGGGGCTGGTGCTTTTAAAGATRGAGTGGGACCAGGTGATGCTTTGGCCTCAGGTCTTTCTGAAGTGAATGAGAATGCCAAGTATGGGAATGGTTGTTTGTATGGCTCAAGCTCATGAATAACACAGGCATTTAGCCATTATTTAGAAGGGATTTTCTTAACACCTTGAATTCCTATTTGCCTCACTAGACCAGCAGGTATTAATAATTAATGAGTAGATTTAAAATTACTTGTAGAATTCATGATGCTGATAGTAAATCCCTTATGAGTAGTCTAGGAAAATTAGTTCCCTTCTAATTTTTGTTTCTGTCAGTGATGGTTGAAGCTTTTATTTTTCACATAATTTTAAGTCTATTTTGTTTAGTCCAGTCGTATCTCAATCAGAAATGCTGCATAAGTATATTGTTTTATTTGTGTTCACCCAGTCAAATCAGTCCAATGTCTCTATGAGGATCTGGCAAGCTTGTTGCCATTTCTTATAAAATTATTGGAGAGAAGACTCTCCTTGAATTTTGAGCAGATTATTACTTGTGTTTGGAGCATTGGCAAGTAAATAATTTGTTTTGCCTACTATCCACATCTTCACTAGGTCAGCTGATAGACAAGGAAAACCAAAGGTTAGTCTCTTTTCAAAGTCCAATCACTATCAATAGTCTATGATTTTATGCAGGAAAAGAGGGATTTGCTCCAAAAAATAGGAGGGGGAGAGGTGTCTTTCTTTGAGCAAATCTGGAGAAACCATCTGTCACTGAGTTGGCTTTGACAATTACTTCRAGCCAAGTGTGTAAGAGGTCTCTCATCACTCCTGGCTCTGAGCTCTTCAAGCCACACTCACTTGCTCAGAGRCTCTCTTAGGAACCCCTCATGTTCTGTATCACCTGTCAGTAGAATTGCACAGATCTGTAACAATGATGTTGGGCTTGTTTAGGTTTGTACCAAATGACTACACTTTATAAGTGCTGAAGTGCGTTTTCCTGTTAGATATGTGCAAACAGCCCRAGTGAATTCTCACAAGATGCTGACACCCTGAAGGATTTCTAATGCTGCAGCCCATCAGTGATAAAACCTATTCAATAGTTTGTTTACTCAGTTTGATTCTATCAGCCATTTTAATTGTGCTCAAATATCTCTAATGAGGAGAAATCTATTAAAGTGAGATGGCTGATCCCTTTCATTCATGGTCTCATAAGTATATCTATTAAATGAAGTTACTTGAGTCTTTTGGGAAAAAGTCCAAATTGTAATGTTTTGGCAATTATGTCACCTCCGGTAGTACTTATTCTACTTAGAGGATGATAGTGCCCATTAAAATGAGAGCACAGCACACATGAAAAGAAAATATTCCCTACCATTTACTCTATTGAATGAAGAGGAGAGTAATAAAAATTATGCTGAAATTTGGCCTGCTTTTAATTGCCATGCAGTGCACAGCAATTGATAGCTAAAGTGCTAATTATTTTAATGTAATTACATTTAATTATCATAATTGCTACTCATATCTCCTGTCCTAATAGAAAGATGTTAAGGGTCTTATTCACAGAACTGTTATGTTCCTATCATGCAGGGGAGAAATGAATAGAGAATGTTCTGTGGATGGTGAGACAAACAGTCCCAGTGATTGCTTCTTTCGGGGACTGCAATTTGCAATCGGTGTCCATTGCAGTGGGAAACTGAGATCAGTTTTTCAGAACTCTGCCATGGCTCTTCCTTTTGGCCTGTGCAAATGTAGAAACTGGGAACAGACACCAGATACTCCTATTTCTGGTCTTAAATTTTATCCAGAAAAGTATCCTCCCCCCACCCACCACCACTTCAAAAAAAAAYCAGCAATTACATTTATGATTGCAATTATAGCAGTGATTAAACATGATCTGTGCTGATTGACTTGTAACATTCACCAAGATTTTTGMTAAATCAGTTTCCAGAGCAGGCGGTTAAGATATAATGCTCACTATTTCTGGTGTTAGAGCAGATGTTCCATATTTTAGCATAAAACCTATSAAGTGGGATGTATATCAATGATGTTCATATTCCACATGCTGTATAAGGAAATTTGTTTTCTCTTTAAAAAGCATTAACTAAACATTCAGAAGTGGTCACTGTATTTTTGCTTGYTTACAGGCATAACTGAGTTATTTTCTTCCTAGAAAGTTAAAACTCATAGGAGGACATGTTGCTTGATGTGACTGAAATTCAGCACTGGATCATTATTCACAGACTTTTGCACTTTGATGTTCATGATAACTAAATAGTAGGTACRGCATCCTTATCCTTTGCGGGGGGATCAAGGTCTTTTGTGGAAAGACTGAATACCATAAAATCAAGTGGATATTGACACATAGTGTTAAAACTTCCAAAAGCTTTAAAATCCAGCAGGAAAAAGTGTGCATAGCTGAATGACAAATGGAAATAAGCTGTGCTAAAGTAAGGCAGCCCATACACAGCTGCCTTCTTGGGCTGCACAGCAGTGATGCTTGTGCTTCACTGTGCTTCTGAGATGTAAGAAAGCGCACAAGTGTATTAATTTTCTTTTCAACGCTTCCATCAAGTGAGCCAAATCCCCATGAAACAGAGCATCATTGCAAACCTTGTGATGGTTTGCTGTTAGTACTTCATCAGTAACTAGAATGGGGGAGATTGATTCCATTTGCTCAAGCCTTGTACTAATTAAACTATTCTGAACTGAAAAAMCATGAGAAAAGAACAGTTGTGTTTTAAAACCAGAGCACCAAATGTGATGGGAACATGGCCAGTTTGCAATGAGGGAACCAGCCACAACAGATACAAAATGACACGTTCTGTATTTGTTGGCATGGAGAGGATGTGCTTAGCAGTGTGAGTCTAGACATGGTTTCTGGATTTATAATTGTGTTTGGAATATTTTAGTCAAGTTCAAAACCGTTCAAATGGAGTTTATGTGCAGGACCAAAATCTAATTTGTGTTTGCATGCATAAAATTGGGTGTAACACTCAAGAGTAGCTTACATTSTTCAGTATAGGCCATGTGAGATTAAGTTGCTTTGTAAAGACATAATTGCTACAAATTGGATACCTRGAGTTCTAATTGCTCTCTGTGGATTTATATTTATCTGTCATTTTTACATAGCGTAATTCCTGAAGTCTTCAAACCAAGTTACATTTAGGAAGCTGATTTTATTTTAAAAGGATGCTTTTTTTTTCTTTTGTGGTAAAATGCATATAGGCTGATAATGTGTTTATTTTATAGTCTTGAGATTATTAAAAATGAAACAACTGAGGAAAAGGGGAAAGAAAACCATAATGAGTGAGACTAGGAACAGGATATAATGGAAAAATGGGTGGCATGGCTTCGAAGAAAATGAGGATTGTAGGAAACACTTGTCTTTTCCAGGATGGGAATTTTGAGATGTAGGAMTCCAAAAGGAAGGGTACTAACTGCGGATAGGCTGAGGAGGGCCTTTAATGTCTGTTTCTTTAGGTGTCATACCAATCTCATAAAAGCTGATAATTATTTTTTTCTCAGTGTTCTCTTAATGACAAACTGGAAGGAGCACAAGGTATCAGTTTCTGATTATAGCATTACAGTGAACTCTCTCCTCAGCAAGTTGTATAAACACAGACATCAAATTATACTTTGCCAAATGTTTTCCTTTTATCCTAAAATGTTTTTCCCTCATCTTACTTTGCCTTCRTTTTCCAGTATAAGGTCTTTGTCCAGGCAAAGAGACAATTTAGTTTTGAATTGTGTTCCAGTTGTCTCGCCAAAATAAACTCTGGAGTGTCAGTCTTGTGAACTTTCATCTGACTGCAAGTGCATCTCCTGGAGCTGTTGTAYGATTTTTGAAGTACCTTTTCTGCTCAGCAGTATCTCTTCCAGTTCAAATTACTTACAATTCAGTTACTTTTTTTTGTGATTCTGCAAGAGACCTGAGAGTCCCTGATTATACCAGAGATACAAAAGTAGTTTTTACCACTTTTGAAACAGCTATGGATTTTCCTAGTTCTTCTACTTATTTYTTGTCTATTTTCTAACCTTTGAGCWGAAGTTATCTGCACATTGACATCCAAGAATTGCCTACACTCTAGATATAACAGTCATTTGCACAGTGTATGGTTGATCTTTCAGTGTGTATCCAATGGCTCTGCCAGCCCAGCTTGCCTCCATCATCAAATTCTTAGAAAAAAATCTGCAATTCTATTGCAGACAMCTAGGACTTGTAGTCCTCCCAAGGAGAGAAGGTGCTGGGACTTGCATTTCAGCAGTTACAGATCTTTSATCTCCTGAAACTGGGTTCTTTGTAGGCGATATTTCAGCTGTGGAACTGCAAAGYTGTTTCTGCCACAGGAAAATCTCTAACAGGAAAGAGATGAAATAATTGAAACTGAAGAGGTTGGCAACAGGTTTTACTTTCTGGGCATTCAGAAGTTWTTTGAGATAGATATGGGTCTGCTTCAGAGATCTTTGCTGCTTTGAAGGTGTGATTCTGAAAGTTCTTAGACTGAAATTGGAATGATTTTTCTTTTTTTCTAATCAGAGTTAATCACCATACATGTATTCCTGCACAAGCGCAGATCAAGAGTGTGGGAGCAGCAGATGAGCTGGAACAGGGCAGAGTTAAAACACCCAAAGCAGTGCTGGTGCCTGGGCCCATATGCCATAAATGCTTCAGCTGCATTCCTGGTGTTACATCCCAAATAAGACAACTTAGTAATTGTTTTCACTATTCCTTGCTCACCTCGTTGCACCACACTGTTATATTGCACTTGTTTAATTAAATTAACTTCTCACTGAAATGAGATTTCCAAATCCTAATGAGCACTCCCTGATTCACACTTTTTTTTYCTCTAAGTGGCAGATTTAACATTTGGTCCAAAAACCCCCCTTTATAGATAAAAAGATAAAAGGCTAATTTTYTAATAGAAATTGAGCTACTCTAAGTTTCTGGGAATAATTAAAAATCTAGTTGACCTATGAATATTTATAAAAGTGTTAATTAAGGGATGTGTGAGTGAATCCACCTTGCTGTGTCACACAGTCATTAACCCTAGCAACTCCCAGATGTTCATTGTGTCAGTGTTTAGGACGAGCCACAATTCCACTGTATTTGACCAGTTTGAGGAGGGCTTCCCRAGGTGGTGTTAAAATCTCTWTCAATTGCCAGAGGGTGTAGGACARGCTCAAATATGCTCCTCCAGGCCAAAGTTTCATGTCTGGGACTTTCACCAGTGTAGCTGTAGATATGATGCTATGAACCCAACCTTGTARAAACGAAGCACTTTTCAGAATTGTATTTCTCAGTTAATTCTGTTTTTCAGACTTGATTCAATATTGTCCCTATTTAAGAAAAAAGCCCAATTACTGATACGTGAGTGTATTAAGGGAGGAGCTTACTGTGTCTATTTTGTTACATTAATTAAAAAAACGCCCRGGATTTTGTGCATGATTTTTCTGAAATTGCCCTATTAATAACTTTTAAGCATCTCTGTKAATTAAGATGCTTTCTGCAATGTAGTCCTTAGTTTTTATGAGCTGAGGAATTGTCCTCAGACTTGCAAGARTGTTCTGCTCTTCTCAATGTGTGTCCCACTCTTCTGCCAAAGGACACATAGGATATTTGCAAGTCAAGAAGGGGTAGAAGAAAGGAGAWTGGGGGAAGAAAAAGTTCTCAAAAATGAGAACTTTCTTTTTATTTTTTTGTGTCAAGGCATAACATTGACTGTGTTATTTTTTTTGCTTTAGTCTGATCTTGGAATACACCTAGGACATATGAGGAAGGTGACAACTGTTCTGTATTATTGAATAAGAGTTAATAAAGTATATGTGTCTTCCCCATTGCACTAAAATTCTGAACTAAAAGAAACCAAGATTAGAATACAGCAATTTTTTCCCCTTTTTTTTTCTTAGAGTTCACATAACATCATTTTAAGAAAAGTTTTGACTGTACAAGTATGCAGGACCTCTTAGAGCAGTGGCAATCTAAGCCTCAGAGTACATGGAAATAGTGGGAGTTGGAGATTAAAAAAGCCCTGTTAATTACATCACTTTGCATATCAGCAGTGGAAAACCTTGCTGCTTTCTCTAGCTGCAAAACCTGGATTTAAAAGAGCTTAAATGGCACATGGCTGAGTTCTGAGCTGCCAGCATAAAAAACCAACATTAAATGTCACCTCTCAGGACGCAGGAATTTGGCTGCGGTGCCATGCCAGCTGTGCTGGCTCCAAAAGTGTCACTGCCCAGCTGCTGCAGGTCAGGTCAGAGCAGCTGCCTCCCTGCCAGCTGCTCAACAGGTCCTGGAGGGTTGGATGAGCTGCTTTCAGAAACACCTGCAGGTACCTGCAGCTTTCACCRAGCAGCTGGACAGGGCTAATGAAGGAACTGCATTAATTAAGCACCCTCCTTTCTGTTTTATGCTTTATGGGGTGGCCAACAAGTGATGGGGAGTGCTGGGAATTGGCAAGGTTGAGGTGTAGGGTGCTTCCCCTCTCCTCCTTTTCCAAGTGTCTCCAAAGCTTTCTAGCAGGAGGAGGAGGTGCAGCTTGCCTTGGTGGGACTGGCTGGAGGGGGGAATGCTGCTTGCTGAAGGACAAGCACAGAGCCATCTGGACCAGGGGCAGCTGAAAAATTATGTTCAAGACCAGACCTAGCAACCCTCCAGTCACACACCAGATAGAACTTATTTCCCTCTTGAAACAACATATTTCTCAATTTTTGGCATTTTTTTCCCTTTATACTGGCGTTCTGTCACTTTGACAAAAATCTGCATATCACACAACTTAAATTCAGGAGGCTTATTTAAATTAGARTTGTTCTATTAAACTACCTTTCCTTTAGTGTTCACTGACAGACTGTGCCCTACCATTCCAAGATAAATTGGAAGCAATAAAGGAATGCTTTCTCAAAGGAAAAAGATCTACCAGTACTTAAATTTTATGAGGTTTTATTAAAATTAAGTATGGCTGGATCTGTTTTGGTGACTTATCTACATATTGGAAACCKAGGATTCTGCCCAGACTGAGGAAAAGTATTTAAGTTCATAATCAGCTTTTTTCCCTTAAAGGGCATAAACAATTCAAAATTATTTAAAGTGATGTTTAAATGTCAGACTAATTATCCCACTGTGGTCATGCTCCCAGAGGAGAATGAACCTCTGCAAGGCAAAACCCAAAGCTTTTATTTCCATACTAATAGGTTTTTTTTTCCCTGAAACTTATCTTGCAACAAACATAATTTTTCAAGTTAACAGATATTCTAAATCAGTATTTTAAAAATACTCTTTTAGTTGCAGGTATATSTTCAGCAGTAACAGCCTGGGGCTATTTCTTTTCAAGTTATACTTTTGAAACAGGGTGGGTAGGGTGTGAAAATTAATTTCAAAAAATAGTATCTTTTAGGAAAAACCCCATTTAAAAAAAAAAAGAAAATAAAATTCTCTGAGAGTTCCTATATTTTGTTTTATTTGCATATATATTTRTTTTCTAGATCAGAGAATAGTGAGCTTTTTACATTTCAGAAGGAATACCTCTGAGTATAAACACTGGGTTGTTAAGCTTATCTCCAGTGAAAGCAATGGGAAGTGGTTTCAGGAAAGGCACATAATGATGATCTGATAGAGAATCAACATCTCAAACCGAGATAAACAGATAAACAAAAGGCAAATTAGTAGCTAATAACACTTAGTGCTGGCCAAATACTTTGTGTTTTTAAATGTGTGTGGGTTTTTGTTCTGTCATTAGCATCAGAGCTTAACACATTTTGACAAAATTKCCTTCCTGGGGGTATTTTTGTTTGTTTATTTTAAAGGTGTTGCTGTTAGAGCAGATGACTGCATGGCAAACCAGGCCAGGATTTTTATGTAGTAATAATATCGGAAAACTAATAATCAGGTTAAAATATAATGAGCTGTGTGCTTCTTGTTAAGATGGAATTCATTTTTAGTTTCAGTCGGTGGCTTTTCAGAGGGACTCTGATTGCTGGCTTGTGTTAATGGAGAGAAATTATGCCAGTGAATTGAAGGCAAAAGTCAACAGGTGTAATCTTTARTTCAGAATAACCATTGTTAATATTGAAATACCTATTTCTAGAACACCACCACAGTGTCCTTGTTTGCCAAAATAAAAGGTTCATTTTTGAGAATGTTTCTTAAAATAAACATCATTCTATTAACACAAACTTTTGGATTCTCAGCTGAAGGCATTTTTGTAAAGTAATAGGGGTTTTTTTCAAGCATTTTGAACKGAGATTAAGAATAGTGTCATTCAATTTGTTTCTGCAAAAGGCTGTGCCTCTGTTGCAGTCAATGTAATGGGAATAGGTTATAATACTTTAAAATTATGGGKTTTTTTTATGAGCTACTTCCCCTTGTAATTTTGTTGGACAGCTCATTAAATGCCTTCTCACATCAATGTCTTTTATGTTTGTTTATGACAAGTTTTTGTCCAGCTTCATTGTTCAGGAGTTGTCACTAAGGAATCCAAAATCAGGGTTGTGCCTGTGAAAAACCAGAACAAATGTATTTTCTTCTTAGAATGTAGCTATTTATATTAAAGATGTAAATTGAATTGTCATTTACGCTTACTAATAAAATTGCATTTATTAATATTTTCMATGATCCCAGGCAGTTGGAAGCTCAGTTATTAAAATTATCTCTAAAATACAGTGATTATCTAAAAGGTTGTTTTGATTCTTCTAAATTTAGCCAGAGAGCTGGATATTATTCCTCTAGATTAAATCAATTCTGATGGCTAGCCTTGTGATGTTAATTTTGTTTTAAATGTGCAGTATTTTTATACATGGGATGGTGAATTTTCTCTAAACTCTAAATTTAGCACATCCTAGGCTGTCATAATTAGATTTTTTGGGTTTTTTGGAGTTTTTTTAATCTGCTTTTGAGATAAGCCGCTTCCCAGATGAGTAGAATGAGGGAGAGCCCCCATTTCCAACATTTCTCATCACCTGGGCAATAACAGGGTCTTGCTTCTCCTTTGGCTGCAAGCTGAGATGCACCTTGATTAAATAGAGAAATGAAACCACTACAATAATAAATCACTGACATGACCAGMGTCCCTGCCAGCCACAGGAACCCCAGAGCTCATTTCCAGCCCTGATTTCCAGTTGTTCCTCACAGGGTGTCCACACTGGGAGAGGCTGAAGGAGGTGCAGGTGCCTCAGYCATTGGCTGGAGAGGGTAAAGGACTTGGGAGGTATCTTTGCCAGTATTWCCACTGTTTTTCTGTTTAAAAAAGTAAAGAAATCCTTCTCCAGTGAAACTCTGAAATAGAGAGCTCAAGGTTGCACTGGACTGCACCAGGTGCTCGTTTTGTGTCACTTGGTGGCTTCTGAGCACGGTGGCAGCAGCTGGAATTGGTGACCTTTAAGCTCCTGCAGTCTTAAATCAAGAACCTGAGCTGTTTCCTATTTTCTCCCTGGAGTAATAAAGTGGCTTTAAAATTCTGTGGGCTTTTTGTCCCTGAAGATTACATCTCCATTAGTGAAAAATTTCCAAGTTATAGTCCATCTGGATAACTAATGTTATCCTAGTTATGAATACAAAAACCACATGAAACTTTTGTAACCTGTACAAAACTTTTTTGAAGGTTAGTATTGTATTTTAAAGGGTAGGAATTTTTTTTTCATTCAACAAAAGACATTTTCAGGGAATTCACCCTTTTCTCTTAGTGAGATTTGCAAAGGATTAGTTTATTGGTGTGAATTATATTAGACAAATATTTTATCAGTTATTTATCAGATGGAAAGATTGGTGTATTAAGGCTTTCCTCCTGAGTATCCATGCTTCATTCTCCAGCTTTGAGTAGTTCAGGAGTCATTAAAATTTTCRTACTACTTTGTTTTATTCACATAASTAAATATTTTTAATYTAWAGTAAGAAATAAGACTCTTGGGCAGAARTCAACAGCCATCCCTTCACATGTAGATGCAAAATCAATCTTTCCTACCTTTTTGCTTCTCTAAGTCATAAAAATCTCGCAAAACTTTCTCAAACTATAGATCATAACATATTACTCAGTAGTTTGCAAAAGTATTGGCAAGAAGGAAAAAGATTAATAATGTGGCAATTAAGATAAAAAATTAGCTATTGCTTCTTTTGCAAGTAAGGTAATGGCAACAGTGGAACAAAGTTTAGCTCTGTATCTGCTGTAGTTTGTTCCTGAGGATTTTAATGCCCTCTGTTTTTTCATCACTGTTCTCTTTAATRTTTAGGTGATCTGCTTAAACGTTGTTTGATTACATCCCTCTGCAGGTTCTCTTGGGTACAGTTTGTCTGATATTCAGTATGAATGCTGGGTTGGGATGGCAGTAACTTACTAACTTTTCTCATTCTGTTTTTCTGTGCCTGAGATTGAGGGTTTGTTTCTTAAAAGAAAATAGCAAACTGATTGATGAGGAGACCCTAAATTTGAAATCTGGAAGGCAGGGAACAGACTGCAAATCAAACAGCATTTTCTCTGTCAGTGGAAAAGAGTAACAGAAGGATTTTCAGTTGGAGAAAATCATATGAGTAATGTAAGCAGGATCTGAAATTGCCTGCTATTTAAAACTGAAMGAAAATTGCAAGTGCAGTTGGCAGAGCCCTCCCTGGCAGCATTATTCCAGAAAAAAGGCCTGAAGAGGCAGATGGATAATGGTATATATATCATGATATATCAGCTACAAAACAGACCACTGGTTTGGGGTTTTTTTGGTTTGTTTTTTTTTTTTTTTGTCTCTGCATCTCTACTTTTAAGTTTCAGAAAACTTGTCATTATAAACTAATCCAGTCATATTCAGCAAATGGGTCAGCATTCCCCATATAAATAATTTGTTCATTAACAAAAGGTTTAGCTTTGAGGTGCTTGAAATGGAACCTCAGAATTTTTTAAGTAAGCTTTGATCCAGTAGGTCACCAGGAATTGAGAGTGATGGAGATCTGCTTTTCCAGTGATTTTTTGAATCCCAAGCAGGGTACTAAGGAAAGCCATATCCCTTAAGCATTGTTGTTTTGGGAGCATGGTCATAGGTACAAATATTTTCCTGGTTTTTCCCTGTTTCTTCTTGRCTGGTTCATTTTTAGCAGCTGTATAAGTGAAACAATGTGGGATCCGAGGTGTTCCACAGTCATGTGACTGGATGGAAAAATGGAAAATCAGAGAAAAGAGCTGTAGAGAAATTGTAACTGAACACTGAGTTGCAAATAAGCAACACTGAGGTAATTGCCTGTAAAAGTTCATATTTTAAATATTATGTCAGTGATTTGTTGAAGCATGTATGTGAAATCCTAAACATGCACACATAGCTAAAAGCAATAATATTCAAAACAATGAAGGAAAAAGGTAAATTGTCTTTTTTTCTCTGATGCTGAATTTCAGCCCTGAGAGGATTTGACTAATAAAATTACAAATTATTGGTGTGTTACTGTTATAAAAGAAATGTAACTCATAATTTTACGTGTAGCTCCTGAAGGAACTGCATGATCTTGGATTATTAACATATTTTTATGTTCCCAAGCAGAACATTATCTCACAGTATTGACCAACTAATTTTTTCCTGTTTGTTTTAGCAGTAACTCTGATGCACACAATTTGGCTTCCATCTCCTAAAGAAAGTGTAGTTTRATACAACTGGCCTTTATAATTCAGTGTTTTCCCTAAAGAGGGAGAGATCCCTTTACTTGTCCCACAAAGGCAATTTTTAGMGACTTTGTATTATTTTTAGAGCCTTTGCCTTAATATTGAGGACCAGACTCTTCACATCCCTGTTTCTGGGGTCTGTAAGACATTAAGACTCTTGAAAAATCAAGTTAACAATGTAGAAGCATGACATCCAAGAGCTGCTTTTTAAAGTTGTGCCAGAATTTATTTTAAATCTGAATTGGTSTATTTAATTTATTTAAGCATATATAAATAAAATACTTTTTGAATAGTCTTCTAAAATATTTCTATACATAACAGATCTGAATTAATTTTTCATTTCCTGCTATGCATGAAGCACCCACCTTGTGTTAGTTTAGGTTCTTAACTTYTTGTGCTAAATGCAGATACTTTCTTACAGTATATGTACACCACGCCAAGCTCCTGTAACACTTCTAAATATACAGATGGATGTTAATAACAAATTCTATAATTCTATGAAGTGAATAATAATAAAAATACTTTTGTAGGGGATGAGACCGTCAGTGTTCTTTAAAAAGCATCAGTGTCCTTTTTTCTATTAGTGGCAATTTCCATTTTCATTTAGGATATTATTGGCARAAGGAACAGGCCAGGACAGGCAGCTTCTTATCTTACACAGTAAGAGGAGCTACTTTACCCAAGTATTTGTAATACATTGTGCCTTGATGTGTGAATGTATATTTAGCATTATTCAAGGATACTCAATTCTGGTTTGAGTGTCAGGACAAATTCTTTTTAGGTAGTTTTTGATGCTGCAGTGTGGTTGTGTGTGTACAGACATAATTGGAGCAGGGATCTTTGGAAAGCAGGGCAGCTCCTGTTCTGCTGCTTGTTCTGATTCAGTCAGGCCAGCAAGTGGTTTTTTGGTGTTTTATATACAAACTAGGCACATTTAGTGGGCTTTAGAATCACTCCTGAATGATGGTAGCAATATCTTCCACGTGAAGTGTGCAAGTGAGCATCGTGACAGGTTGTTTTTCTTCTGTAGTTGCTAAACAACTGCATCAGATAAAAAATCAACTCTGCAGTAGCAGCCYATGGTATTTGCAGGTCTTTGCTGTKGGATGAAGGAAAAGGTTTCCTCTTTCCATGCCATATATTGAAAAGGAGAACACTGAAGAACACAAGGAAAGAATGCATTATCTCAAAAACCATTTTGAGATAATACTTTTTTTAAAATTTAATTTTATTGCTGCACCTGTACACTTATGGCTAGAGAATCATCAAAAGTGCCATCACACTTCTGGTAAGCTTTGTAGCTGTTGCTGTCACTGGTGTTAGGAATTAGCTAAAATATAGCAGTCTGTTGCACAGAATTCCAGCTTTCTTTCAGTCTCAGGCTAATTACTGCAGTAGATCAGCAGTTTGAAACATTCATTTAACCACTTTGTTTATATCTAGTGAATATATATTTATATAAAAAATAAATAAGTCATGTAGGAGCTCACATTTGGGGGACTATGAATACGTAACAGTAATTGGTGTTCTATGCCAGTATGGCTGGGAGGATTTTCCAAAAAGTCACCTTCTGCTATCTTCCCTTCTTCTGTCCTGTCCAGGATGGTTATTTTTAAAACCTTTGCAATCCAGCTCAGAAACARATACAGGGAGTTGCTTTGGTGGAGAGCACCAAGCCCATTTTAGGGTTTTCCAGACACAGCAGCCAAGGGGAGGGCAGTGATCAGCCCCAGTAGAGCYAGTAAGAGTGGATTTGGCAGGGTACAGAAGGATAAAGTTTAAAAAGGACAGAAAGCATGTTGGAGATAATAAGAAGTGATCTGAGGCAGGAAAATAYRGAAGTCCTAAGCAGAAATTTTGCTKTGGGAGCATGAAGCCTCTAAGCACTCAAGTCTGCAAGGAGTAGCAAGTTTGAGGATAAGTGAGGATGGACAACTTTGGGGAAAGAAACCTTTGTGAAATGCACACYTGGGGGTAATGAACAAGTACCAGGGAACTCTGTAGCAGAAAATGCTGTAGGATTTCAGTTGTGAGGTGAAGGACTGGAGGATTAGTGGGGACAGCCTAACTCTGGCGTGTCTGACTCTGTTTTGAGGCAAGAATTCAGACAATAACCATCAATACCAGATTCTGGTACCTCTTAAAAAAACAATTAAAAAAGAAAGGCAACATAAATGTCATAGCTTTATTAAATGTGTTCTGATTTTGACACAAGGCTGCTGTGAGGTTTCCCCCTGCTTTATGCACCTGTCATTCTTTTAGGGCAATTCCAACTCCGTGGAGGTGCAAGAACAGGAGGTGGTGCTGCTGCAGAATGATTGTGCCYGTAAAGTTGAAACTTTTCTCATTCAGAAAAGTTGCCTTTGTAGCAGCACATGTGCAGGAGAGGGCAGGCAATTTGGATTTCCTTGATGATTCTTGTCAGGTTCTTAACACAAAATCAGTTCTTGTTTCTCTTCTGCTGCCTTAGGATCTTACATAAATCTTCACTCTCTTCAGTTCCTTTTGTGTTGYACAATTCCTTGCAAAGATGAGTCTTCTCTTCCATAGGCTGTTCCAGACCTCACTGAAACACTAACTGGCTGTATAGGTCTTTCAAGTACTTTCCATTAGCTTTATTTTTGACATCTTTACTTCTCTTCACACCAGGTTCATCTCTTCCTTTCTACACACAGGCAACTTTTCTCTCTCCTTTTGAAGATGATGTTCACTCTTTCCTGCTTCACACAACCACAGATAGTGCCCTTCAACTTGAKTTGCTGTCTTACTCAGTTACCAGTTTTTCTGAAACAGCACTGAACAGTCTATTTCCCTGTGCTTTCCCTTCTCTCAAAAGAAATTTTCTGTATCTACTCAGTTTTATTACTTGTTTTKCAATAGCTGTTATAAGACTAGTAAGCAGCTAAATTTATGGCCATAAAAGGATAAAACTCAAACTTTCTAAATTTATATAATGAAAATGGAATTTGTTCTCCATTATGTTTTACAATTTGTCAAAATGTGAATATACTTATTAGTTCTAAGAGAGTAACATCTTTCTGGTCCCTGAAGCAGAAACCTAAACCTGAAGCATTGAAGTCCTTTAATGTGCCCTGTATTGCTTCAAAAGCTCTCTAAGAATGGGCATTTTATATCTTTATCTTTACAAGCTACAACTACAATGCGGCTTTCTAAAATAATAATGAATAATAACAAAATCCTACATTTTTCTTTGCAATAGATATTCCAAGGACTCCTGGGTGTTTTTCATCTCWGCTTCATTACATTGTCAAAACAGCAGCATATGTTTTTTACAGCCTACAAAGCAATACTTCAAAGCGTCAGGATGTTATTTTTCAAGATGCAGAAAATAAACCCCTCAAGTTGCCATTGACTAAATAGCTTGAATCACAAACATAGTGACAGCCTGGTTTCCACACTGATAGGCAATTGTAACCTGCCATTTGTATTTATACATTTATAAACAGAAAGCAAGACTCAATTTTGATATTTAGGCAGAACTCTTCACAGTCTTGCTTAAAAAAACAAGTTCCATTTATACTTCAATAATGAAATAAAAAGCTACTTCGTTGTTATAAATTCTGGTAGGAGCATAAAATATCTGRAGCCAACTGACTCAAGCATTTCTGTCATTTTAGGATGCTGGGCTGTGTAAACTGCCTTGAAGTGCAAATCTAGAAATGGAAATAAATTAAGCTGAAAGGTCCATGTTTGACTGGACATTTTATACTAYTCCATTTATCAGGATATAGAAATAAAATTACTTTAACCTTCAGAATAAAGGAAATATCCTTCATGAGATCTACTTWWATTCTTTTGATTAGGGCAAGAAGCAGCATTCTCTGTGTCAGTGCAACCTAAACCTAAACYGAACCTACTGTTCATTGCCTTTGTYRCAATTTTACTGCATTTTCTGCTACGTTRACACTTAGCTGTAAAATMAAGTTCCTGCCCCTCAGCATGCTTTTCATCAAATGGTGTTGACTAATAAATGCTAATTCCAGATAATGATTTAGTCCTGATTCTAGACAGTGTCATTTATTGAATAGTCATCACCTTCTGCAGAATCAGGTCAYCCTTTAATTGCTCTGGCACTGAGCATTAATTATATTTAAAAGTAATTATAAAAAGGAAGTAACTTTGGTTTGAGTCTATCTCATAGAATACATTCTGGCTTTTTCTGGAGTTTTGACTGAATAATCGATCAAGTGACTCCTAGTTGTCCTTCTTTATTTTTATCAGTTTTGATATAAGCTTAATTCCAATTATGCTTCATGAAGGATAGAACCTAAACAGGAAAGTAAAGAATTTTTTAAAGACAGGTGATGTAGATTTTCTTTTAGGATGAAAAAGATAAAGGCACACACAAGATCATGAAGTTGATTCTGATAACGATTTAGATCMGTGTCTTTACATAGTATAAATCAGGCTTCCTCTTAAGTACACAAGACTCATCCAGTTCTTTGCTTCTCCATTTTTGTTCCTGATAATTTAACTTTGCTAGGAAGACATTCACTCATTCTGGTGAGAATATCATAATATATTGCAATGTTACAACTGACAGTTTAGTAGAATGAAGTTTGAACATTTCTTGCCAATAATTATGCTGGTGTTTGAATCCAAAATTGAATTCATGAATAAAAACATGGCAACAGGAAACCATCTGTGTCTGTTTGCTGCTCAACACTTTGATTCACTTGGAGGTTGATTGCTCCCTCACTAAAATAGACATGGGKTTTTTTTCCTCAAACTATTCTGTGACATGAGATGAAGTTAGGCATATTACACTCAAACTGTTTTCTTTTGTCATTTCCCATAAAGGAAACTCACTGCGGAGTCAAGCATCTGTAGATGGCTGACACAAGAATGGGAGCTKTTCTTGCACAGTGAATGTGTCCCAGCAAGAGCAGCACCAGCTTTGGGGTTTTCTACAGCATTTTCTGTCATTTCTGCCTTTCTCTGCCATGGTATTCAAATCTCTGCACTCGGCTGTGCGCAGCTGTGCATCCAGCTTCAGCTCTCTTTGGGAAACTGGTTAAGTCTTGTAAGGGTTGTTCAGACTTCTGCTTAGTGTACAAGCACAACCCTTTCACCATGCCTGAGCACATMTCTTGAAAACTTTTCATTTATTTCTGGATTCTACCCTCTAGGAGACAAAGGTTTATAAGTCATTTCAGGTGAAGGAATATGTCCTAATGGGTGAAGATTTGATAACAGTGGATTCATCAGATTGTTGTGTAATGGATGTTTTCCTTTCTTACTTATTTGAAGATTTGATGCATCTTCTTTGGATTCCTCTCTATTTCTGAGCCTCCCACACTGTGATGACTGAACAAAAGGAAGGGCAGAACAGTTTATATAATTTGAAATTATACTGGTGCTCAAGGCAGTTCTGTTTTGAATTAACACTGCTTTATCTAAAGACCATGCCTCAGGAACTTCATTGTACTGAAACAGAAAGGGAACCCTAAAATCGTTGAAAATGAGAAAATGTCAACTGCATGTAAAAGAGAAAACTGAGCTTTATTTTTAGTTAAGTTCTGCTATGGTTGCACAACTCAACCAAAATAAAGTGAGAACAAATGAGGAAGTTCCCATATTCTTCTTGATCACTTCTAATCAATGACTCATGTCCATGAGTKGAAAGAAACCCTAAGATAATGATGTTATAGTGAAAGGCAACAGGAAGTAGTGTGGAATTATATTTATGGATAAAAAGGCACCTTCTGGGCAATTACATCTGAATACTGAGCAGATGCACCACATGGTAACACTGCAGTAAATTTTCCATTGCTTTTAGGTAACAGCTTTTAAAATCTTTCAAATATACCCATTATATGGGGAGACTGTGGAATTCTTCTAAAGGATGGATTATTTTCCTGATTACGATGTTAAGTATGAAATTAACTCTCCCATTTATTAGCTGGGCTAGAGTWGAATGCTACTGCAAAATAGAACAGTGCAGGGATAATTGTATTTTTAAGAATACGTAGCAAACTTTTTGAAATCCATTCACCTGTTGTATTAGACAAGCAATTTGTTTGAGTTGCTTCTAATCAGGTTGAGCTGCTAGATTGATACATGTTAGAAGATTTTTCATAYCATTTTTTTTTAGGACTCTTTATGGCTTTGATCATTATTGTGAGATTGACATTCAGAGATGTGACTATATCAAAGTTTAGTTTGTGACATCTGCATYATAGTATTGTTAGAATAACATCAACAATTCTATACACTTGCATGCATTATTTTTTCTCACAGATTTTCTTTCAGCTGTATAAATTTCCATCAGCCTAAAATGTGTTGTCATTTGAATTTCATCATATTTTAAAATAAAAAGCCTCACAATCAAAAACGAAATAAGTGACAATCGCAAAGTGACAATCATGTATAACCTGCAGACTAACTTTTTGATTAAAGTAAGATGATCTTGTAGTCACGTTGTAAAACATATTAATGCTTTTTGTAATTTATGTGACTGAAGTATTCCATATTAATAGCAGTATATTTGTTTTGTGCTGAAGAGTCCTGAGAGTTTTTTTAGTGCTCTAATATCGTTCATGTTAAGCAGATTATATCCATTACATCCATCATTCCTTTTCTAGTTGCATAGCAAGGATTAAACTTCACTTTTATGTGCAGGTAATAAATTAAGTGACTTCTGCATGTTCAGAGTTCCTCTTTGCTCTTGCTGCAGTAAATGTGTGATGTCTGCATGTAATTTATTTTCTGTTCTGATGGGTTTGCAAACTGGAGTTCAGCTAATATATAATAAACATGTCCATCTGCATTTTCAAGGCTGTTACTGAACGGAAGAAAAATCAGGAGCAATCTTGATTTCTGGCACATTCTTTGAGGCTGTTTTGCATAGCATATCAAATTAAAGAAAGCAATGTATATTACTGTGAGGACTGAGGGCAAGAGGGTTYATCTTAAGAAGCAAAAATGTATTTTGTTTTTTTTATGGTCTTTCTTAACTTGATTTAAGAGACTCCTTTTCCTGTTCTATCAAGAAGTAATTACAGTTGTTAAATGCCTAAGTGACCACTGTGTTTTATGAAGAGGTTATTGCTCCTGAGTGCAGAAGTCAGTGGCAAATTTCACCACGTGGGTAGGATCTATTTAAACCCCAGGGATTCTTAGAAGAGATGAAAATTTTTTGTCTTTTCCAAGGCCTCTAACAGGTGGTCCCTTCCCCTCATATTCAACAGACAGCTTTAGGGAGGCTTCCTTCACACCTAAACCACAACATCTTCTAAAATTCACAGTAGTTTCCTGAAAAACAAGATTTGTGTGTCTGCTTGCAGCAAGTTCRGTGCCTGCCCACCACTTACGTAAAAAGCTTTAAAAAACAGTCAACCTTTAAAAAAATAGTCAGATGGAACAAAGATGAACTTTAATCAACAAGGACTTCATCAATTGAAGCTGAAACAGTGAAAATCAATACTGAGAATTTTAAGACAGCGAGCAAGAGTTATTTATCCAGTAAATGCTACTATTAGTGTTTTTTCAGACTACAAGTGACTAATGAAAGATGTCATTAAATAAAAAYGTAATACTTGAAAGGGTCTTTTAAGAAAAAAAACAGTGAATTTGTTTGCAGGAAGAAACCTAAGCCTTAAATTTCATCCATTTTTTTCTAGTGGATGACTGTTTTGGCTGTTATGGAAACTGTGACAGTTCTTAGCACTTTTTTTTGTGAGAAACAAAATCTTTATTACACATTCTTTTTTTTAAAAAACATTTTAGTGGAAAATGGTCTTTATCTATAGTAACACTTACTTGATTTTTATATTACGGTGCATGTCTTTTCTTAGTAGCTTTGTCACATTTCACTTAGGAAAACAGGTGTTGCCCTCCTGACTCAGACATCTTCCAGCCACTCCWGCCTCCTTTCTTTGATAAAGCCAATACCAAGCACTTCAGAGGGAAGTTAAGGTCCTCCACAGATGTGGTATCATCAGCAGAGAGTAGCTGCTATCTGGATATCTAATAAGTAAATTGCTGTGAGCTTTGGGAATATGAAATTGTATATCTCAACACTTTTTTATAAATTATTCTGAAATTTCTTGATATAAAGATATTAGTTTCTTAAAGTGTGACTAATGTACTTATTTTGACTCTTTCAGCAGCAAGCATACCACATAATTTTTGGAAAGAAGGCATCTCGCTTTTTATATTCACTTCATGTCCAGTACCCACTGACTGTGACTGGGTTACAAAATAGAAAGAAATTAAATCTCTAACATCTCTCACCCCTCAGTGTTCCTTACCTCATTAATTTTTATCATACTTTTACTATGGTCTACTATGGTGTTGCCTTGAATTCTGCACAAAATTTTGATGGAGTAACTAGAGCAGTGCAGATCACTGTGGCATATATCAAATAGATTAAAGGTTGTCTAACCTGTGCAAGAGGCTCTTGTGTTTGGGGAATCARAGTTCAAGTCTTATAAAGAGCAGGAAAAGGAACCTTCTCTTGTCAGGAAAAGATGCACAGTAGAGTTTCCAAGCAGCTCAGTGACTTGTCATAAATGTTGCCTGCAGTAAATAGGATGTGTTTGAGCAACAGTATGGGGTCAGGTATCCCCTGGAAAGGGTTGGRGGCTCTAGATAAATGTTTGGGGATGTTCTCTGGGAGCAAAGACTGACTCTGATAAACTTATACTGTGACATTAATGAGGAATTCCCTTGATTCCCCTTTAACTACAAATTCAGTATAGAACATCACGTTTGTTTGTAACACATCCAAGACTTAAAGCATTTGCTTTTTGCACTTTTGACATATTTTTTTGTATATTTTGGTAAAGAGCAGCAGTAAATCTCATTGTTGTTTTACATCTACACAAATGTCTTTCCCTTTCAGTGCATTATGGGTATATAAACTTCTAGAGCAGTGATTAACTGTAAAAAGCAAGTATGAGTTAGCAGGTGGTTCAATTTTAGAAGGTAATCAGTTGCTTTGAATGAAACATCTTGTAGTACTCAGAATTTCAATTTTAAAATTAAAATAATTTCTGAGAATGTTGCTGCTGGTTTGCAATTTCACAGCACACATCATCATGAGAAGTTACTGTCTATACCATGCAGAACGAAAAGCAGCAAATCTGTATGAAGCAGGCAGTTGGCATATGGACTTTATACAATTTCTGGGGTGTAGAAATTGGCATCAGAATAAAATTGCCAAAAGCACACCAGTTTGTTTTTTGAAKTTGTGTTGATGTGCATATATATATCTTTCCAAAAATCTTCAGGAAGCAGTYCTTGAGTAGCCTGATTTTCAGAGGTGCAGATTGATGCTTGACACAATTTTCAGGAGGAGCTGAACTTTCTCTGAAACATATAGGTTTATATTTTCAGTACATGCTGCTGGTGTGTTTTCCCTGCTCAGAATTTTCAAGGCTAATTATTACAGCAGCCTGTTCTTTCTTCCCATCTGTGTGTTTACCTCTGAGCAGCTGAAAGGATCAGGACTGTGCAGGCACACTCCTGGGCTGATTATTTACAAAAAAGACATGTACCTGTAACAAGGAGCAAATCCCATTATTGAGATAATTACAAGATGATTATGAAACACTTTGGAGGAGATGTAGTTGAGAGGACAAGGTCATTTGGCTGAAGCCATCTGCAGAAGGGAGACTGAAGCCAGTTGCCCTGGAGCTCASGGCTGGACATATTGGCCAGAAGATTTTGTAGCAAGAGACAGGTCACAGAAAATTTTTGTCACAACGTCCTTTAAGAATACACAGACACCAATAAGGATTTGTCTGTTTAACAAATGAGTGGAAATAAACATGCCATGAACTGGATCATTTTTAATCAAGACTCGAATCAGAAGAAAACAAGTCTTCAGAAAATCTCTTCTGAACACATTTTTAATATCACCRGGCTTCTCTGAATTTTTGTAAACCATGGGTTTTGATGGTGAAATTTGCAGTCATACCAAAGTATCAACACAGAGCCTGAACTTTAAAATAAGTCTCAGCCCCATGGATTTGCAGGGGCGGGGGAAAAGCCAGCTGTAAATATGCTTTCTTTTTGCTTGGTTTTCTTCAGCTTTTACCACATTAACTCCTGTAAACAACAAAGCAGGTACAGGGCTYGTTACAGCTATAGTGTCATCACAACTGATCTTTTAAATGAGTAAAAGTGAGAAAATTGTTTTCTAAAAAAAATAAGATGTCTGTCTCAAGCATTCTGTTGCATTCAATGCTTATACTAAACCCAAAATCTTCTATTTGAAGTCTACATCTAACATATTTTCATGTTCCCTGCTTTTGTCTGGCTTGTGTAGCCAATGAGGTGACTTAAGGGACTAAGCAAAAGCAAATAGAAAATCAATGGAAGGGCTCTCTTTGCCTTCAACAGGCTTGAGGTCAGTCCTGTGTTGCAAACCTGGTGCTTACAGCTCCAGTGCACTAATTTTGGACAAGTTTCATAGCTGAAGGAAGGTCTTACATTCACTGCAYACTCTGACTGTGGAAATTCCTGCTGCTCCATGGGCTGTGCCAGACACAGCTCAGGGGGACAGAGCTCCCTGTAGAGCAGAATATCTCTATGGCTCACTAGAATCTTCAGGTATCTGAAGATATTGCTGGATTTAAATGTTCAAACAGCCTGGAGATCTTTTCCCATTCYTTTCTGACCGTGTTTGGGAATGTGTTGATGTGAATTTGTGCTCAATGCATTTGAAATTAGCCTGGTTTTGCACATTGAATTGCTGGATAATTGCAATTCTCGTTTACAGTTTCATGGGGAGTGAGTGTATGGGGTACAGCAAATTTTCCCCTTTAATATATACAGAGGAGRCCAATAAACCCCTTGGATGTGTTGTTAGGTTTGTGTAACTAGAAATGTTATATGTACAAAGTGTTCTGGATACTTAGGTTTATTACTTTGGCAGTCACAGTTTGCTTAATGAAATTCCAGAGAGTATGTAAAATCAGTGAGAAACCTTCCATTTGTGTTGGCTTTCCTATTGATGAGCATAACTTGTTACAAGTAATTTTTTTTTCCTGGCTGGCTGTGGCATTTGATTTCATCTCAGAATGAGAGAAAATCTGGCTATATTTTATATAAAACTTGATTTTCTTTTTCCTGGTTACTGAATCAGTAATCTTCAAGTGTGTGCATTTTTTATCACAATGCAGGTTCCTATTAATAATACATTAAGCATATTTATTATTGAATTTAAATTTATATCAATATATGGRAGAAAACATATTTAATAATAAAGATGTCTAGTTAATTGAGTTTAATTTATATCAAACAAAAAGACCCTCTGAGGCTCATTATCTACACTTACAGATATACAGAAGGCAAACTTTGACAGATTATATTGCCACTAATATTCAGTTGTTCTTCTTGTAATCAAAATACAAGCAGGATAAAGATTTTTTTTTTAATTGATCCTATTAAGTCACCTTTCACCAGATCATAGTGCTGTTGCTATTTTAAGTTTATTCCTCACTGATTTTCATGTATACCTTGGAGGTATACATGGCAAGCTGATTCTAGTGGAAAGCAGGATCAGGAGAGCAAAATGCCCATCTGGCTGTTCAGATGTCAYCGTGATGTCACCAAGACCTGCTGTCCCCTCTGTCTGAGCTCTGCTCTGCCTTTCCTCCACCTCCTCTGGGAATAAGGGAGAGCAGTGGGGAATGCTTGGATCTCTTGGATATTCTGCTGAAATGAAAATAAGCAGCTCAGTGGTTCCCATCAGTTTGCGGCAACTGAAATAGGAGGGTTTGGATTACTGGGGGGCATCCTAATGTTTGTGGATAAAGAGGTGCCCATGTGGGTTGTATTCCTTATTCTCTTCCCACCTGCTCTGCTGACTGGATCTCTCTGGCACTTGCCACCATCCTGCCCTTCCAACTGAGACCTTGGCTCTCTTCATTCCCAAACCTTGTCTCCATACAGGAGCTCCCAGTGCCCATCTCCCATCTCAGGTTATGTTAGTTGGGTTCAGATCCCTCTTTGGACACTCCAGCAGTTCTCCTCTGTCCTCATCAGAGTTCCCTTCCTTACACAGTTCTTATTGCTTTCTTTGGAAAAACAAACAGATTGAAAAACAAATGCAATTAAAGGAAAGGTATTCTGGGTTTCTTGTTTGTTTTTCARTCTGTTTCTGCATTGCTTTTCCACTGGCTCCCAGCCATGGGCAAATTGTTATTCAGCCACATTCTCCTCCACTTTCCTGATTTATTTTTTATCTTTGCCCTTTGAGCCCTACCTGTGCCCTCTCTACTTCAGCTGCACATTGGATATGGATCCACCCAGCTCCAAAAATATCCTGGGTGGGATTTTCTGGCCCCTTGCTCTTATTTCACATATTTGGCACAGCTGTGGCCGGGTGCAGCCAGAACAAGGAGGATCCAGCTTTGGGGTTGAACCCCTGGCCTGGCTCATGTTGATGCCTTCCCTGGGGATGATACCTGTGGTGACTCGTGCACAGGAACTGTGTCGGTCAGAAAAATTGAAATTGCACTTCACAGTGCCCTTATTCCAGTCCAGCTGTGTGTCTGCCTAAAGCCATGGCCTGTCTCATCAGCCACGTGCTCCTGTCCCAGCTTCACAGCCACCCACAGTGGTAATTTGGCAGCCACACAGCAAAGCAGATCAGCCCTGCCATTGGCTGACACAAAATGAACCTGTCAAACCCCCGAGCTTTCTCTTAACTCTTCAGGCTGATCCAATTCACTGTGCACTCATAATTGAATCTTACACAGGGAAGGAGGTTGCTCCAAGTGGCCAAGTTGAGAGAGGAAAGGAAAGAAACACAAGGACTTTCCCTCTTTGGCAGCACCTTGCAAACCCTATCTGCAGGCATTTGGAGTGGCAAATGCCCTGAGTAGGATTGTTCTACATCCATGTGCAACACCTTTTTCTTCCAGAAAMTCCTGAATTTTGTAGCGCTTTGCTTGTGCCATTTGAATTACTTGGCAAGAAAAAAAAAGGAACCAAACAACAGCTTGTGTTTTCAAGCTTTTTTCCCCCCTTTTCTGCTTTCCATTGTTTTAGCAATTATTTGGCTTCTCATCAAAGTGAGCAATCCTTTCTATGTCTATTTCTGTCTGGGAAGAACCAGGATTCTTTGCTAAGGATGTCTTACAACACATGCTTAACTCTTCCTGTTTCTTCTTTACTTCCCCAATTTTTTCTTTTCTTTTTTTTTCATCATAAATTAAGTCAACAACGTAAGTTCTTACAATTTTTCATTTTATGAACTTTTTTTCTCATTCATTAGTTCAGAGCCTTGGGCGTGGAGATTGTACTCAGAAGGAAGCAAATGATCTTCTCTGTAATTGCTTTGCACAAACACACACAAAATGCTGAAGGGTGTTAAGGGCAGGGTTTTATCTAGGTAATCATAACCTGAAATTGATGCCATGACATGGAAAAGAGACAGATAAGGAGAAATGAAATTAGTACTTATTCAGGGTTGCTCATCCTTATCATCATTTTGCACACTTCATTATGAGCTATAGATCTGAAAAATGCTTTTCAAACTACATTTTCTAATGTTCTAAAATACATTTTATTATCAGTTCCTCTTCTGACTTGTACAGGAGGATAAATGAAAGAAGTGGTTCTGCCAGGTTTCCCCCACCATGGGAATAAGAAAAAAAAAATATACACATCAGAATCGAAATTTCCTGATAAATGAAGTAGAATCCTCAGCTTTATGGTGCTGCAGCTCTGTAATGGACAGCACTGAGCATCAAAGAACATATATTTACTTAAGTGGGTTTTCAAGGATGAGCAAGTTAGGCTGCTGAAAGATTTTCTGCTAGCACATGTAACACAGGAAAAGGCAAAACAGTAAAGTGAGATCTTTAATTATTTTTGCTGCTGCAAATTTTCAGCCATCTCTAGTGGYGTGATTACTGAGATCCCAGAATTGTAGGACAGTTTGGGTTGGAGTGGACCGTAAAGATTACCCTGTTCCCATGGGCAGGGACACCTTTTACCAGACCAGGTTGCTCAGAGCTCCACCCAGCCTGTCCTTGAACCCCTYCAGAGATGCCCAGGAGTGGCAGTTTTTGGCTGAGGGCTCAGTGGTGTGGCAGCCCAGGGCAGAGCCAGCTGTGTGGAGTGTAGGAGACAGAGCACTGTGGGCTCTACCTGTATTAGAATGCAATTTGAAAATATGCTGCTTCAGGGAAAATGGATTTTGGGGTTTTTTCACTATTAGGATCAGAAGCATGTGCAAACACTGCAGTAAATTATTCCGGTCCTTAAACAATGGCCATGAGCCTGWAGCCAGTAATTATTTGGCTCCTGAGTGCTGTATATTTCTGACCCAAGAATMGTCATTTATTAGGGGGGTGAATTGAGTGACCAGTTCCTCTTTCTAATCTAGCAGGGTGAGATTCATCATACCTGACTTTAGATGTCTGCATCTGAAACAGTAGCTGAGTCTTTCTAGTTAGAAGAAAACATTGGTGATTTTGGTGCAGGGGYAGTATGTTGTATTTTAGAGATTTTCTTTATACATTTATACAAATATATATATGTGTGTGTGTATATATATATTCTATTTTTCTACATTATTTGGCTAGCTTAGCTTAATTGCTTTAGACTAAGCAGAGCAGATATTTTGTCCATGACTTGCTTTGTTTTTCTAATCCTTTATAAGGACTGAAGTAATTAGCACTATTGGAAAACATGGGCAAAATTAACAATTCTCTATSTGGGTCATTGCCAGTTCTCCAGCAGTGACCCACATTGTCTTTCCTCATTCTCTGAGAACAGAATTTAAGCTTCTGTAGCATCCTCAGGTGTCAGTCAAGTCAGGTGTCAAGACTTAAGCTTGGCAAGCCTGGATTCTATTTAATGAACAGTTCTTATCACTTTCTTTGGAAAACAAACAAACAGATTGAAAAATAAATACAAATAAAGGAAAGGTATTCTGGGTGTCTTTTTTGGTTTTTTTTTCTTCTTTTTCCCTCAGTAAGTTTGAATCTTGCTAAGGAATTTAGATAGGATGTTTTACTGTAATTTTGGAGGTGGAGATGTTTTAGATTCCTTGTGATTCCTTCGTAGGGAAAATGAACCTTTTGTACTTCAATCAGCTTTTACATGTGCTGGACACAAGTCAGTAGCATTTCTCACTGGGATTAATTTAGTCAAGGAACTTACCTTTCAGCAATGACCATTTGTAATTCTATTTCAAAGTGACAGGGAATTATGTACACATGTTATTAAACTGGAAGTATAATTTTAGTGTGAGGAAACAAGTTGCCACAAGCCAAAGCTGTGCAGAGGAAATGGAAAATCCCATAAACTGCATTGATCCTAGGGACTTCTGTTATGTCTGTATTTTCAGAAGGGTCAGCTGAGTACAGAAAGTGGTAGCAAAGGTACTAAAATATTTCCTATCAACAGATCTGCTGGAGACAGCAATGATTATTTGGGACAGCAAAGCATAGTGTGTTCTACAGTCATTCTAAATCTCTCATGGTGAGGAAATTCCTCTGTCATATCTGATTCATTTTCTTATGTATTAGTATTTCAAKATTAATATTTGACCAAGATTTACTGTAGTGAAATAGAGAAATGAATTTTGTTTGATTTGGGATGATATCAAGAACATGCCTTTGCTGCTGCATGTTTTGTGGTTTTAGCACCAAAAAAAGAACTCACAGTGCTTATWTGTACCTCCTTCAAAATTCATCATYACAAGCTCGGTGCCATTTGTTGAAAGCTGAATGACAACCGAAGAAATGCTATAGTGAAAGTTATCAAGACTGCCTAAAATCTGTTTCTTTTCTTAATGTCTAGATCTAAGTTTATCAACTTTAGGTATCTTAAAATTAGTTTTATTCTTATCTTCCRTAGGAATATGTATGTGGATTAAAAATCATAAACAACAGACAAAAATATATATTTTCTAAACACTTCTCTAATGTGAAAATCTTGCAATATCAAGGCAAGAAAATAACTTGATCTAGTAAAAAAARCTGTCCTGGAATATAACCCCCACTTATGGATTAGCTGAAATATTATTTGATGCCACCTTGGAAGGCAGGAGCACATCATTTCTGAGASAAAAATCTAGTCCTTGTATTACATGTTGCTAATTTAACTACCTCATGCAGTACTATGTGTTTATAAGCCACCTTTAGGGGCAGAAAAAGCTCAATTTCCCCACATCAAAGATCCCTTTTTCTACCCCTTGGGAGAGGAAAGCATAAGGCTGTTTCCTCCATTATTAACATTTTGCTTCAGGGCAAGTGGCAATATAATCCCTATCATTTTTACTTCCTGCTGCTCCTCTGGGAAAACACAATCCAGCCAGGCATGTGTTTGTGGCTCTTCCTTTCATTCTTGTTTCCTGCTGTGCCAGTGCTATAACAGGGCAGCAGCAGGTGGCATAAATAAAGGAGAAATGTGGCAGAAAGCTCCAGACRGCTCCTGAGATTTCCAATTTGGCCGTGGGATAGAGTGCCATCCTCTCCAGGAGAAAAGAACAGGCTGTTTGGGGGTTGTTTTGAGGGTTTTTTTTTCAATCAACTCCCCACCCTTTATTGGGAAGCAAAAATAAAAGTAATGTTTTCATTGCTCCTAAGAACATAACTTCATGGTTAAATGATATTTGTAACTTTGTTTTCCACTGCTGGCATGCTTTGAAACTGGTTCAAAATTAAATCCAAACTCACCAGGAATCAGTGGGAAAGGAAGAAGTTTATACGTGGTGCCTGTACATGAAATAATCTTCTGCGCAAAGGCTTCAGTGGATCTGTGGATCCATGTTAAATCTATGAAATTTCTTTACAGCATACTAACAGAAAAAATGTATTTTCAAATAACTTCTCAATTTTTGGAATAATTGAAACTATTTTGAATTATTATAGGTTATCTTTCTTCATATTTGGTTTTTTWTACGTAGTTGGTTTTTATACTTGGTTGATTTTCTGAATCCAAGTTTTTCACATGTTATTACCTTTGATATTTTATTTAGTGTTGGAGTGTTGCGATTTAGAATATCTCATATCTCATCTCATAAAACACAAAMTGTTTTTAGGTAGGTTAGCAGATTAGACACAAAATTTCAATTTGTTTTGCAAAACGTGGGTTAAAGTATTTATAGTTGTTACAGAGTTTTCATCACCAACATTATTGCTTCACGTTTCTTTTTTTCTGATTCTAAGAGGTAATTGTATGAATTTTAATTGTATCTCTGAATTTAAATTTACACTTTAAATAAAGGGCAGAGGATAATCTGTGTGTATTTTCAGGACAGTGAATCTGTCTTTRGGTGGCAGATGTTACCTCTGCTTTACCAGAGGCAATAATTTGACTTGGAATCTATAGGAATTAAATGCACAATTTGCTAGAAAAAGTGAAACCACTGAAAAGAAATCTAAATAAGTAATTTTAAAAAAAGCAGAAAAAACATTGAAATCACAAATCCATCTATATGAATCTGAAGCGTTTTGATTGCTTCAGTTACTTCAGGAAGTTGATAATACAAGACTACATATATATATCATTTAGAGGAGCAAAATTGAAGTGACAACAATTGCTCTCACAAAAATATGGCTGCAAATAATCAAAGTGAAGAATGAAGTTGTTACAGTCACTTGAATCAGCATGAAACTTTGTGGGCATTTAAAAAATTGGGTAATAAAAAATGTTCTGCTTTGCATCCCACAGAAGATGGCTCACATTCAATGAACAGCCAAGTCCCTTAAATGTGGGGCATAAACAGATGGATGTTGATGATTTTCTGTAAGATTAGACAAACTCAGSCATAGAAAATCACACGTTCTCCACTGAAAGTACAGATTAGAAAACTAACAGATTGGATATAGGGATTTCGCTGTCCCCTTTTTTACKTAGAGTGAAGCAAATTATTAAAATTTAGCTCAGAGAATCTCAAACTTGGCATGTGTGACATACTTCCAAGTACTTACAAAGCCATGTGTCCAGAGGGTTCAGAGCATGCAGACAGCTGAGGAGAGGTTGCTGCTGTTGCCARTGCAGATGGTAGGATGTGACCAAAMTATTTGTAGTCCAAACTGGCTTGAAAAACACAAGTTTTCAAGGAAAGGATGGAGCTGATTGCTAATGTTAGTCTGTGTCTTGCAGTGTTTGTTTAGGTAACAAATAATGGGTCACTATATGGGAKAGAAGGGAATTGCTTTTTGCTATTCATAGTGAATGAGAMATTTGGGGGAAAAATTTAACAGTGGTAAAGCATCTAAGGTGCCTGGGGAGTGTCAGTGTAAGTCAGAGGGACCTCTGGAAGTCAGATGGGATAGGAAATTGAAAMTATCATTATTACATAAAGATGAAAGAAAACAATGCCAGGTTTTTATTTTACTGGTCTTAGCTGGCRCCATCTAGTCTTTAGCCTCCCAAATCCTTGAGCCTCAGTGGGAATGAATCATCCAAAGTATTGGAAAAGGGAGTTAGGGAGCACTTAAACTCACTAGAGACTGGCCCATGGGACCAGACCGGAGGCACTCAGGGGAGCTGGGCAAAGTCCTGGTGAAGCTGCTGACACCTTTAAAGGTCACAGTGCTCCATGGATGTTACTGGTGACTGGAAAAGAGCAAATGTCMCACCCATCTKCAAGAGAGACAAGGTTAAGTGCATCCTGGCCAATCAGTATCACTTCAATCACCGTGAATACTGTGGAGGAAATCCCCCTGAAAACCACATCCAGGCACATGAGAACAAGAAGTTACTTGGTACAACCCTCAGAAATTTATCAAGGGCAAATTGTATCTGATCAATTTGATTTATGATTGATAGATTCCTTTCAACTTGAATTGTTTGGGGATTCTATGAACCAAGACTATTTTTCTCCTAATTATAGTCAGGCAATACTGAATTGAACCATCTTCCTCGAAGAAACAASAAGATTTAAAATTTATTTTAACTGAATGTACTTTAACTTTTCATGAAAATGTAAAAGTACAGAAAGTATGCTCCCTRTGACTCTTTTGAAATACCAAATGTTATTTCAGATAATGAGTTTCTGGAGGATGTGGAACTAATAAAAGTTTTAACAGTATTCAACCCTGGGGTTGTGGTGTCTTTGCTTTAGTTCTCCCTCTCCTCTGTCCCTATGACTGCTCATCTTTGTGGTCTGGAGCACATCTGCTCCTTTTCCAAGTACAGCAGAGCAGCCACTCTTTCCTCTGGCCCTATAAACTTTCAGAGTAAGAGAAAAATGAACATATTGGAAAACTGTAACCTCTAGCAGCTGACTGTGAAAAACAAGGTGAAGATAATGAACAACAGTGCTGCTCAGAACAGAATTAGGAATGAGTCTTGCTTTGGTTTCTGGCATATAGTAAGMAGATATATTAACTTGGATTTAGGGRTTTTTAGTTCTCATTGGGAAGGTGGCAGGGCATGGTAAAACAAGATATAATTTACAGACCTTTCTTGKTTTCTCATACAGGTATATTTTATTACAGGAAACATATACCTTGTTTATTTCTGATTGGTTACTAAGAATTTTTATAATTGCTTATGCAGCATATTTTAAAACAGATCCAAACATGATTCTGTCGATTTTCCTACAAGGTCTAATTCTCCAGCAATATTTGACTGTCAGAGAATGCAGGCAATTGCGTTCATACAGGTTGTTTCCTGTTGGTTGTGGCCTTCCCCAGTTTCTGATGCTGTCCCTCCATCAAACCATGAATAAAGCTCTAAGGAAAACCTCTGTGTACAGAGCCAAAGGCCTTGGGCATCTTTATCATAAGTTACTTTTTTTTTTTCTTGCTGCTGCTTGCCAGTTGTCRTTGCTAAGGGTCCACCAGACTCTTACTTAATTTCTGAGCCCCAGTCATCCAATTGTGCTTGAGTCAAAACCTAAAACTGGTCATTGCATATTGTTTGAGGAGAAAATCACATTATTTGKTTTATACCCTTTTTTAACCTTCTTTTCCATAGCACCTCTTCTTTTCCATAGCACTTTGAACATGCTTAACAACATTTCATCAACCATTGAATACCCCTAATTGGAAAGCCTAAAAAGATGTATTGCATTGTTCTGTGTAAGTGAAATTCTGCTCTTGAGAACAGATGATTTTCTGTAGACTTCCTCAGCTATTTGGCATTTGCATATTAGTATAGAGAGGTTGGACTTACTGCAGTTATTTTTACGTTCTAGAGAAGATTTACTACTTGTGACAGCACTTGAGAGTGTGAAGTATCTGCCTGCTTTATTTTAGAAATTTAATCGTGCTGAAGTGGAAGGAAATCAATTTAAAAGTGTGGGTTGAAAATGAGGAATGTTCATCCAATATTTGTGTGATAAGTAGGGAATAATTCAATTCAGCACAATCATACTTGAAATATAAACCCATTTAAAACCTATTATTGTAATTGCATTAACTATTACAACAGAACTAGCCAGACTGATTCTGAAAAGTMTATATTGAAGTTACTAATTTCTATTGGAAGACAATTTGTTGACCACTTCTACTGCAAACTGTGTATTAAAATTAAATATCTAAAGTTTTAWTTCTTTGTTATGCTTTGTGTTTAGTTTCTAGACTCTTTTTTTTCTATGCTGAAGAATCAGGTACAGGAATCATCCTGTTCTAATCATCTAGGATGACACCAGAACTCAGTTTTATTATTGGGATGAAGTGTTAGAARACGCAACATTATTTTACTCACTATTCTTTAGAAGGTAACCTAATGTTATATCTTCTTCAGACAAAAAAGTTAGCAGTGACCAGTGGCTTTTTTTTTTTTTTTTAATTGGGGGAGCATTGGAATACTCTCASATTAATAACCTATCCTGAGTAAGTTTACTGTTCCAGGAGCTATAGAAGTGCATGTTAAATGTACAGCATCTACTAGTTCATTTCACAGTCACATTGTTTATTTTCTTGTTGATGGCTCTGGGATCATCAAGATTGAAGGCAGCTAAATAAACTTCTGYCTGATTTAATCACATCAGTGGAATGTACTGAATGTTTCATGGTTGTTCATCATTGGAGTTGCTAAGGCAGATGTGTGAAAGGCTGTGTCTTGCATCAAGTTATGTCATTCAAGATCCTTAAAGATATCTAGGAAAAACAGCTCCTGCAGTGCAGAGCTTGAAATATAAACCTTTTTGTCTGTGAGTATTTAGGATTTGGCATGACTGTCAGATTTAGCTATCTTCATGTTAAGGTAGATTTCCACTGAAAAGGACAATATATTTAAATATGTATAAAAGGACAAAAATGGAAACRGGACTAGGATCACATTACCAACCTGTCACCGTCCTAATACAGAATAACAGCTAAATTGAGATAGAAATAGCAGATAGCTTTTAAATGTTTTTTTAATTAGTTCAAAATAATTTCATGTGTTTCRTCAATCCTCTRTTCACTACTGAAGCCTATGAATAAGCTATCTACTTGCAGTTTTATTTTTCCTTGTTCTCTTTGATCCATGCAGATTTGTCCGTGGATGTGGTGTGTGCACATCTGCRGGAAAAACTGTAACAGCAAGAGCTGATTTTCTATAGTTCTGGTAATCAATGTCTGCAGTGCCTGTCTGTGAAGAGCAGGCTCATCCCTCTCTTCCTTGCTGTGCTGATGACCACTTGCACAGGGTAGCTAAACACACTTGTGGTTCCATAGAATGAAGGATATTTACATTTTTATTGCACAGGCTGCATGCCATTCATAGCTTTGACCTTGGGTTACTTCTCTTGAGACTGAAACTTCATGGCCAGTGAATATTTGTATGGTATATGGATTTCCTCAAGACTCACATTAATACTTACCCAGATTTTCGGGCTTTGGCATTTTCCATAATTTCTCATCACGTCCTCTACAAACATGAAGCTTTCCTTCAATTTGACCTGTCTGTTGTGCTCTTTACCYGTGTTCATGTTTGCAGTAATAGAGCAAACCTGTGTGGAATGGAAAATGGGCCAAGTTCCTTTATCAAGGTGCTCTTGACTCAACAGTGATGTATTAATTCTTTGTAGCTCTTTATTTTTCTTAAGTAGTGTTTGCAGCTGCTGGCATGGCATGCRAATGTTTTATTTCAAACTGTTCACTTGGCCACCAGGAGACAGCTCTTTGAATTCTGGCACTATTAGCATGTTGTAGAATGGGAAGATGTTAATCTTTCCTATATATCTTACACACCCTATAACAATACTACACAGATATATTATATGAACAGTATRAACATTAGGTATAATAAGAATAATGCCAAGTCCTAAGGTAATGGTTAAGCCATGTGGAAAGCAACCAACTTCTGTGGGTTGAAGTCGTCTGGGGGCTGTTCCCTGTGTTCTCACACTTTCTAATTTCATTTTTAGAGGAGAAAATTTATATCCTTGCTAATTTTCCCCTGCAATTCTTTGTGCATCTCCTGTTTGTTGCAGTGCAAGAAAGTTCAGAAAAGACTGCAGTAAAGTCATGAAACCTATTTGAACARAAATTTGTGTGTTCCATCTAGTGCCTAGGAGCATTCACCAGTAATTAAAARCCATAGAAACTGCTTGTATGGGTAGAGTGGTGCGTTTAGAATACGCTTTTCAGCTGTGGCAACTACAGAGTTTTGAGAAGAGTTTGAGCAGCCAAAGCCTGGCAACATCAAGGCTTCTGTTCACTGTTTCCTCAGCAAGCCCATGATAAAGCTTGAGTCCATCATGCATTGCTAGATTTTCCTCCGTTCCTTATTCTGTTTTGTCAAGGTTTACTAATGCTACTCTACCCTTGTTGTTAAGCGTAGATGCAGCTGTCAGTGGCCATCTGTGAGTSTCACTGAAGGCTAAACTGAGCAATCTTGTAGATAATTCTTTAAGGAAAAAATAAATGCAAGCAGGAGACTGCTTTCCTCAAGAGTAATATTTCCTATTTATCACTAACTTTGATTATTTTAATTTTTATGTTGGYATTATGGGACCTCAATTGCAGTCCACAGAGAATTCTGCCTCTGAATGGCTTAAAGCTGCTGTACCTCTGTCCTGGCAGCATTTGGAGTTGAAGTTGCTGATCCCCAGCAAGTTTTTGAGGACAGCTGGCAGGAAAACAGGGCACGTTGATACAGATTTGTTACAACTTCTTCTTTCCCCTTCTCCCCAATACATCAATTTTCTGCAAGGAGCATTTTTCCAGGGGAAAATCTATTTCAGTGGTAAATTGCTGATCTGCTCTAAACACCATGGGCAGGAGAGGTCACTCTGTCACTTTGGCAGTCCCATTACCCGGCCATTGCTGTGGCCCTCCGAGTTAGCAGCATTCATTTATGGGAATTGAATTAATGAGGGAACGAGGGCACCCTAATGGCAGTAATGCCTCAAGGAGGGAACGAGGCAGCAGATCCCAGTGCCAGGGATACAGATTGTGTATCTGCTCAGAGCATGGAGTGTTTAGGCTGKGGATTCTCAGCCTAGCTGGAAATGCTCTTGACTGAATAAAAGCTGGRAGCTGCACAGTGAAGGGCTTGTGTGCATGGAGCTGTCTCAGGGAGAACCTGGTCCTCAGTTAGAAGTTGTCACAAATTTCCTTGTAACAAGAATAGAATCTGTTCTTTTCTCCTAAAGATAATATTACTTTTCAAAGTAAATAGGAGCATTAAGTGTAGTAAAATGGCTTCAATCATTAATATTAGTAGATAGAAAACCAAGGGAGCAGATCTGCTGTTTTAMGATTATACAATTTTAATTGTGAGAGCTTTTTTTGCCAGGTCCCATTTCTATTTAAATCCTGTTTTAAGCAATCCACCACATTGGAAATCTTTAATATTTTAAATCATGTGTGATTTTCTCATTTGACAGTGTTACCAGCTTAGTCTGGCCGCAGAGTTTATCAAAATCCTGTCTCTTCAGCACTGTGAATTTGTTCACATTCTAAAACTTCATTTTTTATTAAATTAAGAAATCAATAGCTAAAAGGGTCAATGGATTCGGTAGCAGCTGGCTTAGTCTCAGCAGAAATGGATTGCTGCCAAACTCCATGTTGCTGTTTAAATTGATTCAGCCAAACATCTTCTGCTCAAAAAGTCAATTGTGGTGAGAGAAACACATTTTGTTTAAAAATGGCATATAAAATTGGTAGTCTTTTGTGCATGTGTGCACATGGACACACACACTCTTTTGTTTTTTAAGAGACCCTAGGAAATAGAATTTTTTTACTGAAGAGACCCTCTGAGCACCTGCTTATAGGTCATTTTGTCCAAAGTTGGCACTACWGTTTAGAAAAATGAAAGAACATTAATTTTTTTTTCTGTTTATATATTGGTTTTCTGCTCTACATCTGTAAGCATTTGATACTGCTCTCTATTTTCCCAGTCATTTAGCTTACACATACAGTACAGGTMATTTTTTTTTGTCTCTGAGTGCCAACTGAAAGATCTAAGTACACAGTAGGCACTTTACAATCCTTATCACATGCCTTTAGACACTAATGTACTACAATAATGATCTTGATAATCGCTCTCTCACCTCACAGCACACCTGCAACTCACTTAATACATTTTTAGATCTTTTTCTTTTGCATAAATGAAATCTCCTAATGAAAGTTCTGTAATGAACTTTCTATGGTGAACATATAAAGCACCATATAGAGAACTGTGATTTAAATGGCTGTGAAACACGAGAAATCCTATGTGTTTCCCCACTGTCCAGGTATTTGGGGCATTGACTTGATTTCAAATCCAATATTGGAATCCCCTCGAAAAGGCTTCTGTATTTTGCTGGGCATTATAAGGCAAACTGGTAGCTTGACCCAACTCAGGTAACTCTAGAGAATAAAACTCAATTATTGGGCTAACCCTGGAAGCATAACAGGCAGTTCCCTAGCACAAAGCTTGTTCCTGAGGGGTTGCCCAAAAGCTGCTGGATTTCTCCCTGTATTTCTTTCCCTCTTCTTCTTCACACTCTAATTTTGGCAGGATGAAGTGAAACAAACTCATTGCTTGGATTGTGCTTGGGTTGGGCCCAGATGAGAGTGAGACATCATGCCCTTTATTTTTCCAGCTGCTGTGTATCAGCAGCTGCCAGTTTTACCTGACAAGCACATCTTYCTTCTCAAATCCTCTTCTTTTGAGGATTTCTTTCAAGGGTGACATTTTGAACCTCACTTCAGAACACCTGTGCTTGAAGATSCATCTCAGTGCATGCTGAGCATCAGGGGCACAGAAAGCCTCTGTGCCCTGTAGTGACAAGCCAGCAGGAGTCAGAGACTCAGTGAGAAGGCCAGGCTGATGGAGGGGATGCAGGCTTTTTGTGGAAGCACCCTGAATCCCCCAGAAATCTTCCAGTCTGATGAAAGACTCCCTTTCCATGACAGTCCTAGGACCTCTCGTGATAGATGTGAGKTCTCAAGACTACCGCTGACAGTTCCGTTGCTTTGGGAATTCTGACTCACTTCTTATCATCTCCCTTCATGACAGTGGGCTGTCAAACAAAGGTTCTCTTTTATGTTTCCCCTCTCCACCTTTGGGTTTTTTGGGCAAGTTATCATGGTAACACACCACTTGAGGCCAGGCTGGATCATAGCCACTGTTACTTTTGGAAAGCCATGACTCAATGTACACCTACACTGCCTGCCTGGCTAAGTACCTTTTCAGGTACCACTTTTCAGAACAGCTCTGCTCATGTGGCTCTAGATGTTTTCAGTAAATTTGGGGAGATTGGTATCAAATGAAAGATCTTAGTACAGTTATTTCCTAGTGCTATTGGGAATGCTTTCAGTCTTCAATTCCCTCTTAGTGTTTGACCTTAGAATACAGACCTTAAACTTCACCAGAATTGGGTGTGAGAGATGCTCACAGTGTGTATGTACGAGGAACAACACACCTTGAGGTGCCTCCACTGACTRATGGGCTGTATTCCCTCCACAATAAGCTCACCATGTTCTGGAGAGAGGCAGAGCATGGTGTGTTTCCTTCACCTCGTTGTTCAAATTGTCACTACCAGCRCCTAGCAATTCTCTTCTGTCACCCTAATCCATCACAATATTTCAGTGGGATGGAGAATGGCAGGCAATAAAATGTCTCCTGGAATATAAATCAGCTCCTAATTTGTTTTTCTCTAAGCCATTATTTCTTGTGTGATGGTCTTCTCCCAGGTGTTTCAGGCCTGTCAATCAGTTGCTGCAGGCACTTGTTTTCCTTTCCCAGGTTGTGCTATCTCTGGACCTGGCAGTAACAGAGTGAAGCACCCAGCAGCCGTAATGCCATGTTAAACCCAAACGGAATTCAAAGCTTGTCACAAACAGAATCAGAAACACAAACTGCATTAGCAGAAGGGCAAAGTGTTCTGCACCAGGACCTAGTTCAGTTCCCTGGGTGTTGATGAAAGAGTGCTCTGWGCTTCCTGATCACTGGTGGAAAATTAGTTGCTGTGAGACACTGACTGATGGAATGGGAATGTCTGTGCTTTCCATGTCACAGCAGAGTGTTTTGGGACAGTAACAAGGAATTCTGTGCTCCAGTGCTCGCTCTATCTGTGTTACAGATATTTGCCTCACGGATGTGCTTTCTGTGCTACTTCTGCTGGAAGTTACATTTAGTCTTTGCTCATATCCTGTAGGCCAACAGAACAAGCTCCCTGACTGATTGATTTCCAGGTAATCAGCTTGTCCAAGAGGGATTGATTAGTTCTGCTTCATTTGTGAGCAAGTCTCAGAAGATCCTTTCTTAACAACACAGAGCACTCAAGGAGCCACCAATGCTCCTGCACCGACTTCAGTCATAGGGAATTCTGTGATGCCATGGGCTATCTAATTATCAAATTGAGATGGACAGAACTGAACTGTAGTGCTTAAAAATATGAGTTATAAACCCCCCAAAACCAATTAGGTTTGTAATAAAAATAAAATTAAAATATTGGCATACAGTGAAGAAACAAAATCGCTCTGGTTGCCAATTTACCATATTAAATCCTAGTTGGCTGCTTTCTTAGCAGTGCCCAGTTAATAGTCTGTGTAATGCTTACATGAAGTTTCTGGATTGCTGTCTATACTGACAACACCAAATCATCTCACTTTCTGCTGTTTTCACTGCCCTTTGGTACAAGACTCCATCAACTGCACCATCCTTCCTGACCATGAATATCTAGGCCACAGGATGCACATTTTCAAAGTTCACAATAAATTATCAATCATTTAYTAAGTCAGTGATAACAATTCCTGGTCTATGTCAGCAGGTTCAATCTAGTTGCAAAATTAAGGGCTAGGGTTTCCTAAGGGTGAGGGTCAATATTTTATTATATATTTATTATTGTTTATAGTTCTCATTTGATATATAGTGCATCACCATCTGAAAGGACCTCCTCTTCAATTTGACAGCTGGGCATTTTAATGTACATATAGGTGTTCCTATAAGTTGTCTCATACGAAGGAAATGCTGGTAGTTGCCAGGTGTTCTTCTCCAGTTAGAAGTACTTACAAATTCTATTTCTTTCTATCCTGGGTAAAGCCTACAGTCASTAAAAGGCTGCATTTTTCCTGTAACACCTTTCTGCTTTTGAAGCCCAGGAGAAAACACCAGTCATTTGTTCAGGTCAGTTCTATTTCTGTGTGCTTTGCTTGAACTTAATGTGGCAGAGAAGTAGAGAAGAAAAGTAACTCCATGTCCCTTGAATTATTTTAGTGCACTGAGATGAGTGAAAGTAAGACAGAAGCCATGGCACATTGCATCTRATGAAATAATGTTCCATTTATTACAGCATTTTATATCCTGGCTGCTGCACTACCAACATTGACCCTGAGGGTACCCTTGCCAGCTTTGCCTTTCCACTAGGGAGGCCATCATATTCTAGAAACATCGGTTTGATCCCATGCTTCTGGTTAGTGCATACCAGGCTTGCCCAGTAGAACGGCAATTTGGCACTTTAGCTGAAATCCCTCCCTTSAGCTTGATATTATGTAATGAAGGATATATTGCATAAAATATAATACTTAATAAAACAAAACCCAGCACTAACTTATCARAAATGGGTCCAAATAACAGTTAGGAAGCAACAGCCCACTGCTGTGAAACTGATCATYAGCTCTCCATCATTGCTTTGAATGTGTGGGCGTCATATTTTTTATTTAAACAATGTGCCAACAGCAGGCTGTGCTAAAATGCATAACCATCARCTGCAACAGCTTGTCTGGCTGGTTATGCATAAATTAATTCCAGCTGCTTTCTTACTCTGCTGTTTATCAAACACCTCACCTTTGCTTCTGTATGTTTTAGAGAAAAGATGAGAGACAGATGATAGATACTGTTAGTAGTCATTGAAATTTTTTTGTAGGCAAACAGGCATCCCTGCCTTGAGGATTGTCTTGGGGATTTTAGAATCTTACCTTATCTGTGTGGAGATTAACACAAAAAAGTATCTCTTCATCTTTTTAACRGTTTCAGGCTGTTTTTGGAAATCTAGGCAAACTTGCATATGTAGACTCAAGGAGCCATAAAGGGATTACAGCTGTTTGTGGTGTGAAGAGAGCTCCTTCTTTTTATCTGTTTCTTAAAAGTCAAGTTACTTCTTTAATTGTAGCACTTTGTTACTGGCTATGAGAGGGGATTATCCAGGATGATTCCTCCTATTTGCCACATTGTACTGAACCCCACTCTTCATCTTCATGGCCCACACCAAAGCGAGCACTTAGGAATTCAGATGAGCTCTCTTTCATCTTGCTGGAGGTGAGTTGTGACTGCTGCTCATGAGGATTCAGGGACAATCTACGTCTTTCCCCAGTGTCCTGAGTGTTGATGTTCCTGATGAGCATTAGCATAAAGGAGAGGAGGACTGTTGCAGCTGTAATGCAATATCAGCACAGCCCGAAACTCCAGTTTGTCATAGCCACTACAGGAGTTCTTCCCTCTTCCTTCTGTCAGAGAATATTTTCTAAAAACTCTTGCAGAAATATTTTCATTCTGAATTAAAAACATAATTTAAAGTTCCCCCTGTTTTTGGCTTTGACCGACCTGATGAGTTTGTAGTGGTTTTGATTCTGAGTTCTTGTGAGCCTCCCATGAAAACATTTCCATTTCCAACTCAGTTCTTGGGAAAATACAGCTCCTGCTTCAGCCTGCTGAGGTGAGATGCTGAAAGCAGTACCAGAAACACAAGTGAAGGGAGTACAAGAGAAAGCACAAATATTGCTGAGGTGGCTTCCTTACCRTGACCAGTATGAACTTTTGGTATTTACATTAATGTTTACAATTAATTTTTTCCTAACCTTCTGCTCAGCCCCTCAGGGGAAAGGCTGATGTTGCACTCTGGAAGCTGATACTGCTGAGTTTGATTAGATTATAGGGAAAGAAGATTTTCCATCTCCCCACACCTCTTGCCAATTAAGATTAGGAGTCTCAAAGTTGATTCAAATCTCATTATTCCACAAACATCTTTAAGATTGTGTGTACTTCAGTTTTGCAGTAGAAAGCAGTCTATAAACAAGCAGTTGTGATATTAGGGATGAAATTTTAAAGACTTAATTGGGATAATGAAGGAGACACTAGAAGCACTATGAAGGCCAACACGTAATATACCTCTGAACAGAGGTTGTTGACAATTTTATATTTCAGCAATATTATATCACAGTTACTCATGGATATCCTCTTTGTATTGACTACTTTTTGTTCTCATGCTTTTGATTGCTGTCTTAAGTCCTTTTCTTAAAAAAAAAGTATCTGAGGTCATTGATTTCTTCCAAATATTCTCAATAGTGGCAGGGAATATACCTGACAGGCCTCTTTGTAGGATGTTTGTATGCCTTGAATGCATAGCCACTCTATTTGAACATAAAGAGACTGATTAGGATCCATTCTGCAAGTACAGAATTTATAATATATGACGGAGGAAAGACAGATGAGGATGGACATGTGTAGTTAATTCCTAATTAATAGAAATATTATAGGTGTGTAGCCTGAGCTGGTATAAAGAATAACACCAGAGGTGATRTATTTGTTTTCCCAGACCAATGATACCTGTAAATGAAATTACCTGTAGCTCCAGTTCTGTGCCTTCCTTAATTGGACTGCCAGTCAGGCCCCTCTTTATCAGCTGTGATATGTTTGAAATGTATAGATGCAAATTAATAACTGAGATGAGATGTATTAATTTAATATTGATTTCCATTTTCAACCTAAGCTTCTGCTTCCGTTCAACCCTGAAGCGTTTATCATTGCAATAATTACAAATCAAAAATACTGCTATKTACTGTCCTGAAGTAATATAAGATAATCTTTCTGTTTTAAGCAATGTTACATTTCATAACAAAAGTTCTTGCACCACATAAATGGCATTAATGGAAAGGTCTCCGTTTTGGTTTTTTTTGGTTATCAAATTCATATTCCTGTCACATTTTACCTGGGAGACTGATCCCCACCTTGCTACAGCCTCCCTTCATGGATTGTAGAGAGTGAAAAGGTCTCCCCTGAGCCTCCTTTTCTCCAGGCTGAACWCCCCCAGTTCCCTCAGCTACCTCTCATGTGGCTGACTCTCTAGAAATATTCTTTTATTCCCAAATAAAATTATTGTAGTTTTGTGTATATATTTCTATATCATGTATCTGGTTTTCTAAAACTAAACATCTGTGGCTATGTTGCTTTTTATTTTTTGAAAATATTCATGTCAAGTGTAGTTACATTATTGTAGCTGAGTTTAACAGAGTGGCTGTTTGTCTCGCTTGAGTTTTCTATTAAAAAATTAGCCTATAAMATAAAAAAGATGCCAAATGGTACAGTCCATTGTTACTCTTTAGAGGAACACAGATTCCTGGATTTTACAGTTCCAAATACAGAATGAAGGCACCAATGTCTCATTTACTGTCAGAATTGTAGCTCCTGACCTTTGTTTCGCAGTCATTTTGCTCACAGTATGAGAAACGTGAATGTAAGTGAAGGAAAAAGGTGAAAATTGACCACATACAAGCAATGGGCCACCCCCAGGTGTGAAATAAATGTAATGTTAACTGCTGGAAGACTCGGACACAACCAGAACCCATGGATCAGTGAGTGAGCTGTAGCTCTCTTTATTCCTGTCATGTGTCCACACCTCAGCTAGGACAGAGATATTTATCAACTCAAAAGCTCTCTGTCCTGCACACTTCTTAACAAGTACTTAAAAGCTGAAATGGAGTTAAACTTCACCAGAATTAAATTCACAATCTGATGAGGAATGGCAATGCAGCATCAGTGTTGTCATTTCTGTGGACTAATTCTCTGTAATCCTAATTCTGAATTTTATTTTTCTTTTGATTGAGGGATTATTCCAGACATGTCTAATCATCAGTCAAATGTTGAAAATATTATATAAAATTTGTTGCCAGGTTTTTTTAGTTGTGTGATTGCCCTGAAATGTTACAAAAACACATATGCCTGTTTAAAACTTTGAACATTTTTCTTTCCGAATGTCATATGAATTTACATACTTWAAAATAGCAGGATACCATATTCACACAGTCCTACTAAGGTGATGCTAATAACTTCTAAAAAAATAACTTTTAGCTAAACAGTCTGTAGTTAAGAGGTCAGTTTCATGCCAAATCTCTGATTGTGTGTTTGCAACTGTGAAGAAAAGTGRGAAAAAAAGAATAAAGTAAAATCAGTTGTAGGATGATGTTATGGGACGGTTTTGGGGTCTTTGGCTCCTTATTTAAAGAGCTACAGGCCTACTTGGCCTGTGGCATGTGAGGGCCTGGCACCTGTAGTCAGGATAATTAACTGCTAGAAAATCTTGAATAAGTCCCACTGGCCTCTCTAAGCTTGAGGCTTTGGTTGGGTTTTTCGGGATGGGAATAATGTTATTTTTTTTTTCATTTGGAAAATACTTAAAAYTGTAGTGTGCATTTAGTATAGGTGAAAAGTAGAAATAAGGCTCTCTGTACTTCTTCAGCACTTATAGGAAAGATTCAGCTTTTATGCAGATTTAATATTTTTTTTTATAGTAATACTTACCCATGTTCTTAAGCTCAAATTTCTCTATCAATAGTAGAAGTCTTTTTGGAGGGAATRTTTTTCATATCAACCTGATTATTTGGGAATTCATATTAAAGTCATGGTTCATCTCTGGGAGATTCCCATGAAATATCAGTGTGTTYAGTGGAAATACTTAACTCTGATTCTTGTCATCAATCATGTGAAATATTCTAAACACAAGGATTGAAGATTTAGCCCACATAACTGCTTCAGTGAAACACAAATTAATAACCTGTTCAGCTAAAGGGCACCTTCCTGATTTTTACTTTATTTATATAGGGTTGGATTTGCATCATAAAAGGATTTATTCCTGTCCTAGAAGGCCAGTAGATGAATATTTGAGACAGTAGTGAGAGCTTTCCCTTRGATTACCAAGGCATTGCCTATACATTGAAATTCACATTAATTGGAATGTGATGATGGGTTGGGAAAAGTTGGCAAAGTTTGCTTATTGGAAAAACAAACAAACAACAAAAAAAAATCCACAAAAAMCCCCAGCAATGATGGTGTCATCTGTACCTGTGTAAATACAATTAAATAGTTGCTGTAATTTGGGGCTAAGTACTGCAAGTAATTCTACATGGATGCGAGGAAAAGGCAAACTTGAATGAACTAATTACAGAATTTTATGTGTTGGTTCCTTGGCAAAATAGGTATTTGAATACTGAGTTAGTTGCTGACATGAATCACAGRATTTTTATTCACAAGTACCACATTGTGTTACTCTTATGTCTTAAAACAATGATAGAATAGAATGAGATTACATAAAATTGAGTACAGTAATGTAGAAGACAAAAAGATGGGTTGAAAATAATTTTTAATAAGATTATTTGCCTGTGAGCTTGTGGGTATTCAGAGATAATACAAAAGAAAATTGTATTTGCTTCTCACAGAGGCATGAGTACTTTATTTTCAATGGTAAGTCAGAACTGAAATAGTCTGGGAGTCACTAATCATGTTTAGTGTCTTTAAAAATCAAGCTTGTGAGCTTTTCTGCAAACACATCCAAAAGGACTCTATTTCAAGGGCCAAATGCCTGATTTTAGAAGAACACTTCAGCATTTTTTGCGTATGAATTAYCCAACTTTACAATTACCTGCCTGGATTGGGGCATTTAAATATTCCCCATGATTATAGTAATTTTGTCTGTGTGCCCAAACTCTTGACTTGTACATGCAAATAAAGCAGGGCCTTAAATAAATCACACATTCAAAATCTATATCTGAATGTGCAATCTTGGTAACAATAATTAAAAATGCAAGCATGATTTTAAGCCTGTCCTTTTAAATATTGGATTATTTAAAGTATTTTTAAAGTGGGTTAGATAGTTTTCTTATTGCTATTGCATCTTGCTAATTACATTAATAACTGCACAAAGTAGAAAAAATTGCATTACTTTAGCTTATCTATTATCAAAATAATTGCTGTAGTGAAAGCAGTGAACCCCAAAAATTTAGTTTTAGATCTTAAGCCATTAAAAACTGCAATGTTATAATAAGGCCATAACAAGAAACTATAACCTTGTAAATGGAGTCTGCACTGGTGTTCAGATTTTTATTGTTAATAACTGCCTGTAAGGATATTCCATTCCTTCAAGGTCTGCCTTCTCCAGAAAGCTTATCCAGTAGTAAGTCATGGCAGGGGGAGCTTTTGTAGGATTTCAGTGCACACCTTGAGTGTTTTTGGAGGCATGAAGCCAAGTGACATTAATTATTTGAGAACAGCTCTGGTAAATTACTATTTTCACACAGAAAATCAATCTGACATAAAGCCAGCCAACAAAACATCATTGCAGCAACACTCAGGCTGGAAGTTTTGGTCTTTGTGCAAAAGTGGAAACATCCTCAGAAAAAAAATGGTTACTAAAAAATTCCCATGTGCAAAGCAAATTGAGTAATGGTTACCATAGGAATTAATTAACCCAGGCAAGCAAATGAATTTGTTATGGATAGAGAAAAGTGCATCTGCAGATTCCAAGGGGCTGTTACTGCACAGGAAAAAGAGAAATCCATGACTATCTACTTATCATATGTTCAGAGCTGAAAACAGAAAGCTTTCACTTAGTAGGGGGAAGAAGGGGAAAAAATGGGGAGAGGGACAACAGAAACTACAGTTTATGAGATATATAATAATGTGAGTTATTCTCCCTCTGTGTCTCAAGAAAGGGGACATCGAGGGAGAATAACACATCTGTGATAGCATTTGATATAATATATATAATAAGGATAGGATATGATTGACAGACTGCTCTCCATAGATGAGCCATTTTTGTACATGTATCTGGTACAAAAGGCACTTGAAATCTTTCTAATGGGGGAGGGATTTTTCTACCATTTGGTTATGATGTTCAGGCCAGGAGATGATGATTCTGTAACTGTTCTCACCAACAGATACAAGAGATAGATAATATGCAAAGGAGTTAGCCACAAAATGCATCTGATCTATTCATATTATTTTTTTCCTCTTGCAGAAAGTATTCAGTATGGTCTATCATCTGTTTGCAGGGTCTTCTGATAGGTTAGTCCTCAGCTGGACACAGGAGCATGAAAGGTTCTATGAAAAGAGAAGTTGGACACTAATTCYTCTTGAAATAATACAGAGAAATTCCAACAAACTCAGGTTCCTTCTGTAGCTACAGTAAATGATATTTCTTGTTGCTGCATTCACTATAGTGTTGGGAAACTTACCATAGTCCTGTCTTATCCCTTTCCCCTAAAATTCCTTCCAGCTAATCTCAACAATGAAACAATGATTAAAAAGTAAAAAAGAACAATGAAATAAAGCATTACTGATATTATACTTATACTGAGAGTTTTCTCAGCTACTGTGGACAGATTTGAGGACTCAGTGAGAAAGTTCTGCATTGCCCTGAARTGTTCTCAGGGTTACATTTCTCCTTTTCTATTTAAAGGTGATTACTGGAGATGCTGGAGAYGGCTGCTTGGAGCTGTAATGATCTTTTCCTTCCATTCTTTTCCTTCCTGATCCCAGGAGTATRCATTGATATATTGCAGGAAATTAATGCCCTTCTTTTTCTCTGCTGTCATGTTCCTTGATTGCCATTTCTGTTGTGTGCCCTAATTAGCCTGACTGATTCCTTTCATTTACTATCTTCCTAAAACACAGTGATGCTCCTTTAAAAATTATGCAWTGTAGAAAACAGTATTTTTACTGTCTCCTTTAAGAGTTTATTAAATCTGTTTAATTATGCAATCGGTTTTTCTATGGGGTCTATCCATAAATTATCAACAGAAATAAAGACTGATTTGTGTGTGGAACAGTGCATTTGAGTAGTTGTAGTTCGCACCTCAACCAATTTATTGGACTTCAGAGTCAGCAGCACAAAGTCAGCAGCACAAATCAGTAAAGGTGCATCCTGTTGGTTTTGTCTTTCTTCTTCCATCGCTGATAAAGCACCTCAGTCTTGCAGCCATTTTTGTCACTTGGCACTGCTGTGAGACTTTAGGAAGGAAATAAAAACACACAAAATTGCTGTATGTTGCAATATAGCAACTTTTTCTTAAGAAAAATCTCTTTTGACTCATGAGTACAGTTTATAAAACATTTTTAAGGAGTATTTTGAAAAGGGCACAGCCCATCATTGCAACTGGGTAGCCTGTGTTAGGAACAGGGCTTTTTTATGGATATTGTCTTTATCTGGATTTCAGATATYGATATTTCAATGAAATTAACCTCTTTTCAGCTATCTATTTTTGCTAATTTTGTATTTATTTATTATATTGGAACACTAATTTGCTAATTCTGTATTCAGTGGAACAYCCTTACATGCCATCTACCTGTTGTAGTAGTAAATTTTATTTACTRTATTAGGCTGGAAACAATATTTCACCTGTTTCTAAGAATTAAGTGAAAAAGAGTTTTACAGGATGGAAAACATTTTCCATCTCTTTCTTTGAGTAGCATTTATGCATTTAGAATCATATTCTTAAATTCTCTTCTAGTGTTTAGGATGCTTGTTTTTGTTTTGTTTAGGGGTTTTGTTTGTTTGTTTTTGTAGTACAAAAATGAGTCTGTGCAGAAGAGGATTTACCTGGGCTGTGTAGCCCAGCCCCAGCTCTTTGATGAGCTGTTGGATTCTACCTAGYATGACAGGCAGTGATAAAATTAATATAATTAACATCTTGTCTGTATGTATTTTTTGGATAAACCTCGGATTCTTTTAAACCATGCTACATGACCTGAATAATTGTTCARGTTATTGTATTGAAACTAGTGATTTATACAGAGAGAAACCACACTGATGTGAACTGAAAATACTGTTTGATAGGTGGCAATTATCCCCTTTGTCATTTCTYCTAATAATTTTCATTAAAAAACTCCATAGAATATTGAAATGTGGGAATGACAGAAGAGTCACTAGGGGGAAAAGAAGAGCACAAAGGAAGAACATTTAATTTCATTTACCTATTGTCATTATGTAGTCCTATTTGAAGAAGCAGCCTTATACCTGCCTCTTTTTGTCTCCTCTGCCTTGCTCCTCTCTAATTCAAGGGTTGGAGTAATGCTCCTATCAGTTCTCCAAATCTAAGAATAGAAATATTAGAGAGCAGAGATATTGGCAAGAGAAGAGATTGACTGCAGCATATGGACACACATGCATTTAATTGCACGCCATAGCRTCCAGAAATATTAATTATCAAATTYATTGCAAATGAAAAAGGGAAATCAGCCAATTGTCCTCCAAAGTGTTTTCATTCTGTCATTAAATTTTCTAGGGGTATCACCTGTCCCATCCTTACTCTGTGTAGGAACTAAATCGAACTGGAGCTTTGCTTTCTCAATACCGTGATGTCTTTTATTTTTGTAATTTGTACTAACCTGCATGTTTGATAATTTATAATCTGTGACAGCTGGCCTTCCACCACTGGATTCTTCATCAGGTTTCCCAGCAATTCATGCTGCACAGTCCCACTGTCAGTTTGAACACAACCCAAAGTGAATCCCCCTCACAGTCCATTCATGACCTGAATAAAACAAGAATCATGTGAGAAAGATGAGATTATTTAACTAGATAGTGCTCACAAGCAAATGTTGTCCTCATAGCTTTATTGTTCTAATTCTATAATATCCTAATCTTGGTTTTGTGATTGTATTCTGCCTTTTTAATATAGAGCATCCAACTTTSATTGCATTCTTTTTTCATGTTCTTTTCTATTTTTTCTAGACACTTCTAATAAAATATAAATTGGTTAAAGTATTATCATAGTTCTTTCTGCACAGTGGTAGAATGGAACAGGCCTTATTGGATTGCCCTTTTTTATAAAGTGAGCAGATGGAAGAGGGATAAGAAGACTTCAAAATTGAGATCATTCAGAATATAACAAATATGAAARATACCAGTCTCACAGGGGCATTAGTGGGATCCAGTAAAGCAAGGTTAAACAAATATATGAGGTGGATGTGCATAACAAAGTGTGTGATTAAGAAAGATTAAAACACCTCTTCCACAGCTACTGATGGTTGCCATTCATTGTAAATGRCAACAGAGTGTTCTTTGATTTAATTTGATTGATGAGTTCTCAGCAAGGTATAAAAAGTTCATTTTCGTGACAAATACCTTCCTACCCACAGACCAACAGTGTCAAACATGCCTAAAAGTTGTTCTTAAGTTTCCTTTGGACTCATCTTCAACACTGTACTGGCCAATTCAGTACTGAAACTACTAAAAATTGGAATCCTAGACAATTATGCGCTCCCAAAGAGCAGTGAAAATGCTGCTTTTGGTTTTTTTAAGGAACAAGGTTTTATGACCAGTCAGATGACTGCTGCATTTTTATTTTCTGGGTTTTTTGTCTCTGTATTATACACCCCTGAGGCTGGGGAAGAACTTAATGGCTGTAACAGCCTCAAGCAGTAAAGACTCTTCCACAAGAGAGCCCACGGCTGTGTTTTGGAGTGATGGAGCCATGGCCTTATTTACTGGACTGGGCARTTCAAAAGACCCTCAGGTGGCCATGCAGTAAAGAAAAAAAACTAAATCCCATCTATTCAACATTAAATAAGGAAAATTATATTAGTTAGAAAACTTCTGTAATTTCCAAAACTCACAGTCAAATCCTGGTGAAGCTGCAGCAAAGCATAATTATAGATGTGTTATCTTTTATTAAGCCAATTAAATTATCAGTGTTTCTCTGCCTGGTTGCTCATATTTCATTGGAGAAACCTGTAGTGTCTTTGACTTGTTCATTCAGATACCCTGCTAATTACTGAACCTTTAAGACAATGTACTGTCTTTCCCCAGGCTTTACAAAAGTCAAATTTCATATAGTTTCTATAATCAGTAACTCACAAAGTCACCTGTGGTAGAAAACATTAGTGGAAACAAAATGTCACCCAGTGATTTGGAAGGTAGAAAAAATACTCTGTGGTAACACAGATAAAAACAAACCTTTTTTCTTTTTCCCCTTTTTGGTAGTCATCTAGAAATCATTTGCAGATTTTCTGTGGAAAATGGTAAATTTAGTAATTATTTTGGTTAATTTGCCACTGCAACACAATAATTTTTATCAGAGCCTAAGTTTAGTTACGTACAGCAGCTGAAGTGCTGTATTTCAGACTGAGCCTGCATATTCAGGACACAGTAACAGTTTGTTTTCTTCCACCGTGAATGCTGGTAGTCAGCTCTGAGTTATCCAGAGGGATGAGTTTTCCCAAGCTTGCKATCATTTTGGGGCTTTCAGCTTATGTTCTTTTACCTTGTTTATGAAGGGGCTGTTTTTTATTTGGAAGTATCAATAATCATGATTGTGAGATTCTGCATTTGGGTGAGGAGTGTGTCGTTAATACCTTTGTAAGCCTCTCAATTGAAAGCTTCCCTGGTATCCCTGTAGCTTCTCTGCCACAGAATTTGATACATACTTGACTTAAGGGATAGATGTACTTGAGTTGACTTCAGAAGAAGTAAAATGATCTACCTTAATCCATTTATTTTTTCCCCCACCTCTTCTGTGAATATGTATATGCTTTCTTTTAAAAGACTTACCATGTCAAAAACATAATTGCTTTAAATACAGTAGAGACTACAATTTCAGAATAAAGCATTTGGCTTTTGTTTTAATTACAAATAAATCTTCTCCATGAGTTTTATTTTGAAATAGTGAAGTTCTTGAATTTTATACAAAATATTGCTCTTGAAAGAGAAATCTGTGTTTCTTTTGATCCAAAGTAATTTGTTGCTTGAGGGACAGAAGGGAAGAAGGAATGATTTCAGAACTGACAGACATGAATTGCAGAGTACGGATTYTAAAGAGCACTCATTTTGCTTTGAATGAAACTGTAATCTTGAATTGTCAGCTCTTGAGTCACAAATGTAGCATATGAAATAAAGCAAGAATTTAATATTTATCAGGGCAGGATTTGAGCATGAGAAGATGAGGAGGTTGCAGGGAAGCACAACACCCTTCCCCCAATTTTGCCTTGCCTCCTCTCTTCCTTCCAGCACAGCTGAGAGGARTCAGTGCCTACAGCCTCAGTGTACAGTGCTGCCTTCTTCACTGCACCAAACCTGCTGCCTTTCCAATCAGTGGAAAATTGCCACTCACTGTAATCACAATTGCATCAGACCAGTAGCCTACTTCCAAGGGGAAAATCCCTGCTGTTCCCACCCCTTTTATCTCTAACACCAGAAATCTTTATTTTTTTTTTCCCCAGTCAGTGGCAGCAGGACAGGATACCTCTCTAATGTCTATTCAGCAAAGTCAGAACAGCACACTGRGAGGAGAACTGCTGAAATTGCTGGGTCAAAATTAAGCTCTTGAAATTGCATTTGAAAAATTGGCTCTTGGGTTCTGAGAGGCAATCAAGTGTTATCTTTTTCAGTGTCATCTTGCTCCTTTTCATTCAGCTACTACTGAAACTGCTTTTATATCAAGAAAGGCCTTCGGAATCAGAAGAAAAACTGATCCTGTATATGTTACCTATGAGTTGATACTTTTTAATAACTCAATTAATATGAACTGACACTGAATCCATTAAAKGCATACTATGAGGTACTTTTTAGAAACACCTAATTTTAAATCTTTTTTTATCTTATTACAAGAAAAGGAGGTACTGCCTATTTCCTCCAGCAGTGTAAAGAAAATAGTYTTGACTATGTCAAAGTGAGAAAAAGCCACATGGAACCTCAAAATTATATTTATAGTGCTGGTTTCCATTGTACTGCTGGAGGAGTTAAGAGGAAAAGAAGCCTGTAAAATCTGCACATGTCTGAGTTCTCTTTAATTTTTAATGTTTTCATATGGGGAAGCCAGAAGACAGAAACGGCAATACATGCTTGGCATGTGCAAATGTGGTAGCTGGCAGGAAAAGAAGGAAATCTCTGTTTAAATGTGTGTGATGAAGTCTGARGATGATTTTAAAATAATATCTCAGAATGCAGGCCCAAGAGATCTGGGATAAGATTTTTTTTAATGACTTGTTTCTGCTTTAAAAGGCCAGCAAAAAAAGGCTTGTGAGCTTGTGCTGTGCTTAAGAACACCAGGGACTCCAGCTCCCGATAACTGGGGAAGTGATGAGCTCTGAGCATCCCAACATGCCCTGTCCCAAGGCTGGCTGCTCTCCAGGCTGTTTCCTAACCCAGTCAGGAAGGTTGTGAAGGTTTGTGCTGRATGGTGTCAGCATCTCCTTCCTTCATCTCTTCCTTCATCCCTTCCTCATCCTCCAGCCTCATGCCAACAGGGACCAGCTAAWGGGGCCCTGCTCTCAGAGGTTTTTTTTGGGGCGCTGGAGGCAAGTCAGACCAGACATAAATATTTGGGGATGTCATCCCTCCCTCATCAGAGACTTGCGGGGGTAAATATTTTAGGTATTGCAAGTTGTCCATTACTTCAGTAAGGAAGCCATATTAACAGCTCTGGCAGATATAGAAGTTATCACACTCTGTTTGGTAAATAAATGTAGATAAAACATAAATAATGTTTAGTGGTAGTAGTAAAGTTGTTCGGAGACAGTTTCAAGCAGCACTGAGGACTGACTAAAAATTGGGAAGTTATCTTTCTTAACAATTCCCTATTATATACCAAGAACAGATTCTTTTTATTCTTTTAAGTCCATACACCAAAATAAAAAAGTCAAGAATTGTATCATCAAATCATCTATATCTAGATTGGAAAGGAAAGAAATACCATTATTACTGCTTGGAACAGATTTTATTTATGACCAAAATGTTCTTCTATTAATGAAACTTATCTTCTTACTTTGCAGCTTGCAGGCCTGGATTCTATAAAGCATTTGCTGGAAATGTGAAGTGCTCCAAGTGCCCTCCACACAGTTTGACTCACATAGAAGCAACTTCTGTCTGTCAGTGTGAGAAAGGTTATTTCAGAGCTGAGAAGGACCCACCAACTATGGCATGTACCAGTAAGTCTGATCATTACCATTGTTAGCAACTCTGTTGCCTCATATGTTTGGCTTTCTATTTAAAAAAAAACAAACCTATGAGTTTGTGAAGAATTCGATTCCTGTTAATCAAAAGAGACTTTTTAAATCAAAATTCAAACAGCATATTTCTGCTTAGTGTCTAGGTAACCATAAACATACCAAGGTTTCTTAGATTGGTGACTTTTGAACTTGTAATTCTGAGATGTAATAGAAGGAGGTGTAATTGTTGTAATATAGATAAAAATATGGTGGTTTTACTACCAGTAATGTGCATTTTATATACTTAAAGATTTGTTGGTCCAAAAACTTTAAAAAAGCTGGAGTCATGTAAAGAAAAAAACTGATATAACATGCTTTGCTGTCTCCTCCGATTTAAAAGAAAAGTATAAGACAAATATCCCCACACAATCAAATAAAAACTAAATGCTCTAAAAAAGACAAGAAAATAATTTTTAGAAAGGAAAAAAAAGCTACTAAATCAGGATGAGATAGAATTTAAACCTCTTGCACCATCACCTTCTTTTAATAGTTATTCCCTCTTAAGCAACTGTCATAATGAAAATTCATTGGGGTTTATTTGATGAATTTTAGAATACATAATTCTGTGATTTTTSACTAACTTATATTTGTCCCTAAGACAAGCCTGATGTCCACCATTCTGGGGGGAAGAAATTCYGATAAGAGATTTTTATTACTTTGATCAATGGGTTTATGTCTAGAAGTACATAGCATAAGTTTTCTTTCCACTTAATAAAATTTTTCTTATAGATTTCCATTCATGGTTCATTACTCACTGGGATTAATTTATTGATTGTAAGGCAACTGTATCTGYTTAATCTCAAAACTGGAGCAAACAGCAGTATTTGAACAGCTGTGTGTAAAATCCTATATTTTAATAGGCCATTAAAATCACTTATTTAGTAAAGGTGATTAAAGACACTGCAGAATCCTTTAAGACATCGAGTTTTTGGTATAACACTTTATTAATTCTTTTGGTGGAGGATTTGATCTTGGTATTTTTTCTGCCACAATTAAGAGAATTCTRAAAAACTAACATGTTAAATTAATGAAGCATTTTGACAGATAAAGTATACAAAATGTTTAAGAGACAAAGCCCTGTAGGAGACAAAGCGCTGCTGCAATAACCATCAGTGCATATCTGTGTTTTGGGATGTTTTATGCAGCATCACGAAAAAATAACTGAGCTGACTGAATTGAGCTACTTCCTCTGCTCATTCTGCTTTTTCCAATGACACTGGACTGGGCAAATTTAGAATAATTAAATWGATAGCTTTGATAATTTAAAGCTGATTTACGAATTCATAGGCACTGAGGTCATTACCAAAACCAAGACATTGTCCATCCACTTCATGAGGGTGATGGTCACTAAAAATGGCACTCTTCAGRCCCAAGGCAGAAAACAGTGTAATCTAACCAGAGGGTTTTCCAGGAGAAGGTAAGTCCCAGCCTCTGGATACCTCAGGGGTGCACGGTTCAGAGAGTGTCCCCAGTCCCAGCTCACTCTGGAGTTGAGCACATAGGCCTGGCATTTTGCATGAAGTGTGTGAGGGAGTAAAGAGCATCCTTTCTGRCTTCCCACAGGAAAATGGTGATTACAAATAATGCCACTCAAATCAATGCCTTAAGCACAGGCATTAAAAACTTACTCCCAGAGCCAAAACATCCCAGGTGTTCTTGACACTTTCATGCTTGGGAAGAGGGTTTCACTCATGCATTATGCAGATGTGGCTCCATATTATTTATAAGTCATTGATTTTTCATTGCCAAAAGAGAGTTCTTTGAAAAAATTACTCAGATGTGGCATTATGATTCCATAATTGTCTTTCAGGACGTAATTTTAAGCCCTGATACCCTGGTATGTTGATAAGGTAGGGAGGAGCATGAGAGCCCTGTGGCATCAGAGCACAGTTGCTTCAACACCCTGCTGATTTCTTAACAAATGTGAGTGCAGMGAGCTGCTTTGGGTGAAAATTGTCCGGAGAAACTTGGTGCCAGACCTCCACATTGCTGCTGAGGATGTCAGCCAAAGTAACTGAGTGAGTTGAGGCAGGGCAAAAATCAACCACAACAGGATATCAGTGCCTCACCTCAACTTGGGAGAAGGRAGAACTAAAGGAGACAGCGAAGCACATTCTGGTTTCTTGGTTCAGTGCCACCATGCGCTGTCTCCTATTCAGCCTAGACTGTAACATATTGGTACTTCAYTGATTGGCAGAGCAGATGTAATAATCTTACACCTACAATGATGATTATTTCACTAATTGTCAGCTCTGCTAATGACACTGAAGCTCTTGACAGGCAGACTGTGTTCTTACCTTGCACATCAGCAGTAATGGAGAGTCTTCAGGCCAAATTGTTACCTAAGTGATATCTTTAGCCCCATTGCTTTCAAATTAGTCTCGCGGGTATTAAAATTACATTTCTGTCAAAAATACACCCTCACTGATTTTGGTGGATCTGGGCAGATGTGGCTAATTTAATTTTAATAAACAAAGATACAGATAGGAGTGGAATTTAGATTGGTCCTTCYAAACTGTCATGTTTTTACTATTAAAAAAAGGAGTTGAAAAGTTTTAAGAAAATTAGGAACTTTGACAGAAASAGAGAAAATACTGTGCAGAAATGAAATGCCATTTTCCCATAACCCCCTTTGGGAAAAATCTGCATTTTCCATATTCATTTTCAGATTTCTATCTTGACATATGAGACATGACATAAGAAGCAGAAATTTTTCTTGAGACCTTTGAAGGGAGAGATATTCTTAAATGAAACACAGAATGAACAGTGGWTTCTCCTTACAAATGTCTTCATGTTCAAACGTTTTGACTGACATTATGGATGCCCATTTTATTTGCTCTCCCACGTCCTGCAAGGTAATATGCTTAAGACAGATCCTTGGTTTTCTCTTTTCATTCTTGTGTAGGGTTAGACAGCATGGAGTTAGGCAGTATTCCTCACTCCAGAGCTCTTCCTCAGTACTGAAAAACTTGCATATGCAGCATTGTGGGAAAAAAACCCACCTTGATTTAAGACAGGCATCCACTTCTTTCTAGATGAGCTTCAAATCCGCTTTGATTAATTCTTTGAAAGAACTGTGTGCTTTACAAAATTGTACAGCTCCCATTTTTACTTTATGTAGCTGCATTTCATGGAGGAGAGTGTTCAATTGTGGAACACCATAATAGAAATCTAATTTCAGTAAGAGGAATGAAAATTACACTAGAATATATTGTTAATCTCCTTCTCCTAGGCTCTTTTCATTTGACTTACACTTCTTATCAATYTCTCACTGCTACTCTTCCTTCTTATTGTATTTCTTTGCCATATGCAAGTACTCTATCAGAAATCTCTGCATACACTGTGAGCAACAAATAGCATCATATCTAATCCCCTGTCTGATTAYTCTGTACATAAAGTCTAACATTTCCCACTATAAAGTAATTGGATGAATTGATCCATCTTTTCAAGGTCAGGCAGGCTTATGTTGGTTGTCTGAGTTCCTCTCTTTTAATGTTATGCTTAAACAATTTGAACCTGACAAACTTATGCTCTGTTCAATAACTTCTGCCACAAAGTATATCCTGTGTTTTTAAGTCAACGCTGATTTTCAGCAGCAAAATCAGGCAACACACTTGAAGACTTTACTGCCTCTATGTTTACATATATACACACTTCTTTTTCAATTGAACATTATGCTCAGACTTGGGATATTGGTTTGCAGTCACTGGCTTCCATTCTTCCTGCCTGCCTCACAGGAAAAGAATAAGTGAAAAATGTAATTCTACATCAAGTGACACCATTTATCTATGCTACATATATAGATATCAAAACACAATTATGAACTCAAGRGGCACAGCCAGATGCTGATTCTGAGTATCCTAAGGTGATGGTTAATCTTTGCCCTTCTGTTGTAACTTCAGYAGTCAAATGACATAAAATTCTGAGTCCAATAGTGTCTAATGGACAGTTCTTACTTAAACAGTAACTATTTGTTTTCCAGACAGTCTTCACTCTCAAGTGTGTAAAATACTGCATTGCCCTCACCAGACTTCTGCAGTGCTGGGTTTGCTCCTCTTCCTTCCATACACAGGAAGATGCMCTTTGCCTTCAGAGAGGAAGAGAATGCATAAAATGAGATGAGGTGCAAAGCACTGCATGAGGCACAAACTCAGCTCTGTTGCTTTCAGAGCAGACCTGCTTCACCATAAGACATCCACGCCAGTCTCCTCCACAGCAAGTGTCAAAATACTTCCTCATTGTAATTTGTAAATGAAGCAAAAGCCATTACTCACRCTCTGGCTGAGTTCCATCTCAGCAGAAGAGCTGCATGTTTTTATAATGCTCATCCATCTGAACTGTATTTTATTCTTTCGCATAAAACTCAAAGTCRTGAATTTTGCTGTGAGGAAAGGATCTCTTATTTTCACCAATCTACTTGTTTTTCTTAAAAATCAATAGAAGGAAAACCCCGAGAGCTTTGCATACAGATGTCTGCAGAAAGGTTATTGCTGCCAGCTTTTTCCAATGTGCCAAATAATCTTTGTATAATTTATAAATGATAACAAAGCAATCAGGCCACATTCATAAAAGCCCAGTGACACATAATTTAGCTGAATCTGAGGATTACAATTAATTGTCTCTCTTTGTTCCAAGTTCTAAATCTTAGTAAATGATTCACTGCATGTCATTACAGCTTAATATTTGCATGAAATCACAGTTTAACTGGCATAATTTAACAGCAATTAAAAAGCTATTTAATCCTCATGCAAATTGGCATGAGGGGCCTTGGGCATGAAGTGTGTTTGTGGGTTTTTCCTGCTTTTTCAAGAGGACAGTCATATACTTTAAGACATCTCTAACATAATTGTTAGTTTTCCTTTTCACAGAAATGCGAATGCACAATAATATGTGATTTCTCTTACARCTGAGAAATAAGTTACAAACCTTAAGAACCTTCACTCTCTAGTACAAATGAAAAATATTTTTTTAAAGTATTTTATTTGCTGTATTGGTTCTTCTATAAATGCTATTCCATATAKTACAAGGAAAATATGATAGAAAATCAAAATCCACAAAGCCAGACAAAACTCTCCTGTTGCCCAGATTCATATCCATTCCTATTTGGGCCTGCCAAAATTGATGAAGTAATATCAAAAAAACTTGACATATGATGACCTGTTGTCATACTATCTGTAGTTTATGTAAGATTACATTTAAGCTAGTTTTAGAACACTGACTCAAATCCTTCAAGCAATTACACAGCTGCTTAGTTTTACGTGCATTAATATTACCAATTATTTCAAGGGGATTAGTCATCTACTTAAAGTTATGCACATATGGAAGTGCRATTACGGCTCATCCTCCATATTCCTAAAACTCCTCCATGGTTTTAACAGTGGGAATTTGTTAGGATCCCATCATTATTTAATTCTCACAGCATGGTTTTAGAGGAAACATAATTATTCCTGTCTTCTGAACATAAAAGAGTAAGAACTGAAGCTGAAGTAATGTGTGCTGGTTTAGCTTATTCCGATCTCAGGACTAGCTGTGTAGCTAGAACTGTTATAGTTATTTTGTGGGAAGACTAGTTATTTTGTAGGGAAGACTAGTGATCTATTAACCATAAACTCTGGACAGATAAATGTATTAATAAATGCTCATCCATTCAAAAGATCTTAAACTTTCTTATCCACTAAAAAAATGCAAAGCAATGTAACACTTCCATCTATTTTAAATATCAAGTGCTTGAAATCCAACAGGTAACTCATAATTTATTTCAGGGAAAATTTAATTACTCTCTTACAACAAGTTGCAAGTAAATACCAGAAATGAAAAAGTGGCTGAATTACAGTTCACAGAAAAGCTTAATGTTTATTATTCACATTAGCACTCCCACACAATAGCAGCTTTTTCATTTACAAGCATTCCAGGGTTTATAGCCATGCTTATGTCACATAAATAAATAAAAGGCATCACTTAAAAATTATGAATGTTACACTCTGTGTAAAAATTAGCTAGTGTCATTTGCAAATGGTTTTTGTAGCCTTTCAGTCTGCTCAAGAACCTCTGAAATAAAGAAAAGCTCACTCAAAATTTTACCTATATCTCAATCAAAGCTTTATYAGTCCTAAGTCCTGTTGGCAGTTTTATAAATCATCAAAAGCTGCAAAACAAGCTGAAAGTTTTCCAAGTTCTGTTAACCATTGGTGAAGCACTGTCATTTTATTGAGAGCTGGGAATATAATGCTTATTCAACTCATTCAGCCCAAAAATCCCAGAGGTCAGCAGTTAGGTTTACCACAGTTATCTCACATATGTCAACACTGGGAGTATAAGGCCTCACATTTTTCCAAGTCCATGTTTCTTATAATATTTTTTATTAAGGGATTACGTGCAAATTGGTTTTGAAAATCATACATCTATAAGTACTTGCTTGAAACATGTTAAGTGGAAGAAGAGTGCTACAATAAGAAATTGAGATGATTCAGATATCCTGTAACAATTTGTATCTTTCTGTCACCCCTTCATTAATTCCTATCTAAAAAATGGTGGTAAAGTTCTTCTGTTACACAGTGGAACCTGATAGGGATTCGTAGAATTGTAGGGTCATTAAGGTTGGAAAGACCTCCAAGATCAACCTTAGATCAATCACCATCTTGTAAACCAGACCACAGCACTATGCGTCACATCTTGTGGTTTCTTGAACACCTCCAGGGAATTTGGTTTCACTGCCTCTGAGGGCAGTAAATTCTAATGCCTGGTTACCTTTTCTGTGTAGAAATTCTTCTTAATGTCCAACCTGAACCTCTCYCCTGGCATAGCTTGAGGCCATTTCCCTTTTTCTGTCACTTATTGCTCAAGAGAGGTGATCAACCCCCATCTGGCTGCACCCTCCTGTCAGGGAGTTTTGGAGAGCAATAAGGTCATTCCTGAGCCTCCTTTTCTCCAGGCTGAACACCCCCAGCTCCCTCAGCTGYTCCTCATCAGACTTGTGCTCCAGCTCCTTTGCCCTTCTCTGGACATTCTCCAGCCCCTCAATGCCTTTCTTTACGTGAGGGGCCCAGAAYRGGACACAGGACTCAAGGTGCCACACCAGTGCTCAGTGCAGGGGGCAATCACTAGATCACTCTATATATTTATTTTTATATGTATATACATAAAGACTCAGATGACTTCCATGTGATCCTACACAACAAGTCAGCAAGCAGCTTAAAACTTGTTGGACAGTCCATGACTGTTGTATGATGAGTAGGAAATTGGAAGTGGGTCACTTGTGGTTCTCTGGCAGTGCACAGACAGCTCTAACACCTGCTTGTTGTATTTTCATTCCTCCCCATAGCCTTAAAGTACTTTTTCTCCTACTTCCTGATCATCCTTTTAGACCTTTAAGTTGAAAAGTCAATGTCTTCACTGTTATCCTGATGCTGATGAGCTGCCAGGTGGGAAAGAAAGAAAACTTGTAAACTGTTTCTTATGCCTAATAGTCTTGGCCTGTTGCCACCTAACCCTGTTAATGAACAGCAGAAAAGAAAGCCCTGGGGATAAGCAGTGAAGGATAGAAAGAAATATCTGGCRGTGCAAAACTAATACAAACAATTTTACCTCTTGTCTTTATTCCAAAGCTGTTATTTATTTATTACTCAATTTGTCTCTTAGAAAACATCAAAGATTTTAAGTCTCAGAAAAGCCTACATTRCTAGACATAAAATAAGGATATAAATTTTGTGGTTAGAGCTCTCCCTCAGTATCCCACAGTAGCCAGAGCCATTTATTGAAAATTTGGGTTGTGTAGTCTAGGCTTGATGTTCCCAAGTMATTTTTGTGTTTTCTTAAATTCTTTCTTATTGTATTTGCGTTGCCCCCAGATGAAGGAAGGAAAGATGAATCTGACTCCATGTTCTCAGAAGGCTAATTTATTATTTGATGATATTATATGATATTAAAGAATACTAAACYTAACTATACTAAAGAATACAGAAAGGATACTTACAGAATTCTAAAAATTATAATAATGAAAACTCGTGACTCTTTCCAGAGTCCCCACACAGGTTGGCCCTGATTGGCCATTGAGTCARAACAACTCACACCAGAATTCAAAGAAACAATCACCTGTGGGTAAACAATCTCCAAACACATTCCACATAAGCACAACAYGGGAGAAGCAAATGAGATAATTATTGTTTTCCTTTTTCTCTGGGGCTTCTCAGCTTCCCAGGAGAAAAATCCTGGTTGAAGGKATTCTTCAGAGAATGTGAATGCCACACTTTTTGAATTAATTCTAAGCTACTTTGATTATTCGGCTTTTACAATGTCACCAATTTATTGTTTGGTTTTTTTTCAAGGATTGTACGTAGACAACTTTTAATTTTTACATTGACTCTGTCACTGAAATGTAGCTCTTATTTGCAAATAATTGCCTTCAGGCAATTTTTTTCTCCAGAGTGGATAACGCTGGCTTAACAGGCTTTCCCCTCCTTTTCTGCAGGGCCACCCTCTGCTCCAAGGAATGTTGTTTTTAACATCAACGAGACAGCTCTGATGCTGGAGTGGAGCCCCCCGAGCGACACRGGCGGCAGGAAGGATCTCACCTACAGCGTGGTGTGTAAGAAGTGTGGCTCGGACGCCAGCCAGTGCGAGGTGTGCGGCGGCGGCATCCGCTTCATCCCGCGGCACACGGGGCTCACCAACTCCTCCGTGACCGTGCTCGACTTCGTGTCCCAYGTCAACTACACCTTCGAGATCGAGGCCACCAACGGAGTCTCCGAGCTCAGCTTCTCCCCCAAGCAGTTCACAGCCATCACGGTCACCACAGACCAAGACGGTAAGTGCCAGCGCTGCGGGTCTGTCGCCGTGTCCCTGCCACCTGGGCGCTCGCTGTGGGGATCCTGTGTTTCTCGGAAGCCTGGGTCGGTGGTTAGGGGGTTTTGCAGATTGCTGAATGCTTTTAAGTGCCTTCCATGAGGACTTGCAGCTTCTGCTGATGAGGGCATTAAATGCTTTTGGCAGGTGGCCCTTGACCCCATTACACAGGCCACAAACCCATACCTTTCTGTTTAAAATTAAGTGCAGGCTTTAGCCATCTGAGAGCAGCTGTGTCAGTGGTTCTTCAGGGCTGGAGTCTGTCTGGTGCTTTTGCAACTTCAGTTTTGCAAGAGTAAAACACTACAGGTTATCCATTACAGTTCCACAATTTGAAGGCAGAGTGAAAGTGAACTCACTTTCTTTGGTATCTGTGTTTCATAGCAAAGATAATACAGCTTACTGGTGAGATACTGCTGCATCTGTATGAGCCATTTCCTCAGGCGAGCTATCCTAATAGATTCTTTTTTTTCCTTTAATTTAGACTTTGCATTGCTGTTTTGAGCTTTTTCTTGCCCCCCTTTCAGTTTGAATTCATGTCCAAGGTGAGTCTTTGTGAGGAGCATGGGAAACTAAAAGAGCTCTCTATTTTTTGTTTATTTCTGCAACTTTTTTCTTCTTTAGCAATACTTACTGTGCCAGGAAACAGCATCATAGGTTAGCAACAATGCAATCCGTATAGCACTGCTCTCTTTTGACTTGTGTAACTGTAGACAAGAAGGTTATTTCAGAATTATCCCTTGCTGACATTTGTTCCAGAAATGTTTTTCACCTGCTGTGCRGTGACATTGCAACTGCAGCTGAAGTGTTTAATGTAGAACAGGAACTGAGCTGGCAAAACTGCTGTTTGGAGTAGAACACATTTGAGGATATGTTTCTGCTAAGTAAAAGTGCTAATGTTCAGGAGCATCCTGTTATGTTCCACTTGTAGGGAAGGCCCTGGGTTTTTTCACTGATCAGCCTAGCAAAAATCTGCTTACCTGTGTATCTGGGATGAGTAGTTTTGTCGATAAGTAAGTAATGACTCGTTTGCCTTTGGGCACACAAAAATGAACAGCTTGCTGTGATGATGATGATAATAATGACAGTGATGGTAATACTAATAATATTCATGAAAATTGATTTGAAAAAGCACAAAACCCACTCGCTCACCATCCATGATGGTAACAGAAGAGCTAATTATATAAGATGCCTAATGATATATAGGCCTTGCTTTGACAACTGCTTGAAGCACTGAGGCAATGTATCATGTTGGAAACCTGCATGTCCCTTTCTCACTAAGGGAGAAAGTGAAGTGCCAGAAACTTCCCCTGTGTAAACTTCCCCTGTGTAAACCTCCTTTTGGATGTTTTGCTCCATGGTATTAAATGCAGTCACTAAGCTCGCCCAGGTGGAGGTCACCTRAAATACAGTTTATTTCTCAAGCGGATAACAGCAGTGTGAGCACAGCTTGTGATGTGTATTAAGTGGTAGGCTTTTAAAAAATAATGTATTTTGCTGTTGTCTGTCCCTGGTTTAAGGATACAGATTTTCTCTGCATTTTACTAAAAACAGGGAAAAGACCAATGCCTTGATAGTTTTTGACACACTGACAGTAAACTCCAGACTGTTTGCATTCCCGTTAATAATTCTTACATTACTAAAAATGCTATTGGAAAGGCTTTAGAGGATTTAAGATGAGATTTTCAGAATATCTGTCAGTTTATCTGGATATAAAAAGACAGCTTTGCGTGAGAAAGCGCTGTAATAAATGAAATGGAGTCATATATAAAATGTAGTTTTAAAGAAAAAAAAAATTCTGTAGGCTTACAGGCTGTGTAGTTGTATAAAACTATAAGCATGGTGACTATATATTTAAAAGGACAAGAAAGAAATGCAGTGTTGTATGAAATGTGGGAGGAAATTCACAGAGTTTTTGTTGATGGAAAGTGTGGAGAGAAAAATGGGCATCTTTTTGAGTTAGTTTTAGTCATAAATAAGAAGGGATATAGAAAAAGCTAGGGTATCCAACCTCAGAAAAGCAAGCTGTAGARCTAAAGCTTTGGAATATAGCAGAGACTTTATTATAAACTCACTGCTGGTAGTCTTTCCTTATAATTTTAATTCTGATTAAATGGGCGGTAGTTATTGCATGATGTTGCAGGTTTGTGCACATATTCATAGAAAASAAAGATCCAAGATTAAACATATGGCATGACAACAAAAATATATTTGGTTTTACAAAGACCACTTTACTAGAAGTCCAAAGATATTGGTTTAAATCAATTTTTTTGCATTTGATATGTGTCTAGTGTGAAAGATACAGGTGTGCAATAAATTCTACCCACACAACATATTTATCCCACGTTGATACTACCTTTTAATATGCAGTCTTTTCCTACATACTATTTTAATTCTTTTGGTATGCTCATTGCATGAAGTGCAAGACCTCTTATAAATACATTGTTTTATTCAGTTGTCATACCTTTGTTAAGAATACAGACCAAAATCTTCTGCTGTTGTAAGTCCAAACCATTCTGTTAGCTACAATAATTTAAAATAGGGTTTTTTWAATTTTATTTTCTTTGAGCATATTGGATTTACTTCCCTCTAGTGGCYTTTTCTTTTGAGTGGTTTGTGTGAAATTAACAGATTTGTCATTTAGCAGGCAAATTATTAGCTTGTTCTTCAGGGGGTTTTCTCTGTTTTTGGAGAACAATGTTGCTGAATAAAGTAATTCAGTGAAGAGTTCTGTGGGCATCCACAGAAACTGAAGAATTGTATTCTGCCACATTAGTGAAGWGTGTAGTCTGAGAGCATCAAAAAGGGGGAATATTTGCTCACAGGAGAAGTGAATTAATTCAAGAGTGATTAAAGCTGATTTTTATGCACAGAGCCCTACCACAACTAATATTAAAATCTTAACTGCCTCCTCATGCAGTTGCAAGTATCAACAAGATTAAGAGTGGTACTCAGCTTTAACAGTGACTAGGAGCAGACTGAAGGAAAGTAACACTTGAAAAAGGCTTTGCAAACTGCATCCCTCAAAATTGTAATTTCCTTGYAATTTGATGTCTAAAGCATTACCAGACCTGATCAAATACTAAAAAATTTACTAACATTAATATGAGTAAGTCTTGTAAAATTCGCTTGGTAATATTGATTACCTTTTCCTCTAATTTTGTACAWGGACTCCTAAGTTTGACATCAATGGTTTTGTTTTTTAACCCTTGGCTTCATTAGGAAGCAAAGTTTCTGTGGCCACATTGTCTGTCAGGCACCACAAAGAAAYATGAACCCATTAGCCAACATGAGTTTGATAACAGCCAAAAAGATTGAACAGAATTGTGAAAAATGACCCTTCAGTCACCAGGCCCTAGGTTAGGTCTGCAAGTTGAAAAGCAAAGTTCAGCTACCTGAGGGTTGCTTTCTGTGTTGGACACCAGCTGAATGACTACTCACTCTGCCTGTTGACTGGCTAGCCAAGAAAATATCTGTATTTATGGTCCTGTACAATCACAGCATGTGCTGTGTCTTATCCAGCCAGTATGGCAAACAAGGATAGGGCAGGGTATGTTAGGAAGTACAAATATTGCAGATGGAGAAATGGGGGAAGTGATCTATGTGCTACCCTTCAGCAGCTTTGTTTCAAAGTGTTTTGAGATACCAGAATAAATTCTCACTTTAAACTCAGATAAATGGACAGATAAACAGGATTCTGCTCAGAAAAGCACTTAAGCAAAGTTCCTGCTCAAGAAGGAACATTAGTACATATTAAAGCACTTTCCCAAATCACAGCTAAAGTGATTTGTAAACAACTGAAAGATAAAACATGTTTTCACAAAAAGCCTCATCAAAAAATGTTTAACAGTGCTATTGTTCAGAAAAGTGCCTGGATGCCTTTTCTTKATGAGAGAGAGAAAGTTTTATACAGCAGTAAATACGCTGAGTACAAAGTAATTGTGCTCAATCAACTTTTAACCATTGTGGGAAGAAGCAGAGAATTATATGCTGAGTTGTAATTTATGCTTCTCTTATGACTAATGGAAGGAAGAGACCTCTCAATATATAACTTTCTTAGCATGCCATAGTGTCTGCATTGCCTAAAGAAAATTCAGAAGTACTGGAGGTTTTTCATGCATAATTAAAGTAGTAAGTAATGAATAATTAAGCAAAACAGACCTTAAAACAGTAGTCCCTATTTCCAAATAACAGTCCATGTATGCTTTCACTCACTGTGCAYTCATACATTCTATTTCTTTAGAACAGAGAGGGGTTTAACTTTACACTACMAGGAGTGGGAGTATGAGACATATCCCAAGTGGTGGAATGTTTACTCTGGAGAAATTCCCTTTCCCACTGCATTCTTCTCAAGTCTTCTCCTTGCTCAGTTCTGCAGTTTGTGGGTGACTCTGGTCTCTGTGACATCAAAGACCTGCTACCAGCTGGCAGAATCTGAGCACGAGCGGCTTCACTCTGAGGGCACAACCCTACCACTGTATTAAACACTTGTCTCATTTTTCTGTGTCTGTCTAGTGTTGACAGCTGAGAGTTTCAGTCAGACCCCAAAAGTGCAAATCTGTCAGGATTCTGTTGTCTAATACATCTTATTTTATGTGAGCCATTGGCAGATACATCCTAGGCAATGTTTCCTAATCTGATGGTAAAATCTCGCCAGTGTTTGGAAGTGTTTAATATAATTCTTTTTTCTAACTAATTTAAGGTATATTTCTAGTACAGGTGGCTTTCTCAGAAATATTTGTAGTTCAGTGGGGAAAGAAAGATCATTCATTGCTGTGGGAATTGATGAATACCTGGAAGGATTTCAGTGTCTCTTCCAGGAATAAACATGACTGTATCACCATGAATTAAAAGAATGAAGTATTCTAATCACTGTGGAGATGGTGTAAGTGGTTAAGAGCCTCATCTGGCTGACATTCTGTGTCTCAGTAACAGTACCAGGACAGTTTATCAAGATTGAGCCTTGAGGCTGGTGACAGCAGAGTTTCAGGATCCTCACCAGGGTGGCAGGGGAGTTCCCTGTTCATTCATTCTAAATTGATTCCCACATCAGCATCCAACATTAACCCTAATCAAAAGTCAACTTTCCTTTTTCCCCCCCGAGTCTCAAATCTCTACAGACAAGTTTGTAATTTGTGACTTAAAGTCAAGAAGTCCTCTCTTTTCATAATGACATGATGAAGCCCCTTTGAACCATCTTCCAAACTGTTTATGTTAATAGCTTATAAATCTAAAGGAACAGCTCTTCTAAATGGCTGATTATTGGAATAGAAGACCCATAATAATAAAAGCCAGTTATAAAACATTGACAAAACCCTCCATCAGACATTGCCAAAGCTCCAGCCCACATGAAAGAAAGAACRTGACATTTTCATAGATGACAATAAAAAAGAACTTCATGGCATTTGTTTACTGGACATGTACAGCTGCACTGAGAGTTCCACCCACCACTGCACTGTTGTCAGCATTGCTGATGCTACTTTTGGGAAAAATTYGAAGAGAAATATCAACATCTTGGTAGCTGACTAGGGACAGTCTATACTGAAGGTGATGGGAAGACAGCAAAGAGTACAATTTTTTAAATAAGCTCGAGATGCATGATAATACATTTAATCAGTACATTTTTAAAGGAATTCAGCATTATGTAAACAATATTCAGTGTGTTTGTGGTATGAATATGTATGCATATTTATAGCAGTGTGTATATAAATAAGCATTTTCAATTGGAAAGAAAACCACAAGAGAGAAATTCTGCATCTCAGTTCTCAGACGTGTTGAGGTCTGCCAGAATTAAGAGTTTAGAGCCAAGGTCTTTGTGCAATATAGTTGTTAATCACAGATTTTCATCTGCTGGTCACCTCTGTACAGCTACACTACTTGTAGCTGATGTTTTTTTGCACATATGCTTGATTACTATACAGTATTCATAGGAGAGAAKTGGCTTTTGAAACAATCTTGATTTATTTCCTGAATGGTTTTTTTAATGCTTATAAAATTTTTAACAGATTTGTTCTTTATCTTTTGGAGAATTTGSATGACCACTCATTTTTCTTAAGGTAGCAAAAGTCAACCTGGTTGCATTTCTTTTCAGCTCTCATACATCAGAATTAGCCATAAGTGAGTCAGCCACTGCATATATTTTAAGATACATTCCTCTAACTTGCACAATATCAGGAGAACAAAATTAAATTCTAGTTTGAATGAGAAGGGGAAAGGTTAATCAATGCTATATTTTTTCCCACAATTTACTTACCAGTGTGGTCTTTCAGCTTCTGTAATAGCTTCTTTCTGCAGAGTACACCATTATTTATAACCATTAGCAATTTGTCCATGACATGCATTTTCAGCAGATTTCTGATTTCACTTGTAGTCACTAAAACGCAACACCCAAGTGCTGGAACAATTTTATATTTCATAATAATAGTTTATTTCAATTTGTGAAAGGGGCATTTGTGGAGAAATATGTAAAATAGTCATTACAAAGAAATTGACAGGCACACAGCACTGAGATAAGAAATATGCCTTGATTTTGTTTGTTCCTGTTGTAGTCAGTAGCTGTGAAGGGCATTCAGAACATGATAAAACACCTAAGAAGGAAATGTGTATTTATTGACTTTGGTGATTTTTACTAGAATGTCAAATAACCTCATTGGTGCTATCTCCACACTTGCCTAAGAACCATGTTAAGATAATTAAGAGCATTTCAGTTATCTGGAACCTCTCACAATGAATGATACACAGTGGAAAGGATCACCATTGAGTATTCTAGTCAGGATGGGGAACAAGGTATTTCAGATATAAATGGAATTAGAAACTGAATTAGAAACTTCTGCAACAAATGTTAATTGACCAACTCAGGAAAATGTTCRGAGTTACACCAAGAACTTTCTTTTTCAAAGTTTACCTAAGCATTTCTGAAAGATATTTCATTAAAAAACAAAACCAGCCAATCAAACTAGATAAAACAAGATCAGCACAAATCCAGAGGAAACTCTGGTGTTTCCAGTGCATGATAARTGAAATTATGACTTATGTTGCATTCTTGGTAAAAGTAGTGATTTTGGTTAAGTGTTGTAAAGGGAGACATTCATCATAAATGGTCAGTCTGAAAAAAAATCATGTTTATACCTCTCATGACTTTGACACAAATCTTTAAGGGAGTGTGTTCAAAATGAAAGACAAAGGAAATTACAAACCAATTCTGATAATGTTCAGGGTCTTTAAAGCAGCAATGTTTCAACAGTTTGCCTGAATTATTTGCCACTTAAAAGTAGYTTCTTCATTACACTCAACAACTCTTGAGTCTTCCATATGCATTTGCCTTAGGCTCACATTTTGAAAATAGTTTTAATTTATACACAATAATGGCAYTAGGTTGTGCACTTTGGAATGAGAGCAGACTCAAATTTACATAGTTTCCTAAGCTTTAGAAGTTTATTTYACAGCTCTGTTAGCTTCAAGATATTTCTAATAACATGCCTTTACCTTTTTCTGCCCATGCTAACAATGAGAGACATCTATTTGCTGTCTTCATATCTGTGTTGCATATTTAAATGTTTTCCTACTGTGGTAAAATTTATACTGTGCTCCTATGAATGAATAATAAAGATTGCTCCTCTGGAAAGTTTATAGTAGCCAAGGTATGCAAACCTAATATTTAATTTAGAGGTGCATGTTGTATTTACAAACAACCTTTCTTGTATTTTAAAAACAMCTTTTTGAAGTGAGACTTCATATTTGAGTCTGAATCCTCATCTGTCAGAGATGAGACAAGAAGTGTCAGAATTGGGGGATGCATTCTTGGCCAGGGGGAAAAGGGGAAAAAAGCCACATTCATAATCTGCTAAATCTTATTTCCATCCAGCATGCAATGTCTAGTTTCCAGCAAGAACTTATTTTTGCATATTAAATATRCACATTTTTCTTTGTTTCTCTTCTTTTAAGGCTTCCCTTAAAACCATCACTTAAGCAGAAATATTCAGGAGGTTCYAAAGTGGACTTTTTCAATAAAACCATTTTAAATCCTTTTCATACTTCTTGACCTAGAGCAAGTGCARCTAATTCTGTGAAGGATTGGCTTTTCAGAGGTTTTTTGTTGTTTTCTCTTGTTAAAGTGGCATACATTGCATCARATATAAGTGTTTTATTTTGCTGTCCCTATGTAGAGTCAGGATAGCCGAAAGGAGAATGAAGATGATACAAAACTATTCCCATGRTCACAAAACCATTCCCATGGCAAACCCGAGTTAAAGAAAGAGCCATGATAATGAAAGAATTTATAGTATGAAAAATAAACAAAAAAGTGTCATAATTTAAGATAAAGATGGAAGTCTGTACCTTTTTAGAGRATACATGTGACTGCAGAGCTGTACTAACTTCCTTCCCTGATGTGTATTATTTTGATGCTGGGAAATTATCTTGAGCAGAAGAGCAGAGTTTTTTCTGCATTCATCTCCTTGACCTTTTTCTGAAACCATCAGGTTCAGTGGTGCCAGTGTCAGTGGTAACCTTTGCTGCATGAAACAGCACACCRTAATACTGAAAAACTTATTAATCTCAGCTAAACAAAAAAATGTTTGTGAGATTTTTGAAGGCAAATTTCACAGAGAATAGTTTCTCATGGTGCAACCCATAGAAGCTGGTGTAAAAGGAAGTTGTGTCCCAACACCTCCATCCCTGCCACAAACACACCAAGGCATCACCATGGACTCTGAGGTTTTACCATCACATTCCAAAGTGTGTCTCMGTGCAGTTCTCTGCAGGGTTAGGGACATGCTGCAGGGGGTTTTATCTATTGATCTGTTTTGCAGCTTATCTAATATCACATTTACTTCATTATCTTCTCCTTTTKTAATTTTTCCTTTTCTGTTAACCACTGCTCTGTAACACAGCTRGTTCATAAAGATGGCCTACCATTTCTAGCTAAGCATCAGGAATGCAGCCAGATTTCTGGGTGGTGAACAAYTCTAAAAGAAAAATCCATGCAGATATTGGTCTTCCATATTCATATTTATAGTAGAATTCTGGATAAACTTCCTAGGTAGTCTTTACATTCTCATAAACATCATAAAGCTAAGCTCTTTTAAGCARCATGGTGAATAAAATTTGTTTGCCTTTCAAGATGATGGTTTTATTGACAGACATTAAAAATGTGGCTTTCTAAGGGAATTTAGGGAGGATAATGCTGATATCTTCAAAAACTGGAGTGGGTGGAATATATGTCAGTTTTTATGAGCACATCACTATTAATCTCAGTTGATGGGAGATTAAGATTAATTACAATATAGAGATGAATTTTTTCTGTAATTAAAGATATTTGAAGGCTAAAAAAGGCATAATACTTACTATATATAGATTTTTTCTCTACATGCATCCATATACTATAAAAAGAARTCTTTCAATATATGTATAAATAATGTGAAATAATAGTTTGCCTCTGATTTGTTAGTCTAAAACTAAATACAGGTTGATATGTTAACATCTTTSTATTTGCTATAAGAATATTTAATTTTGTGGAAATATTTTGTAATACTTATTTTCCATGGAACTTTTTTCAGATTATCTGTTCTTTCTTCTTAGATATTCCTGCTTATCTATTGGGGGTTTTAGAAACCCTTGCAATAATTACAGATAGAAAGAATTAATGAGGGTAAATATTATTAGAGCAAACTCTCTGAACTTTAAAGTATGAAAATATTCCATTATAYTGAGTTACAGCAATATGTGATAGTCCTTGTAAAAACTGCAATATTTGCAACAGAAAACAAGAATGGCACAAATTTGTCTACAGTAATACAAATTCTTCAGATTTGAAAAATTGCCATTATTTTACTTCTGGTGACTTTCACAGCCATTTTATGCAAAACAAAATATATATGATCAATCCTTTAATGGGTACTGATTTTCTATGTGGTTTTATTTCTTGAAGCTTATTTCCTGTATGGGACATTTCAYTACAAAGTGCAGCAGGTTCCTTTTGGCAGCTTTACTGGGTGATAAATTGKGAARGRAACCAACTCAGAGCAGTAGAGTGGRGGCAGATAATCCTGTGAATTCAAGGATTTACAGGGAGACTAATGAGACAGAAAATGGCCATCAAATCGTCTTTGGCTATTTCACAGCTAAAATCTTTGGTGTTTGGATGACACCAGTGATCTCAAAACAAAAAAAAATAGTGATTTACTAAAAGATTAGGAATTATTTAGGAAATTGAGGTATCTGTTTCTGGATGGAAAACTGTGGCCAAGGAAAGGCTATTAAGAAAATAGACCAAAACAAAGCTTTCCATCCAAAAATCCACATAAGGTATATTTTAGCTTTTTAAATTACTTCCCAGTTTCCATAGAAAAATATTGTTTATTGCTGTATAATATAGAGTAGTATGGAATAATATGTGGACTTCTGTTTCTCTCCTTCACTCTCTATTTTTCTGACGTGGATGGATGAGTGTTTTTATGACACCACTACAACAGACATGTGGATGTCTCTACACACTCTTTATTTTAGAACATATTTTCACAAGTAATAAATGTAAGAAAAATATATCTATCTATTTAAACTTTTAAAGTGATATAAAATAATTCTAAATCAAATTAACTCCTAATTGTGAGATATTGGACCAAATTATTCACCTTCTAAGTGGTTCAGAAATTTAATTGATGTTTATTTTCACAATAAATTCCTATGAAGTATGTTCTTCCATTTACTAATTCCTCTCAARTTTTTGCTACTACCTTCCAGCAGTGAAATAGTGCATCAAATGCCTGAAAAGAGAACAGTAGCAACAATCAGACAGTTCAGGGATCGACATTTGGTTATTAGTTCATGGTTCTTCAGGTTGGTGCACTCACCTTTATTTGCTTCACAATATTTCCTGAGAACACAGCATCAATAGTCGGCATCTGTCCAGCAAGAGGGGGCTTAGTGCTGCAATAAAAAGTTCTTCTCAGTTTAAAGTGGGAAAGGAACTGTTTGAAACATTAAATTCCTTCTGTCAGGCAGATAGGGATTTAACTGGAGCACTCTCAGTTATAAAACAAGTTTTCATTGATCTGAGAGGTTGAATTCCTAACTGTAGTTTATTTTCCCTTTGATTTTGAAATCCATAAATGCCAGTCACAGCTTTAAGAATGAAAATCATTGGCATGAGAGTTTAAATTAAAAGTGATAAATTGAGCCTGCTGGTGACCACTGCCTCAGCCAAACACAAATGTCATGACTTTCCCTATAAACATTGCTACATGCTTCATTTTAAATTGTTACAAATTAGGCAGGAAGTTAATTGCTCTCTTRGAATAAAAGTGATGATGCTGATTGGAAGAGCCATCATAAACCAATTTTTTTCTTTSCAGCAATGCCATCTGACATACCAAAACTAAAGAAATACTAATAAAATTAGTCAGATTTTAGAAATGGGCATTTTTAATGGGAATAAATGTGAAGGTGACTTCACTTCAGAACGCATTTGGCAGCTTAAAAATGTAAGAGGAGACTGAAAGATGCAGGAGACATTGTTTTCCCTCAGCTGTAGGTTGTTGGGGGTTAGGGACATATATGTCTATCACTACTGCCTTGATATTAGAGTTGCTATCAACTGTTTTAGTGGCAGCMAGTGCCAGGATGAACAATTACTCATTAAGAGAGCGTGACCTTAAAAAGCGAGCAAAGCTGTAAATCTTAACTAGTCTCTCATTTATTTTACTCTCTGTCCAGAAAATGCACAGCTGGAAAAGCAGACACAACAACGTTCAGGGATTCACCAGACAACAGTTTCCTTTTTCTGAAGTTCAGATTTAGTGCTAGTTTCAGTATCAGTGGGACTATTTCACAACTAATCAGTTGTTTGTTTTTTCTAGCAATGCATTACTTCCTTATTAGCAGCAGGAAAAGACCCTTGATAGTACRTAAAGTGGTGAAATGTTTATCTGTTTGCCTCAGGTGAAAAAGTATAAAAAAAACCCAAACCAACTAGAAATGCTGCATCAATGCAAGGGAGTCTGCTTCCTAAACAAAGGACAGAAGTATTTGAAGTTAACCATTTATCATGAGTTAAGACAGAGCTCCTAGTGCAAGTGTGAAAGTATAAATAAGAATAGTAAACGGAGCTGTTTTCCTCATTACTGTGTGGCTTGCTTAATACTCACCTCTCCACCCTTCCACTTCATTTCTGCTCTCCTGCTTGATTTTTTTAGCCACTGAAAAGTTGGTGATGTTGTTTGTGGGTTTTGTTCTGCCTTGGAGTGACTTGTAATGTATATATCCATCCATCCATCCATACGTTACCAGCTGGCCTGGGAATTTTGCCACTTGTTGCTTCTTCTTAGAGGGCACAGCCTGGAAGTTAAAAGTTGCTTTAACTCATGAGTGAATGCACAGCAGACTTTGTGTCCTCTGTGGTTTTGAGTCTTGTGCCAGTTTGCTAATCATAAAGTGAGATAAATGCTGTATGCTCTYRAAAAAATGCAAGCCCTCTTTACTTKGGAGAGTTTTAATCAAATTTTGTTACCATGCTATGTTGTTCTACTTATACAGTTCAGAGTTTTCCTATATTCCTACCATGCATGTTTTCAAAACTGGAAGATTCCACCATAAATATTTATTTTTCAAGTTACAGTCTTGTTGTAGAGCATCAGAGCAGGAGTTTRAATTTAGTGACTTGTTTAAGTAATTGTGGTAGGCTGCTATCATGATGAGAGAAAAGCTCCTAGTAGTTTGGAAACCTTTTCTTTCAAAACTAAAACTTCCCTTGCAGCAGAAAAAATGTTGCAAGATACTGGATAAAGACAGACCAACTGATGCAGAAGAACTGAAAATTTTTAAAAATTAAAAAAACAAAGCACTTAATCTGGATTGCATAAAAAGCAACATTTTGTAGCGGGATTTTGSAGATGCAGCTTTCTACTCTGTTTAAACTCTGGTGTTTTGTAATATCTGCCTGCTACTTGAACACCAGTGTTAGGACTGAAATAAGGGAACTTCAGACCTTGAAATTCAGAGTGTGAAATCCTTATGCAGCTCACTCAAGCTCACAGAGCTGGGCATGGRCTCACTAGAGAAACATGAAACTTTCTGTTGAGAAAAAGGCATTATCTAAAACAGTCCTGCATTTGCTGCATTCAAAATAACCTTTTGAAATATATCTTTTATAGAATTACTTAAGTTGTATAACTACACTTAGATACAATCACATTCTTATTAGAGAATGTGAAAAGGGCAGTTTGTAGTTAGTATATATTGCAGTTCAAAAGTGTTTAATTGTTGCTTAAAAGAGTTGGTTTCAGGCATTTGCTGCTTATATTCCTTCTCCTGATCTGCCTGTGCAGTTCTATATAAACTACTATTTTTTGGGAGAAACGTGTCTAGGAATAGATTATTTTTACATAATCTGAAGTTATCACAGATKCTGTTGTGGCATTTTCAGTGAGGTTCTGTGTGTAACCATGTAAAARCTTGCTTTTCAATTGCATGATTTAGAAGTGAGGCATCATCTTGGAGCCATGTCTTAAAAGACTGATGTAAAAATCACAATACTTTCTTCTTTCTTTTTTTTTTTCCTTCTTTTTTGTGGCAACAGAAGTCTCAATTCCAAAGAACATGATGCCTCCTAATAAAATTTGTTCCACTTAATTAATCTCTGGGAACTTTAATTATCCTTGTACCATGCTTTCATAAATACAGGTCCTTAGCTYGAACTTTGTTAATTTAATAAGTTCTGGTTTCCTTTTGTAGAAAGTTTTAGGAACTAAATTTTCTCATATCCAGAGATATCTCTGTCTGAATATAGGGTATAAATAGATCAAGACATGTATAAAGTCTTTCTCCAAAGTCATGCCTAGCAAATTTCAGCCTTTTACTTCTTTTTAATACGTATTATCTCTGTGTTTTTGTAAAAATATTCTTTTTTTTTTCCTCTTAAAGACTTAATTATTTGTAGTATCAGTAGCAGAATTGGCACTTCTTCATTTTCTTAATGTTGCCGCTTGAGGCTATTTCATCTATTTCCTACTGATTTTGCTGGAATATGGGCAAAAATCACCTCAATTCACTCACAGTTACACATTTATTGTGGGTCTATCTTCATGCAGRTATTGATTCTCTTAAAAGTTACAGAAATAGATCTTTTGGACTTCTCTATATTTGTCTAAAAACTGCTAGTTTTCTCCAAAGTTGTTTGTGAAGAGCTAGCAAAAAGATGGGCAAACAGCACGCTCCCACGAAGTGCTTTTCCAAGAGGAAATCTTGTTTCATTTTRAAAGGCACTATTTCATTTTACTTCATTTTGCTTTGGGTTTTTTTCCTTTGCTGAAGAGACRTAATGACAAAGCCAGAATAAATTAATTAGAGTTTTTCACATTTGTCAGGCCTGCATTCTTTTATGCACAGACATAGGAATACAAGCATATGTATGTATTTATGTATATATGCATGCTTGTATGCATATTTATGCAGAGATATAAAGAAAGAAAGAAGTTTAAAAGTTTGRCACCTTTCAACCCATTCTGCATTCTGTTCCAGGCAGCTCTTGGCCAGCTCCAGCATCGTTCTGAGCTGTGGCCAGGTGCCATTGCACATCTCTCTGCACCTTGGCTCTTCCTGGAGTCCAGCTTAGGAAATAGAGACGTTTCTGCCACTGAGCTCTTGGCTTTAGCACATTGAAGCTCCTCATGCCAAGCTCAGTGCAGCCATGTCAGAGAATGATCAGGGAGCCCTGTTGTCCCCAAGCAGTCCCACAGAGCCACAGCAAGACAATAAGAGCAGGGATTTGAGCCTAGAACTGAATGAAAGGGCCAAGCTCCAGCTCCTGTTGCTGCTCTGAGTTGAAGTGCTTGGGGTGCCTGCTGGTGCCCACTGCCAGCTGATGRCAGTGCCTTTCCTTCTCATCTGATGCCCTGGTGCCAGCCTTCAGTCCTTTCTGCCACAGAACAGCTTCTGACAGATTTTCTTCTTGTGTTTGATGGGTATGGAGGGATTGTGAAAGCTTTTACAAATCGAGTTTTGCTCTTCAATCACTGTTAAAGCAGCATCACAGCAACCTGCTGGATGTCACACCTCACAGGCCTGTGGGTGACAAATCTGTCATGTCATGTCAGACCTCACTGGAAATGCAGAGGGAGAGACCCTCCCTCACACAGTCACTGGGTTGGAAAGGGTTGTGCATTGATTGGGAAGACAAGATTTCTGCCTGCCCTCTGACCTTTATCAGACAAAGCCTCACACTGATGCACTCTGGGCAGCAACTGTTAGTTTATTCACAAGTCCCYTGAAAAATTGGACAAGGTCATTTCTGGGAGATCTGGCATCTTCAGTAAAACCTTTGTTTTGCCAAAATGAAGTTTCTGATATTTGTGACTTCTTGGGTAATGATCTTMGTTTGCACTAACTTRAGTTAATGCAKAACTTTAGCTAGATTTTAGGARAAGGTTCTTCACCCAGAGRGTGGTTGGGCAGTGGAAGAGGCTTCCCAGGGAAGTCATCACAGCAATAGGCCTGACAGAATTCAGTAAGCATTTGGACAGTGCTCTCAGACACAGGATGTGATTCCTGGGTGTTCTGTGCAGAGCCAGGAGTTGGATGATCCTTGTGGGTCCCTTCCAACTCAGCATATTCTGTGGTTATATTTGCTATATTTTCAGAAAGCTCTGTTTTAAGATTTTTGCTTTAGGGTGCATTTTTTTTTCAGCAAGAATCTCAGTTTCTGTTTTGATACACAAATACTTTTTTCTGCTTGTCACCAGTTGAAAACCAAGGTGAAATCCTACAACCAYGGAAATCCTGAAAGCAGTTAAGTCCCCAGGACTGAGCTAAGACTTGAGAACACTCTACTGCAAATAGGAAAATCCTATCTTTTTGCTAGACTTCACAGAAATAGACAATTTCATGAAGCAGAGCTGGTAATGCAGTCCTTTTCCCCGTCATCAAATCCATGCCTGTCTTAAGTTCTGAAGCTTTCCACATATGTGATTTATTTGTGCCTGTGCAAATTAAATTATTAAAGCCAAACATATCTGCTTRGAAATTATCAGAACCCATTTTCTTAACTCTTGAATTACAAAGGAGTCACTTGCTGGGCAACTTGGAGCTCTGGAAACAATGCTGTGAGAATGGCTGCAGCCAGAGAAGAGACTGAATGACATCTTAGTACTCAAAAACACAGTGCAGAAAGAGAAATACCCCAAAGAGTAAAGAGCTTAAGACATTTTGGTTTCCACATATGCTGCAGAGGGGAGATGGTGGCAGTTCTGGCATTTTCATGGTGATTTCTAGACCCATAATGTTCAGATGAATTGTAAGGAAGCTCTCCAAATTATGGCTCAATAGCAAAAGCCTCAGTCATCAGAATGCAGTGCATCAATTCCTATTTTGTTAATTTTATTATCCCTTACTGTTACTGCTGCAGGTACTTTTATTTTAACTATTGCCAGGAGGGATCCTGTTGTCCTTATCTAGAGTCAGATGGTTGAGTGTAAAAGGAAAAGGGAGGAATTCTTAGTTGGGTTGTATCTTTTCCTATCAGACTGCAAGGTGCTAACCTTATTTCTTATGGAATTCTTTAGCTAGGTCAGAAACCCAATTTCCATTTCAAATCAAGGTTTTAAAAAAACATTTTTATTGCAGTTGCTAAACCCTAATTTGAGAAAGAATGTCTTGTACAGGCATTTATTTAGYTATTTGACTGAGCTTATTATTTGTATCAACCAATATACTTTAGAGGGATTACAGGCTGGGTCACTTCAGAAAGAAGCCTTTGCTTGCCTGAAAGACATAATTTTGGTTGCTAGAATAGATTGCTACCAGTTTCCATCTTCATATGTTCTGCATTAATGCTCACTAGCATTCATTCAATTTTTATTTAAAATTTTAATTGCCTCACCAATGAAAGGGCAAAAAAAAGCAATTGGGGATAAGGAAAATAATCCTGTACAAATTGCTACCTTTTTAATTCTTCACAAATACTTTATTTGGCTTTACTCAACATGCCAAATATGTCTGGCAAGAATCTTATGAGAAGCAGCTTTTTTTTTTAGTGGTTTTACAGTTCCAGCTGCTGTATATAAATTTACACAGCAGTTCACTGGTTTCTGCTGTGCAAACTGAAAATGTATTATTTTCTGAAAATCTGCTGTATTTTTTCACAAGTCAGTTTACTCGCACTAGTTGCCTTCTGAAGTCCTGGTTAGGACTTCCATAAATAATAGGAATTCACTCCTTAACTGTGGCAGTTCTTAGCACCTTCTCAGGTACCCTTTCAGAACTCTGGGATGAACCAGGTGCTGAACAAGCAAATGGGATCTGTTGGTGCTGCTGGTGACTGTGTCCATGCAAGGAGGTTTTATCTCTCTTGTCTCCTCACTAAACTATGGAGATCTTTATGTCAGTCCAGAGGGAAACACTTCTCACCACCTTTGAAACCAGACATGGGTGAGGGGGTGACCTGAGCATGCCCCAAAAATTCACAGAATCATAGAATAGTTTGGGTTGGGACGGACCTTAAAGATCATCCAGTTCTAACAAAAAGCAGGGAGTTGTGGGCTGAGAAAGGCAGCAAACTTACAGTTGAAACCACGTAAGATTCTGGGTGCTTATAGGAAATAGAATACAGAAAAACAAATGCAGTCAAACTTTAAATTAAAAAAAAAATAAACCCCGTCATTTTAAAAGGATATGTGAGTTCAGRATGTGTCTCACAGTCCAAGTAAATATGGAAAGCCTTCAAAGTTTCTGCCAGTGTAAACAACAACATTTTCATGGTTTCTATATTTTCCCAGCTCATCAGGTGTCCTTAGCAATTGGGACTAATTGATCTTTCGTCTCATTGGCCATAATGAATATTGAAAAAAATGATACTAATTGAGTGTTAAAAAAAATCTGAAACATAGGTTTAAGTTAAGCTTGTGTAGGGGTCAAAACTTTATTCTTTCTTCAAATGCAATCAGTTTTTTARCATTCTAAATTCACCACCCTCCCTMCTTGATAATTGTTCATCTTCCTTGCCTGGCAAAACCACTTAGACAAGATAATTAGGTGTTAGACATGATGGAGGGTCCATTTAAAATTGCAGGGGTTTTAAATGACAGGTCTGAGAAGCTGTCTATACCATAGCCATGATTCTGTCAAATGTCAATAACAGGGACTCAGAATTCTGACTGATAAATAAATTGCTAGAAGTGTTTGCTGTTAAAATGCAATGTTAGCCRCAGCTATACCCTGTCGTGGTTCTCTTCTTTGTTTACAGAGATTTTGCATCATTCCCTGATAAAGGGCTCTCATTTTTAGTAATTATGAAATCTTTCAGTGTCAGTCATTAACTAAGCAAAATATACAAGATGATTGATTTACGCTTCTTTGGAGGTTTTTTTTTCTTTTTCATATTATGGATTGATTCTCAAAGAGTAACATTGGAAATGGTTTTAGAAATGCAGAAATAAATAACTGGCAGCGTACAATGAAAATTAATGATTCTTGAAGTTGAGGGGGGGATTTTGCCTTTTGCTTCCCTTGAAGCTGATCCTAGAATTTTTTTTTTTTTTTTTAGTTTTTAGTGATGTTAGGTCCTGCCTATACTGAGAAATGAAGAAACGTATATTTCTGGCTGGAAAATTCTTCTGATAAACATACTCTGTCTATATGATTAACAAAAGTAAATGTCTCATGACAGTAAATATGTTGGACAGAGATAATTTTATTTATAAAGCAGTCTTTTCTCTACTCAAGGTTCTGAACTTCATTACTTCAAGGACCTTTCTGGTTGGCAATGGAGGGAATTATAATAATTACTGTGGCAATAATACAACTTTTTACCTTTTTTCAATTTAGCATGGAAAACATGCTTTAGCAGATCAGATCAATTATTCCCCTAAGCCATTAATAAATTTTTCTGACAGTTATCAATATCATAKAATTCAGAGTAAAATTCAGAGAACCATTTGCTGCTTCCAAGATAATCATCTGAAGTGAAATGCTATGTATTTCACAGTATTGGTTAGATTTTATCCCTTTCAAAATATTTATGTGTTTTAAAAAAWCTTCTTGTTGTTTATCTCTCAATATTGAGTCAGTTTAGGTACATTTGGTTTAGAAAACACAAAATCCTCACTGCCACAGAACCAAAACTTTAGACTTTTATTCTAGAAAGACAATTATTCATTTATGCTACAAAGATCTTCACATTGCCCTCTTTTATTTGCAGTAGACTGAAAAAAAAAAGGAAAATAATAAAAAAGCTGCAACATTTATGATTCTCAGAGGCTTAGCCAGGAATCTTCTCAGTGTCATAAAAATTTGACATAAAGCTCAGTCCTTTAGGGACTGAAGGTGTGTGTGACTTCCAGGGCTGGAGGCAGCTCACTGAGAAAGTCTTGCTTTCCTTTTGGTTTTGGAGAGCCCAAACCCAGACAGTTCAGGAGTGTCTGCAGATGGAATAAAACCACTGTGGGATGATAACAGTGAAACACAAAATTCTTCCTAGGGTTATAAGGCTGTTTTGAGTTTTTTGACTATTTAAGAATATTTTTTCTTTTACTTTTTTGCCTCCTTCACCACCTCTTTACTTATCATGTCCTACTTATTTATTCTTTTTTTTTTAATTTTTTGTATGGAATTGGAACATGTCATACATGATCTGTTGAAAAAGCTTTCTCTTTATTATGGCTCTTCTATATTTGTCTGACTGCTGATATTATAMACTAAAAGGAACAGCTGCCTGAGATGCCAATTTGTCACAATGGAGTAGAAATACCCATGGTAGTAGCACACTTTCCATTGACAACAGTGGAAAATCACAAAACTACTTTATTTTATAAGTGATTTATCAAGTTAAAAGACAAGTAATCTATCACTATTTGATTTTTCAGAATAGTTTTCAGAACAAGAAACTCTTCCCCTGGATTAAAATAACGCAAATATTTTTACAGCATCCTATTATTTTACCCATTTCTTAAATGTATTCTGTGCTGTTTTCTGCATTTCACCAGTACTGTTTGCAGTTTGAAGTTTTCTGGTGATACTGTGCTGATGCAGCCTAAGACAATTTAAATGTCAGCCTGATGAATGTGACAATAATGCTATCTGATCGATTTATCAAGTGTTCTATACAATGCTTGTGAATCTCTTCTTACCATGGTAGCACCCAATGGCTCAGAATAAGAATAAAGAAGACACAGGGACAAACATGGAACAGAACAGCAGAATAATGAAATCAAACTGATCATGTAACTATTTTAGCTTTCCTTTGTGTCTTCTGAATGTAAGAACAAGGATGAAATAAAGGCATCTTCCTTGGGATAAAAACATTACATAATTACATATTGCTTAGTAAATCATGCTGTTAGTATATAACTGTACAATAATGCCATCATTGCATCAAAATACTGCTGGAAAATATTTGATACGGATCCTTACTGACAAAAGTACTTGTCATAGTAAATTTTATAATTATGGAAAGAGCTAGAAGTCCCAAAATAAGATCCAATTTGTAACCTGAAATTAAATCCACAAATTTCAAATGAAATGSCTTAATGAAATTTAAGATTAATTTTGTCTATGTTAAAAAAAAAAAGTGTTGGTAAGTGAGGTAACACTATCAGGAATTTTGCAGAATAAACCTAAACTCACAATCAGAATAATTTCTAGATGTCAGTGAAACTGATAGAATTAATGTCTCTTTAGTTGATAATTCCTAGTACCTGACTTCTTATTGCCACCCAGTAAACAAATGATGAGGAATGCACTKCATCTCAACTTAATGCAAAAGTAAGCTTTAATTAGAAAATAACTGAATTCAGAAGAAGAAAAAAGATACAAGGGAGGTCAGGAAAATGGAAGGGATTGGGTGATGTTTTCTCTGCATTATTTATAAGGGTTAAAAGGAGCCCTGCCTGCCTGTGCAAAACTCCTCTGTAGGACAGTGCCCTTATCCTGCTCAGGCAGCATCAGGTGATTGATACAAATCTGAGAAAGCATAAATTTTATTTTAGACAGAAAGTGAGACTGATTTTCAGAGATATGGGATGTCTTGGGCCGAGTATGATTTCCCTAGACTGCCTGTGCTTTTCTGGATCTGTGCTGTGGGGAGCACAGAAGTAGATCCCCAATGCAGTTAATCTGGTGGGGGAGAACAGATGAGTTCCTGACAGTTTTGTCACTCTTGTTTGAAATGCTCTATCCTGTGGTGTATTCTGAGTAAACGTCACCACATCTGCAGGGATATTGTCTCAGGTGTGGACAGAAAAGGATGTACTGACAYCTGATTCAAAACTTTTGAGTGCTAATTAGGAAGTAGTTGTTTCACTCCATGTATTCCTGTTTTAACATGGAAGTTCAGCCAAGCCACTGGAACCTGCCATGCTTTATTGGTATTTCTTTACAGCTTCTATAGTTACAAACCATTAGMTGGCTTTTATTACTAAACTTTGTTGGAATATCAAGACAGCTCATTTTGATGGCCTTTCTTTTTCTGTGTAAAGAACCATTGTGATTATCTGATTTGTATGCACATTGAGCAGAAGTAAAAAAGCATGGGCAGTAGGGAAGCAGATGAAAAGAACTCWAAACAGAAAACATTTCCTGTTCCCACAGAAAAGGACTCATTAACTATAAAACATGTGTGAGAATAAATGTGCTATGTTTCAACATTCCTTATTTCATTTGTGCTATATTACAGCATTCATTGTTTTATTTAATGGCTCTATACTGGCAAATTTCATTACTGACATTAGGTGGGGTGATTTTTTTGTGGGTTTTTTGTTGTTTTTGTTTTGGTCTGTTTTTTGTTTGGTTTTTTTTATGTATACTGTAAACATACTTGCTTAGGGAAACTCCTAAAAGTGTATTTGACAGGTTAGGGTTTCTCTGTGGTGTTGCCTTCAGCACAACATTTCAGTGAAAATGTCACTGGGTGCTTTCCTTCTTGTAAGTGACCAAACTGCTCTTGAAGTCACCACCTCACAAACGCAGTACTTGATTTTTTATTATTTATTAAATTTTAAAATATAATTGAAAACTCAAGTTTTTAAATATCATGAATATCAGTATATTTCTTCTCCGTGTAGGTGATTTCAAGAAAGAAAGAAGCCAACTGTTTTGTTTGTTCAATAAGCAACCCCCTTTTCTATAAATGATTAAATGTTGTGCTTCAACTGCTGTGGTTATGGTGAAGAATAAAAYAACTCTTAAAATACTTATTGGATGAGTTTATAAACATCAGTGAGTAAACACAGAAAAATAGAGAATCAATAAATACAATTCATAGCAGAAGTATTTTTTTCCAGAATTAGAGCATAGAATAGTAAACAGCAAAATAATGACTAAAAGACAAGATAGGTCTATCTGTGGAAATATTTGAATTGATTTTAGYGCAGTGTCCTTCATATTTATTGGGATGGGATTGTTAGGTAGAAAGGAATAACAAAAGGAATCATCAATTCAGAAGAATGTATTTATTCAGCTGTATTACAGGAAAAAGTGTCAGTCCCCTTGTCTCCTTTGACATTAAAGTTAGAAAATTGACATATGTATATGTCAATYGTAGCATGTAAAGCCACCCATCCCAAAAATCCATAAGTAATACAGTGCATGCTTGAAATACTGATTTCTCATTCATTTTCTCTCCAGACCAAATTAAGTCACTTTCAAAGGAAGACTCAAATCTCTTCTACTTATGAAAATACACAGCTTTTCTTAGTGCCCTACAGTCCTTTTAAGCTTTATATATCAGGCTCAAACTCTGTGGTTCAGTCCTTGTGCACGATCTGGAGACGCACAGCTCATGTGGCTTGTCCCATGCCCCACCTCCAGTCCTGCAGGAATTTCTGCAAGAAAATATCCTGCAGGGTGATGTAGGGATAGGAGGGAGAGAGATTTTGGCAATCTTTCATGAATAACAAACTCTCCTTCCAGAATAACTCCCCCAAGAGTATTCTTCTCATGGCTTCATACCCAGAAGGAAGTAGCCAGCTGGAAGGAAGGAAAGCAGAGACTTAGCAGAAAAGCCTTTGCTTTACTTGTTTAGGGATGGATATCAGTGGGGGATGAGGGATCAGAAATCTCTAAGAGGCCATTTGATTCAGTATAAGAGGGAAATTAAAATTTACTCCATTATCTATACAGTATTACATTGCAAAATTAAGCTAAATTTGTGTGTTTAGAAGTCTGCTAGTGCAGARCTTCATAATCAGCTTCAGAGTTGCTCTGTTTGGTAGTGTGAAAAAGCACCAAGCAACTCTTWATATATTATTTTTATCTGTTCTGTTACCAAGCTGCTATGTTTTTACCGTATTTACTTTGCTAGTTAACATCCTAGAGTAGGATGTTAAGGCCTAGAGRAAAATCCTGCTTGCTTGCTTTTTTTAAAGCATTATCCTATGTAAAGTAGAAAATGTTTTTTGCATTTTCTTTCCATCTGTAAGAAAGCCTCTTGGTAACAAATGGAACCTTCAATACAATAAAATTTACATGAAACAAGCTGCCATTTGAGAGCTGTGTGGTTGGAATGATGCCAGTCAATAATAGATTGCATACCTCTGGTTAATTTATTAGCCACCTGTTCCAGAACCCATTACAAGAGCACATTAAGATGCTATCAGGTTGGGGGAGCATTTTGAGCTTCAGGCCTTGGAGGATGTTTTTTTGTGTAGAAAGTCAAGCTAATAGAAAACTGCAATGAACAATAGTTCATACTGCCCTCCGTGGAGAAGGGGGAATATTCCACAGGTTGCTATTTCTGCCTCCATCCTCTTTGAGAAATAATAGAGGGGTTTATGAAAACTTCTCAATTAAAATGGTAGCTAATAAAGGGAAACTAATAATGCAAAGATTGCAATTGTAAGTGCAACTGATGGTCTTTACAGACATGGGAGTATGACAACATTATGAGGTATTATAGGCTAATTTGTTTACTGCTTTTCATGAGAAAGAAGGCATAATTTTCTGTATGAATATTTCTGCAATTCAGAGCTTAATTTTTCATAATCCAGCTCATGACAGTGTATCGATCTCACGTGCACAGTTAGAAAATAGAGTTAAAAAACCAGAAGCTGAGAAAACTGTAGGGTGGAGAGGGACATTGRGCAGATTGCCATAGGAATTAATATTTTAAGACTATGCCGGGATAGAAAAGGTTTGGGTCCCTTCTGTGTGCTCATTCAGTCTGAACCACTGAGTAGGGTCCACACACAAATGAGACAAGCAAACAACACAGRTTGGCTCTCAATCCTGAGGAGTAACAGTATGGCACTGAACAACAGGGATCTCATGGAAAAGATCCTAAAATAAGTCAAAGTTCATGCAGCAGGGTCTGGGTAGGAACTGTCACACCACTGCTTTTAGAAAATACAGGAGAATTAAAGAGACAAAATGGAAATAATACATTCTCAAATTCATTTGGAATAATACTAATGGCAAGTATTTATGTGAACTGAACAGCCCTGGGTGATCAGCAGCTTTATATATTATATATAAAAGCTATTTATTTATCTATTTTATCTACCTACAAGTATATATATATTTATATAGCTCATTTGGTGAGAGCATGATGCCAATAGCACCGAGGTCATGGAGTTGATCCTTGTATGGATGATTTATTATAAGTTGGACTTGATGTTTCTTGTGGGTCCCTCCCAGCTCAGAGTATTCTGTGATGAACAGCATTGATGGAGCACTGATTAGAGAGTGGTAACTACTGAGCAATCAGAAAAACATTCCTTCAGTATCTGACTTTGTTATAGAGGTATCTTGCTCAGATCCTTWCTTGCCTCATGTGAAACAAGGGTAGCCAGAGGGGTATTGCTGTAGGCATGAAGGGAAAGAGGGAAGAGAAGAGAAAAGATGAAAATCCTATTTCAGCATCTCATCAGAAGGACTGTCAGAAAAAAAGCCACATCTATGATTGATGCAGTATACCACCATTATCAGAATTACCACATTTGGTTGTTGAAGCTTAGATGAGACAGCRGAAGTTTTCATGACCTATCAGGTCTCTAAGTGACAGAATTAAGAAGTTTTTAACTGTAAGTTGCTCAGTGCTAAAGGAAGAATGCAATGTTAAAACAGGAATACATATTCTTGAAACAGCTTCAGTGCAACCACTTATTTCTGGGTATAAGATGGAGTCATACTGCTCAAAATGCCATTTTGGATAGTTTAATCTATCTCTAATGCTACTGCTGGATATGCTCAGCTGAGAGAGAGTCATTCAGGTTCTGTGCTTACAGCTGCACTTGGTTTCAGCCAGAAGGAAAAGTAGCAATAAAACACATGGAAATTTGTGTGTGATCCTTTGCTACCTTTCATCTTGTGTGGATGTGCTCAGTTTTGCAAAGAGAAGGGAAATACTGTTATTCTGAGCTGATATCTTTTAGCCCTCATACTGTATGAATGCACATACTTACAGAAGATACATTTCAACAATGAATAAGACTCAGTATCTCTACAAGGAACAGCCTCACTAATATGCCATCCTTTAAAAAAAATGTTACAGATACCTGATAAAGGCTCTGCAGAGTCCTACACATTTCTCCAAGCTGTCCACGCGTGCAGCTTTTGTTCAAGCAAAGTGATGCTGAGAATTGCTAAATAAATAGAYTTTTTTTTAGKAGTGATAGYATGGAGCAGGGTACWAAGTGGTTCAGAGGATCTTCTGTTYGTATTACCAAAGCAGAATTCATTTAGTAGCAAACTCTATTAATAACCTAAAAATTATATTTTGGGTGACTTTACTGTAGGGTTTATAGCTTAAGTGACCAACAGAGGTAGCATATCTCTGTTAAATATAAATATAGAATGGCTGATTCCTCTTGTTCCTGTTCTCCATTTTGTTGCTGTATGCTATAAACAGAGCAACTCCTCTGAGACTCTCCTTTTTATTAAGGTGCTTTGTCCTGGAAGCCCTGTGACCACATTGTTCCTTGCYAGGCAGCCACACTGAGCAGGCACAGGGTATTTGAGCCTGTGCCAAGCCTGAACAGCTTCTGTGATTGCTCTCAACTCTTCTGGGGGCCAAACATCCTGCCCCAAACCACCTCAGTGGCATTAAGCCCATCTTTTTCTTCCACTGCCTGTGCTGACTTAGGCAGGAGAATAAATTCACTAAGACCAAGCATTTTAAAAATAGCTCAAAAGTTGGTGCATATATTTTCATGTTCTTTAGAATTTTTATGCAATTTTATTCCATGATTTTATGCCATTATCAAAGTGGCACCTGTCTTGCAAATGGCTGYTCATTTTAACATAGTCATAAGTACTGAAAGCAGAACAAAAGATTAAAATATCACTACTGAGTTATTTTTATGAAAATATCTCATCATTCCCAGCAGATTTTAAATTAAACTAAATTGATTTTAAAGCAGTAGCACTGCACTGTTCCCTCTGGTGAACTCTAAGTAAGATCAGTGGAGAAAAACCCAGTTCAAAAAAYCATGTTCCGTTCAGATCAAGAACTWTGTATTTCAGATTCTGCAAAGAATGAAGTTCTGGCTCACTGTTCATTATAAAATGTGCTATAATAGTCACCTTTTAAGCAATACATAGGTCATGTAAAATCTGGACAAATTCAGGGAGTTTTGAAGCAATTATTCCTGACCTTTATATCTGTGAGCATTGGCTAGAAACAATGATTTGAAATTGGTTTAGGAGAACAATTTATTTTAATGTTTAAAAATGCAGTTAGAAGGCTTTCTAAGCAAGTCCTATCCTCTAAGCTGGATGGACTCCTAAAGCAGTGAAATTCCCACCACAGTGTGRGGAAGAGTAATTTTCTTCATTTGAACAGAAAAAAATGTAATGTGTATGTCATCACCACAGAGATGTCTGCTGTGAAAAATTATTCAAAATTGTCTGAGGCTAGAAAGTGGCAAATGAAAATACAACTATTGAGAAACTGCTTTTTAGTGAGAAGTTTGGGGTAGTCTGGCATAGAAGAGGCATGAMAACAAAGAGTTGAACGGCAGAGAAACCCCCAAATCATTGCCAGGTGGCTGTTTAGAGGGAGGGTAATGAACTGCATCAACAGGGCATTTTTCTGAAGGCTTCCAGTGTGCTGGACCACTTAAACTTTGACAAGATAAAGGCTTTCACAGAACTACAGATCTGTTCATAAGTTCCTGGTGCCTTATTCAGATTTATTATGAATAGTTTTGCATATTCCACTTAATTTGCATAGAAATTAACTCTACCTGCAAAAAAAAGTTCTGAATACTTTAGTGAAGTGAAAATGAGCTTCCCTCACCTGTTCCCCTGCCATTCTTGGTCAATAGTATATTTCCTCTGAGGATAAGATGTTGGTCCAGCCTCATGAGTAAGTCAGCATTTCAGCTGTGTGTCCAGAGGGGTGAAAGGAGGCATGAAGTGAAACACTTTGGGTTCATTKAGTGGATAAAAGCCTTACTGACAGAGTAGGAGGTGCTGATGTTCGCCACCAAGAGCAAAGCCTGAATTCCAGAGACCTCACTTTGGTAAATGTCTTTGTGAACATCCCATGGAACGGGTATTGCATCAAAGCACTGAAAGCACAACAGCAGGGAAATAGCATTAACACACAATGGTCTGGTGACTAAAACTGGAGGATATTACCAAAGGCCTGACTTTTATTCTGGGACCAAATGACTCTTCAGAGCTCTTTTGCCTCGGCAGCTGAAGAGCTGTAGGGAATAAGTACCACRCTGACATTTCATTGTAGAGCAAAATCAGGAAGTCTGTTGTCTTAGAGAGCTTGGAGGGATCTCATCTTGTTCCCCTTTTCCTTTCTCTGTGTGACTGATGATTGTTGTATCCTTTCAGAAAGATAGGAAATAGGGATTTTAAAAGTCTATGAGATGCACAGAAACATTGAGCATTGGCACAAGATATGGAATGAGAGCTCTGAAGCCCTCACCTTGTCCATCACAGGAGATTGCCATGGGGGGGTCTGTGAGCACAGAGGATGCTGCTACAATTTCCAGGCTRTGTGCTGGTAGATCTGCTGTAGCAGTCCTAAGAAACCCAAGACRCAATGTAGGCTGACATTGTCCCTCTCAGAGAAATCTTCAGCAGGGTTTTTCCTCTGCCTCTTATATTTCTGTGATGTTACAATTATGCAGAAGTGAGCATACGTGTGTCGTGAATGGAGCATGATCGGTTTTGGGAAAAAAATCAAAATTATGTGAATAATTTTAATATTAAATTATGAAAAAGTGKGAGGAAGATAAGGGGAGATGGGAAGGGACTTCCCTAGAATGAGATTGATGAGAAAGGAGAGGGAYGCATTTTGTTGGTGAGAGGTTCTGTATCATTTTAGCCCCTACTGGGAAAACTTCTTGAGTTTGATTTTCCAGTATTGTGAAGATGTGTCTAAACCATGTAAATTTTACAAAAGTGCTGAGGTAAGATGTATAAACTTTACCAGATTTGTAGTTTTATTTTAGTTGCATTTATATAAAGGCATTTCTTCTCTAAGTTCTTGCKAGAGTAATCTTCTAATTATATGAATTGAAAGCCTCACACAACAAYGCTAATAGTATTACACAATCATTAGTCCAGAAATCATAACTCTTTAAATATTAAAGATTTCCATTAAATTTCATGCACATGTTCATTTAGACTGAGCCCAAGAAAGTCTGTTAKTCAAACCAGACATTACTTGTTTAAATGCTGACTGTAGCTCTGTGTCTGTGTGTTACAAATTTCCAAGCTCCTCTTTACCAGGTAAGCAGAGAGGCTCTGCTCCTATAAGAGAAAAATATCAGCAGCAACCTGTAGCTTCATAAATGCTGAAAGCAGCATGTTCTCTCCTGCCATTTGGGCTCAAATTATCCTAAATTTCAGATCTGAGTGTTTATAATCTTTGCAGAGGAGCTAAGGCTGGGAAAATCTCCCTTTGTTTGCCAAGACCGCAGCTGGTGTCTCTCCTGTGCTGAAATCCTTTTGATGTCTCATCTGGCCAACTAAATAATCAGTGCTGGGCTCTGCTCCTTGTTGCTCCCGAATCTGGTGAAGTGTCAGGGCATGATCAGAGTTGAGGGACTGCATGCTGTCTTTGAGCTGGCAGAGCAGTGAGGAATGGTGCAGAACATGTGAGGGAAGCTGCCGGTTCACGTGCAGCAAACAAATTCCTTCCTGGCGAAGCACGGCCACGAATAATGATGCACTTCAGAGAATTGGCATCATGAGAAACTCTCTGGGCTGACAAATCCTTCTCAGGTAAAGCAACAAATGAGCAGTTCACAGGAAGGAAAGAAAGTGACAAGACAAAGAGCAGCTCCCTGCAAGGGCTTAGGAGGCAACTTCCTTCCTTTCCTCCCTCACATGATGCAAGTTACATAAATATTCAAAATAAACATCTGCCGTGGAGGTTGTACCCAATCCTGGCTGTAAATTAAAAATAAAAACCAGAACAGAGCTGGTAGGGAATAAAGGGCCAACACAACACAGCTGGCACCTTTTCCTTAAAACCGAGTAAATATTTGTCTTGGTGTATCCCTTCCCCCTTTGATCTCTGAGAAAATAGAACATTGTAAAGCCCCTGAAACCAAACATTCCAGGGAGACCCACGGCAATTACTCCATCAATTTCTGTGAGGGTTCCTCAGGCACAAGGTTCTTCAGCTTTCCTCTTGTGGGTGACTCAGGAAGGTTTGGGAGATAAGCAAGATGTGTCCRTGTCCTCCTAAAGGGACGAGCGTGCAGTAGCTTGTCTACATTTGGAAATTATCTGAATAGCTGTTGCAAAATAAATTATTCCACAGTAGGTGACCTTATACAAGCCTTATTGTGAAATATTTATTGCATTTTCTGACTAATTTTTCAAAGGAAAAAAAAATTCTGAGGTAGAATAACCCCACAGGGAGTTAAAGAGCTAATTCTTTTGTAGTCATTCCTATGAGGTGACCTAGACAGATGCCTTCTTAGCAATGTTACAAGTGAAGAAAAAGGTTTCACTTTTATCTTCCTGTGAAAAGGCACACTAAGTTATACTGATCCAGTTTCACATTCATTTAGTGATCCAGCTCTGAGTTTTAATTTCTGTTGACAATTCAAGGAAATAAATATGTTTTGTTATCAGCACCACTGAGTTACTCAGAATAAAATATAAATGAAGCCCACGTGTATTTAAAACTGCATCCTCAATGAATAGATCATAGACATCCTGTTGAATTGTGCAATTAATTTCATCTTTTCCCTTATAGCACATGTTTGTSGGTGGGAGGAAAGAAAGGAAGTGGTATCTCGCTTTGGAATTGTACACCAGTCAATTTAGTTCTGTTTTACATGGGCAATACTGATGGAGTTAATTGAGCTGCAACTTATATTGGAGATAGAATTTGCTCTCCCARTGTTTACTTTCCAGTTAACCTGAACTTGTTATTTATTAGTAATTTAGTTCAAAATCCTTGCCTCTGCTTCTTTTCTATKCGTATTAATTAAACAGATCCCTTACAAGCAAAATTCTTTCAAGTTTAATAGTGTTGGCATTCAAACTTACTTTTTTTTTGTGAGTTAAAATGTGAGGCTTTAAAAATACATTGGGGAAATGTAGTAGGGGCCAAATGAGTCATCAGAACTCATTCTGGCTCTCATTTACTAGTCTGTTTTCCTCAGGATGTGCTATAATGATGCTCAAATTGTTATCTGCATTTGCTAAGTTAAGAGAGGCTTTTCTGTAGGATGAAAAATAAATGCAGATTGGAAATATCTGAAGGGAGGGTGGAAAGAAGACAGAGCCAGGCTCTTTTCAGTGTTGCCCAGTGACAAGAAAAGAGTTGATGAGCACACAGCAGCACACAGGAGGGGCTGCCTGAGCACTAGAAAACACTGCTGTGAGCCTGACCAAGCACTGGCACAGGTTGCCCAGAGAAGTGGRGTCTCCATCCTTGGAGATAAAAGCAGGCAGACATCAGAGGATGCAGAGGGTTTCTCTGGGCACCTCAGCTCCCTGCTGACAAAATCCTTAGGTTGCAGGAATAATTATATGGCAGGTGTGAGGTTTGTTTATTAGTTTTCATAAGGCAGCAGATTGCCATGTTGCCAGAGTTTGCTTTTCTCACTGCTGCTGGTTAATTTTCACCCTCTCTAGAAGGAGCTGATTTGCAGTTTCCCTTTGTGCATTAAAAGTCATCAGACCGAGGCAAAGTCAGGAAACTGTTCAACAGAGGCTCTTTTCCAGGAGATGAGGGAAAAAATGTTTGGTCCACAGTATGAAAGTACCTGGAATCTTTTCCAGAATGCATATATTATTTTATAATTTCAGGTTTCTRAACAGGTGAAACTGTACCATATAGATACAAAAACATACTTAATATAGGTTTTAAAAAAATCCTTTTAAAAAAAAATTTCCTCCTTGCCATATCAATTTCTAATGTCTGTCTTCTTCAGGGATGTAAAGGAGCATAAATTGTGAYGCTGTTTACTCTGGTTTGAGAGTCTACCTTTCCTATTTCATTATTACTTCCTACCTAATTAGGTTTGTTTCTTGTAATCCTYTACAAGGAAGTATCCAAGTTCAGTTGAGATTAAATTCCAACTAAAAATTCCATGTCCTTTCACAATAAGAGAACTGTAGCTTTTATAGAGAATCTTCTTTTAGGTGATGAAAAAGTCATACCTCTCTTATTAAAAAAAAAAAATAGAAGAAAAAAATTAGTGTTTTATGTTTCTTCTGTGTAGTAACTGAAAAATTGCTGATGTCTCTATTCAGATTAAAACTGGGTTACCTATTGATGTCAGGGAAAGGAAAAAATTAGTAATTTAATTCATACTTGACTGTTTGACCCAACTCAACGTGCCTATATCTGCCACAAAATAYATCTGCCAGAAAAGAAAGCAAATGATTTCTGGAAATTAGGGCATGTTCCCGGTGTTTCAGCAGCGAAACTGAGAAGTTTATTTACTGTCAGCTGCAGCAGGAATGRAGAGGGCATCACAAGCAAAGGCCACAAAAAAGGGTTTGTGTGGCACCAATTCTAGAGCACATCTTGTGGAAAGTTATTYGTGTCCTTTTAAAATGTGCTGTGGGTTATGGACTATTCTATGCAAAGAGAAGAATTCTCTGCTTTAAGCAGGATGAAGACTACTGGACAGCTTCAGTCTGTCACAAGCTGCTAAGAAATTTTATATTTCTTGACCTCGAATAATGTGTTTTTGTAGGCAGGAGACAGAACTGGTGCTGCCCGGAGCTCCTGTTCTTTCAGACTGCTTGAAAATCTGCCCATATTTAACCTGCACAATTATCCAGGTACCTGTGAGCATCCCAGAAGTTATAAAAAGCTGATTATTTAGAGGACAACATGAACTCCTCAGGAAAAAAAAGAAAGCTTATCCACAACACTTGGAGACACAGAGTTCAATTATTTAGTTTTAAAATTGTCAGAGTCAGTTTCCAAAACTGTGGATCCCATTTCCAAAAAAGATTTTATCCTGGGCTGTTTTTCTGCCCAGCTCCCCAGAGAATGCACCTGCAGCAGCTGCCATATGGTTGGTACATCCCCATGTTGTCCGCTGAYCAGTCTTCATTCACTTCTGAGTGTTTGTGCTGCAAGCTGTGCTTGTCTCAGGTTTGCAGATCAATGGAAAAGCTGAGGGTCAGAGGCATGAGGCAAGAGAGATTTCACTTGCACACCACAAACCTCCAAAACCCTGTTTAAAATCTGACCCTGCATTTTGCTCCCTTCCTCTCTCTCTGGCAGCCAGGGTTGCACTTCAGAGCTGAACCAAAACCTTTGAGTGGAGCAGTTACAGTTTTACTCCTGTTTCTTTCTAAATCCAGTAAAGTACATGTTAAAAACTATTTAAAACAGTTAACAACTGATGAGTCTAAATAGTTTTTTTAATATAGATGCATTTTAGGACTTTGGTATTAAAAAACCCCCACATTGCATTAGCCTAAAAAATAATAGAAAATAGTCACATATATGTGTGCAACATAGATTGAACTGGTTGGCATTGCCTAAAGAAATAAAACTTGATAAATAATTCTGCATTCCCACTCATATTTCCTTTTATTTCACTAATAAAATGGATGGAGAGACCACCATTAACTTCAGGAAGGAATTTCAGACACCCATCATCTGCTAAAGATGTGCCCAGATATAACTGTGAAAGACTTTGCCAAATTCTATTACTGTTTATGATTTAGGACTCCTATTCCTGTTTAGGATTTTTATTCTGCTGGAAAAATTAATTCCTGACAAACTCCAGTCCTGGTGTCAGTGGGAAGCCTGACAAGGCAAGAGCATCACTGTACTTTGAAACCCTCACGAGAGAAGAACATCAGACAGTCATTCTAATGTGGCTTGTTTATTATTTTTTTGTATGTCACCTACAATACAAATAAGGCAAATAGGGTGGATTTTGCTGCTGCTAAATGACCTTTATTTTTATAAACACTTCAGTGCTGTTTTAGTAATCAGTAGCAGAAGCAAGTTATTGTTTTGTACATTGCTGCACTGTTAAATCCRTTCCCAAGACAATTTCTCAAGTATTTCTGATAAAGTAAAATGAAATCTTTGCTGCCATGCCCACAGAATGATACATACTGAAGATACAGAGCAAAAATAATGAGAAAAATGTCAAGAGCTAAATTGCCTAAGACAGAAGGCTAAATTGATAGAGTCTTTATGTTATGCCTCAACCACTTGAGCAGAATTTCTAGTTTATATCTTAAAATGCTCCAGGAGGAAGGCATGGGGCTTTTTTGTTAAGTGCAGAGCTGGTGGTTCAGGATGATTGTCTTCAAGCATTACCTTGACTTTCAGATGTTTATTTTGATATGCTGTTAGTCAATACTGCAATCATGACATTTTATGCTGGAAGCTGCTATGTCAATAAGCCCCTTATTCTCCACAGGCAGTGCAGTGGCATTTGCTCACATTTTGTATAAGATCTTCATTGAGCTGTTACAGTGTGAATGTCACTAACTGAAGAAAATTTTAAATTAAAAAAAAAAAAAAGGGAAGGAAAATACCTGTGGTTTTGCTTCAATAATATATGACTTGAGATATCTCTGATTTCTGTAAACTTTTTTTCTTGATGCAATCTTCTTGTTCAAAATGTGTTCTTAATTAAATGCACACCAAATGCCATGCAAAGGTGAGATGCATGTAGGGCSATATCCTCCTTGACTTGCAAACAATTTTTTTTATCTTTGGGGTTTGTGCTATCTATAGAATATGTTTTTCTATCTTGAATTATACAGTCTTAATCTTTGTTTAAGAAATGTTTAAGTGCATTTTTAATCTAGGTCCTATTCTGACATGTCATCAAAATAGTACTTTTTATCCTTCTCATCCTGTAGTTGATAAAAAATGATAAAAAACTCCCATCTTCAGATGCTTTTGTGCTTCTTCTTGCCAATCAGCCAGAGCACCTATTCCCCATCCTCCCCCTCAGCTGGATGTTCTGCTGTGTGCTTTCTCTGCTGGTTGTCTTCTGCCAGTTTTCTCTTTGTCTGGAGCTTCCCTGCTCTTCCCCTTTCATCTCAGCATGTGGTGTGTCAGCATTTCATGCTTTTAGCCCCAAACCTTCCTTCACACACAGTGCCTAGGTCACCAGAGAATATGTGTGCCATGGCTCAGTTGATGTTTGGGTCTTTTCTTAGATCTGTGCTTCTGAACACTGGATCTGTTTCTCTTTTAAYAAAGGAAGGGGGTTATTAAGGCACACAAATGAGTATGAAAAAGCAGGGTATTCTTTTGTAATTCCCAATATCCACTATTCCAATTCCACTCATTTCAACAAGGAAATATTGAGGCATGAAATAAGGCTCTGGTGTTAAAAATGGTATTTTCAGAACTTGGGAAGAATGGGTGATGTGTGGTACTGGTTTAGCATGCCATAAACTCATGGATTTTTTTTTTCTTTTTATTCTATATTATGGAATGGAAACTTTAGGACACACTATCACAATGTAGATTTCTCTATGCCAAAGGCAGCATATAAATTTCAAGAAACTTAACTTCTAAATCCTTCCCTTTTTCTTTTCTCCTGTTAAATGTAGAAAGTAATTTACCTCACAAAGACAATTTTGACGCTCTATCTTGGTATTGCATTTATGGATTCCTAGAGTGRGATCGTGGCTTTTTAGAGCCAACAGCAAATTTGATCTGGGACCGTGTTGGTTCAAGATAAGAAATATTGAATTACTTCCTATTCACYGAATATGATTCATCTCGTTCAGTAACAAGTGGTGGAATAATGGATTCATGCATGTGATTAAGAATAATATCATGGTTTAAATGCATAGTGTTTAATTGGTTAATGGCCAGCCATAATTCTAAACYCTTCTAAATTTCTAAATTTTGAATGCTTTAMACTGAAATCTTAYCTTCTAAACATAATTAAATATATGGTTACCTGTGATAGTAGTACATATAYAATATTACCAACTTATTAGGTTTTATCATAATTGTTCAAATAATATAATCACAGGATAATTTAGATCAGATTMGATATCTATAAATCATCTGATTCAAGCTCAAATCAAAACATGTCAAATAAGATCWGGTTGTTTAGGGCCTTTCATATTTGAGTTTTAAATGTCTCCAAGAATTCTCCACAGTCTTTCCAGACAACCTATTGCACTATTTGACCATTTAAATGGTGAAAAGCTATATTCCTTTATATCTTCCCAAAATTAAAGGGCTGCAACTTTTACTTGTTGTCCTTTTGCTGTTCACCTCTGAGAATAGTCCAGCTTCATCTCTAAACCATCCTATGTGGTGCTTATGGACAGCAGTAACACCTCCCTGAGCCATCCCAGGCTTTAGCAGCTCTCTCCCTCCATGTATCAGCCACTCCTGCAGATTTGGTAATGACCACAAATTTGGTGAGAGTTTATTTCATCCCATTACCTGAATTGTTAATGAAGACATTAAGTCAAATTGGGCCCAAGCAATAAAATAGCAGCTAGTAACAGACTGTGTATGTATAAAACAGTGCACTACACCACATCATCACACAGAGCCAAGCTAAAGCTGAAACAAATGAGAGGACTTGTCWTGTGCACCTGAGGTACTTGCTGTGTTCAGCTGTTTTAGTTACACCTCACCAAGGGTTGAGATGACTCCAGAGACCTCTGTGTTTTCAGCTTCACCCAAGGTGTAGGCTGTCACAGGCAGCTTCATGTTTACTGAACTGCTAAGATAGGCTTGAACCTAAATCTGGACTAYTCAGACAGTTTATCTTTTCTCCAAAATGCTCCTGACATATTTTCTGATCAGTAGAGGATTTTAATCATACCTAGTTAATCAGCCAGAGGTCTTCTCCCACCTAAGGATTTAATCTTTATTCTAGGCAACCTGTTATGTCGTGAGAAATGTGCCATAGGGAAAGAGTTTGAGGCACCTCCATGACATCCAGGACAACACATGACCAAAAAGTGAAACTCTCTAGGCTGTGCCTTCATGTTTTCACTGTCTCAATCTCAGGTCAAAGAAAGGCAAAGCTCCTGGCATTAGGAACACTTTGGAGAGAGGCTAAAACAGCCAACAGACTTGGAGATGAAAGTCAGTGCAAAAAACTCACCTGAATCAATGACCACAGATTTAATCAAATCCTAGCAGTGCTCCTTAAATATTTGGGATTGTTTTTTAAGAAATTGCATGATTCTTAATCAATCTCTTTTTCCAGAGAGTTGATTTGTGGTTTCTTGGCTGATAGGTTTAGCAGTGCTGAATTCACTTACTCAACTGGGCTTTCGAGCACTCAGCAAACTTTAGGACCAAATGAAAAGTTGTTGGGTGGCAGTTTTGAGAGAAATTGATCTTTAGATCACTTGATATTCTTACTGAGACTAAGATTTCTGTTAATCCCATTTGTTTAAATACATTTCTTTATACTGAGAAACAGAATGAACAAAACATGGGCAAAAAGCCCAGCTCCATGTGGAAAAAATGAAACCTCATAGTTTCAACTACTGAGTTGTTATAAAACTTCTCTGTGTATACTGATGGAAAACTTAAGCTCATGACACATATTTGCTAAGTCTGTGCTATACTTCACTCACAACCAATAATCATTCACCTCTGTACTTACTAGGTTAACYAACATAGCATGTTTAAGGGATGCTTTAATGCTAATGCATTGTTACAATTAGATGTGATGTAAGTTTTTGAAAGTTCTGTCAGTTTTTTGTGAGTTTCTGTCCAGCAGAACACCTGGCTCTGAGAACAATAAACCTAGAGAAGCCCCATGTGCTGTAGTTTCAGGTCTCAGACACTTCTGTGTGGATTGTCTGGTGCTTCATAAGGGCTGAGAGCAGTCTTTTGTCAGTGAACAATGGTAAAAGATGTTTTCCAATCTCGTGAAATACTTAATACTTATGGAAACTTGATGCCCTGCAGATTTCTGTCCTATCTTGGGAAATACTCAAAACTTGTTGAACGAAGCCCAAATCTAACTGAGCCCGGCTTTGAGCCAAAGGTTGGACCAGGTGCCTTCCAAAGGCCTTCCCATCCCAAATTATTCCCAGTTTCTGTCTTCACCTTGACTTGATGGGATTGACCATCAGGTCAGAAGTTCTTGAGGAGAGGCTGACAAGATATATATGGCAGACCATGGAGGCCTTTTTTTTTTCCTAATTCAGGCTTATGCAAATACCTTAAATTTAGGTAGAAGTAGCAAGCATCTGCAAGATACATTTTTACAATAAAACAAGAAAGAACACCCTATTTGAATGAGCTATTTTGCTTGCATTTGACTTGTGGCTCATGTAAATAGAATTTGCAATTTGATTTTACAGACCACTGATGAAATGCTAAATTATACAATAAAATCTATGGGCTTAATTAGACTGATTACTAGATTTTTTTTCACAAACATCTGGTACATATTTGTACTATAGGAGTAGGAGGGTCCCAAAACATTCTGGTCTCTAAGCAGAAAAGGAACGAGTAGTTCTTAGTAACAGTGTTAAAGGTTTTTTGCTTTCAGACTTTGGTTTAAAATAGGGAAGTTAAGATTTCCAAATAGGTCAAATGTAAATCTGAGAACAATTTTTAAAATTGTTTAAACAATATTACCGTGAGCTCCATACCTAAAAAATGTGCATTGCAGTACATACAAGAGCTCTGTGTCCTTTATGTAGAAAGGAAGAGCCTGTCTAGGAGAATAATTTGTTGAAACCTCACTTTTCTAGATTTGGTAGGTAAAGAGGATTTCCTGGCTCATACAGGAAATAAAAAATCACGCAAGCATAACATGATTTTAAGTCATTCTTCTGAGCTCACAGAAGGAAAGCATCATTCCCCCTCCTTGGTCACTTTGTGATTYCCAAGCATCAGTGTTTACATGAGGGCAGAGCTAAAATTATGTATTTTCTCCTGCATTGCACTGTGTTTGTAGATTTTTATCATGTGGCTGTCATGGTTTTGAAAAAAGCAGTTCATATTTGTTTTTCTATGCACTTGCTAATGACAGCAAGAGAAACTGGGGCATTTCTCCATCCTCTTCAAAGGCATGAAGGTTTTTGAAGATGTTGCCTTGGCAAAAGCCAAGATTTTTCAAGAAACTCTTTAACMAGCATCAAAACCAGTAAATATTCTATTATTTGCCTCTGTTGAGCACATTCAGTTGAATAAGATTGCTGCCAGATTTGGAGAAACAAGAAACCATCAGCCACGCTCTGAAATGCCCTTGTCTGCTTAGTAATTACAGAGAGAACTGACACAGGCTGGTGCAGTTCAACACCACATTTACCTTAGCTCTACATTGGGTGGTGGAGTGAAAAAATCTCATTTCAAAGGCTACCTGATCTTTTTCCTAGCTGGCAAAAATTCTTTCAATGAAAAAAACCTACTCATATTCTTCAAAGTAAGGCCTTYCCCCAACTTCCTCTTTAAGCAGCAGTAGATCGTAAATATTGTAGGAAAATCTAAAAGAAAAGCTTCAGAGACAGTTTTCTTTTACTAGCACTAACTGTATTTTATAGATTGAGTCTCCATTTTGTCTCCATCTTAAAGCTCTAAAACAGCTCAGGCTGTAAAAATATATGATTGTATACTGTCCTAGAAGGACTAGAGAGGTTTAGGGATGGTCTCATKAATTAATGCCATTAATCTTTCAAGGCTAATCTCTAACATCAGTCATTATAAGTCTACTTTCTAATATCACTTCAGACATCCTCTTTCTCTGAAATGCCTTTCTTTTTTCTTTCTCCTCAAACAAACCTTCTTTTCCAGTGATGAGATTTAAAAAAAGGAAACAAAAGTTCCTCTCTTCTCATTCTCCTCTTGAAGAATTTTCCAGGACTAATGCAGTTCCACCATGCTTTGTTTTACCTTTTTGTGTGAGTAGTGCTGCAATAAAAACAGTTGTGCTAATATTCCATGGTTAGGCTCTATTTTAATTAAAAAGACCTTTAAACYTAAATAAAACCAGTGATTATAGATAACAGGAAAATCAATACATTCACTAGAACAACAAGGGGTTTCCCACTTGGTGATTATCCTGTTTTACTTACTGGTACCTGTCAGTATTCAGCTGGCTGGTCCAAGGTGTTCCATTTCAGAAACAAATTCAGGAAAAAATTAACATTCAGTATATGAGAGGAAATGAAACGTCCTAGGTTTACCTCATGATAATGCACACTGACATGTAATACATGGGCTAMTCATATTTTCTGCTTTTGGGCACCTCTGTTCTGCCAGCCACTGTCAGCTTCACACAGCCTAGGAATGAGAGGCCAACTCCATCAGGACATGCCCAAGTTATGTCTGCCCAGTGTATTTATGCCACAATTGTGAATTTCACAGGAAAATACTGGGTTTTGTCACAAAAGGGTCAGCAGCTGGCTCAGGACACATTTCAAAAACAGTGATGATTTCTAAGCCTTTTTTTTCCTCCTCTGATTAAAACTTTCAGTTACATGGCAGGAAAAATATATCAAATTCAAAGGAAAATTTATATAACATGAAATTCTGAGGATAATGTTGATGAACTAATCCCAAGAATACCGTAAAAACTTCTTGGAAATGTGCTCTTTCATTATTCCCCTGCTTCAGTCTCTAAAAACAAGCTGTGTAATAACTTTATTGTTGAGAGGGAATTCAGTCTTGAAAATTAATCTCTAGTGTCTTTCAGGTATTGTAGACTTTGAAAATCCTGCTATTAAAAAGACATGGGTGGCTGGCACTAGCAGTTCAGTGTGATTGACCTCACAGTGCTTCATCTGCACAGCTATTGATTTTTCTTTTTCTCTTCATTTTGACATTTCACATGATTCAATCCAAGATTCATCATTTTGGAAATGTCAAGTTTTAAGGTAGTTTTTTTTTATTGTTTGGAAAGAGTGATCTTTGAAGTGTTTTGCTGCCTAACTTTTTTTCAGATACATCAGCACTGAATCAACTCAGAATTGAGTGGTTTGGTTTTTTTTTTTACTTTCCTAGTGTATTCCAATGTGCCTTTTTACTGGTTGTATCAAAGTCAAAGAYAGCAGCACAGTTTTGGATAGATTTACAGTGTCTCAGCACTTTTCATGAGAAAGCTCTCTGGGGATAAAAGCCTTTATGCAACACCACGCTGTGCGATGGGAAAGCAATAGAAAGCAAGCATGGCACATACTAATGCAGTGTATATTACAGAAATATCAGATAACATTTCGTGACATTTATTCAGCACCTAATAATTACAGTTATACTCACCAGTTGCATGGGGCATGAGAGCAGTGGGAACCTGAATGGAAGCTGTCTGAGCTGAACAGAAAATTCTGAACAGCACCAGGAACTTGAACTTGATGATATGGAGCTGGTGCAGCTGCCTGGTTCCACTTTACTCCTGTGTGCTCTCCAGACACAGCACTTGACTGAAAGCCAAAGAGTCTCCAAAACAGGGTGCAGCCATGAATGTCCTTCTAATGGGTGCTGAAACACACATTTAAAGTGTTGAATGGCTGCTGAAAATAAAACTTAGGATGTTTGCTCACTGCATCAGTGTCCCATGAAACCCTGAGAGCCACAGACCAAACTGTGACCCATCAGGAGGCATGAATTGTGTGCCACGTGTCAGAGAGCACAGGACCTGGCCACCAGGAAATTACAGAAGCTCCCTGCAGGTTTTGGATTCCATTTTGACACAGGACTGGAATCAGAAGACACCTGGTTGCCAGGAGAACCCAAGGAAATTACCTGTAGGTGTCTGGCTTTGTCTGCATTGCTGTGGGTCCATGTTATCCAGCAGCCCATGTTATCCTGCTCCTCTGCCAGGCTGGAGATGCAGCAGCCCATGAACCATGGGGGAGCTGATTTCTGGCTTTCTGAAAAGGCCTAAAAGCCCTTTAGGGACTGGTCACTCCACTGGAGACCCACACGTGCCCTGCTGCTGCTCCAGCTGGAGCAGGCTGTGGTTGATCAGTGGCCTATCGTAATTTTCTCTCTGTACTGATCTGATCCAAGGAGTGCTTTTAGTTTCTCAGTTTTACCACTCCCTCTCTCATTTCTTTTTACTGTCTTTTCTCCATCTGACAGAGTTTAATTGCCTAGTCTGCTCTCTCTTTACATCACAGGTCCCAGCAGTGTAGACCACTCATGCTTGTCTCTCACTCTCCTTTCCATTGTGCTTCTCCCTAATGGGTGCCATTATTTTCACACTGCTCAGAAACTTTCCCCTCAGGGCTGGTGAGGGAGGAGCAACATGTCTCATGCAGAACAGTCCTGAGTTTTAAATATCCTGGTGGAATGTATATAAAGTAGATGAAAACAGAGTTTGGAAAATTCCTAAATCCTCTCTTCTTAAACAGTGCAGAGCTGTGGGGTAGCTGAAATCAAGGTGATAATTTGTGCAAGCAGAAACTGTCAAAAAAAACCCATGCTAAAACATTTGAAAGGAAGGTATTATCTCAGTAGTGTGAAGGTTGATTAATTAATTTTTGAAAGACTTCTCTGATCTTTGTCTCTTATGAATTAGCATTACCTGGGCATGGTAGTAGCTGCATAAAGCTTTGTCCAATTCTATGTCCTCATCATCTTATTATTCAATACACCTGCCAGGATCCAATTTTCTTCAGTGTTGGTGATTCAAAATTTCTTCTATTAACTCCAACTAACATTCTTATGATATTAAAGAGATGCCCCTAAGCAAATAAGAATTTGATATTCTGAAAAGAAGTTAATCCAAATTTAAAATACAAGGTTTTATGAACTGTGGGCTGCAGTACACCTAGCATCCAGCCCTTTGCTGAGTTATTGGGTTTCTTACCTTGAAGTTTCACAGGTACAGAATGTTTTTCTCAACTCTTTGTAAAAAAACCCTTTCATTGTACTCAGAGTTGTATCAATTTTATTCAAGCTGTATAGATATTTATTTAGTGCTTGTCCATACACAAATTGAGCTACTCATGTCAATTTTCTATTAATATTGGTAGTCCTCCAAGTTCTGAATATTATTTGGGTAAAAGTGGAAAAAAAGTTTATTTGTAACTGAATAATCTGCATGCATTTTTAAGGAAAATAATATATTTATTGAAGACAATTCAGTAGTAGTAGTAGTAGTAGTAGTACCACTGCATTAGTAAAGGTTTCTTTGGAAAATCCCAGAAAAGCCTTTCCTCCCCCAGCTCTTGTAAGTAGATGACAATAGCAAGTCCATTCAAAGTGAGACTTAGAACATGATTTTTTTTTTCATCAACTACTGATATCTTCCTAAATTGGAATTGACAAGGGAGAGTGGAAATTCAAGAGCATTAAAAAAAACAATAATCAATAACCAGTAGAAATATTATTTCATTTACTCACTTGCTAATGTAGGAGACTTTTCCCTTTATGAAAATTCCGTTACTTTATTGCTTTTTTGAGATTAGAGGTACCAGAGTTTGAGGCTGAACTCATATCAAGGTGGAAAACAAGAGCAGTGCCAAGGTCAGCACTTTGAGTTCTGACTGATCCATCAGCACAGTTCGACTTCAATGCCAGTGGACYGTTTCTGGAAGTGTTTTGTCTTCATCCATGGCATCCCACCTAATCCAGTGGAAGATGTCCCTAGGTAGAAGCTAAATGATCTTTAGGTCCCTCAACCTAAATCATTCTGGGGTTCTGAGATTTCTGACAGACCTGGTTCCTTATTGGTAACACTTAGGGTGTCTTTATATTAAAAATAAATTAAATTACAGTACTAACATCTGTAATTTTAATGTTTTTAATTTGCAATGATTTCATAGCTTTCCTTTAATTTGAGAAATATTGAATGCCTTTTTGTGAAGTGCATGGGGTGTACTCTGAAAAACAAAGCAGTAATTTTTTTTATCTTCTGAAATGATTCTAAGTCTTGTACAGGAACCTTATCAATGCTCATAGATTCCAAATATTTCCCATTCAGATGGTTTCTTCTTGCAGTATTTTGCTGCCACTGTTTCTAGACATTTCTTGAGCAGAGTGCTTCTTACTACCCAAAAGCCATGGTACTGCTTTGAGAGCCACAGGAGCAGATGCCTTTTGAAATTATTGCAGGTTGGATGTATGGGGAGGGGAACAAGAAGTACTTTTGCACTGTGAAATTAACATTTTTCAGAAAAACAGGAATATTAGAAGTTGTATTTGTCAACTACTAAAACTAGGTGTTGCAAGAAAGAGATAAACAATGACAGAGAATGAGCGTAGAAAAACAGAATAAGGCTGGATTTGTCCAGCATTGAGGAGCTCTTATCAGTTGTGACAGCTGTGCAGTCTGTGGCACTATTTGCCATTTGAAAAAACAATAAAACCTCCAGTGAGTGTCTCTGCCGACTGATTGATACTCCTGAAGGCTCTGTAGCACTTGAATTTAGTAAAGGTGGGGCAGCACCRTGATGTGCACAGCACACCGATAAAAATAGTTTGTTAAACAAACATGTTATCTCAGCACTTTAGGTTAGAGAAAGCAATTCTTATCATTAGATTTATAGGTGACCACTCATAAATAAATATATTTTCTGGCAGATCTTGGAGAAACAGGAAGACAAGAAAATGAACAAGAGAATGAGCAAGAGGCATTTACTCTGTTCTGGGTGTTCTGCAGCCATTCAGAATAAGGGTTATCAGTTACCTTATTAAATATACTCAGTAAATAATTTTTTTTTTTTATTTTGAAGTTAAAAGCTCTGTATTTCTTTTTTTTTTCCTTTTTCTTTCTTTTTCTTTTTTTTTTTTTTTTTTTTTTTTTTTGCCAGTACAATTAATGAGCATGTTTAAAAGCTATTGGACAATATTTCAAACTAGAGCAATTGAATCAATTTTCTTGATGTATTCCTGACAAAAAGGTTGATATTCTCTGCTGATAGTGATTGCAAATAACAACATGGCTACTGATCTCCAGTTCAGCTTTATCTTTTTTATTGCATGGCATTCTTTTAGATTAGCAGTTTTGAGACTGGAGATTGAAGGTGATATGGAGTCATAGTTTTCCTATATGTAAATATGGCATTTATTCTATTCCTTTATCAGCAACTCTACACCAAATCTCAGCTCTAAAATACAAGGTGAAGGGCTCTAATGTACCTATTTTCTGAGATATTTCTTGACCAATACAGTAAAATATAGTTAATATTTTTATTTTTATATATGTATTATTAATAATAATATTTTTTAAACTATTGACAGTAAATTTTCGTGCAAAGAGGCCTAGAATTTGGAAGAGAGGCATGAAGGTGTCAGAAAAATATCCTCTGAAGGGGTGACAGGAGGACATGTGGCTCTTCCTCCCTGTAAGAGTTCAGTGAGACAGGGCCATGGCRCAAGGCAGCCTTGCAGAAAGCTCTGCTAATTGCTGGCATTTTCTTCTGCTTTAGGCAGGGACTCTTTGGGTAGGAAATCTGACTTTCTATTAAATGAAATTAAATTTGAAGAGATCTTGGAACGAGCATTCCTTAATGAATACCTTGTTAACTCCATCTCACCCATGCCTTCTCTATAGGCAGGGCAATACTTCCCTTCCAGCTCACTGGGAAATCACTTGAAAAGTGTGAAGGTTCTGATGTTGGCTCTTTGGGAAGCAGCAGTCAATAAAATGATCATGAACTATCTCCAGTAATATATTGCTGATTCCCAGAAGAATGAGCAAAGTTGTGCTCCACTTAACTGTCTCCATCTAATACTTGTCTCTGATTGTGAATGCCAGGAAAGATAATCAAGAAAAAGCTCCAATGCTGCCAAATCCTATAAACTGTTAAGCAAGGTATGGGATATTTTTTTCTTGACAAATATTGTCAGGCTGTAGTTCAATGAGGAGCAATGAAAGTAAAAGATAAATGAAAATCGAATGCAAATGTGATTTAAAACTAAACAAGGCATCTGTCTTTCATCACTCTGTCAAATGGGGCAGAAACACAGGTCTGTGAAGAGACAAACTGTTGTGTGCAATTTGTAGCAATCACCTTTCTCAGAATGAATGGGAGCAGCAGGAGCAGCCTCACGTGTGTGAATTGCATTGGAGATGGCAATTGAGTCATTGTAACTTAAGGCAGCAGGTTCTGATTGGGAAATGCTATCCGTAAAGAAAACAAAGATGGCCTTTGGGATGAAACTGAAAGATGAGGTGTCAGAGAAAGAGCTCCATCCTGGCATATTCTGTAGATTCTCCTCATGGGTGGTAATTTGAAGTAATGAGTAGTCCTTGTTGAATGACCTTGTACAGCTGCTGTACTGCCTGTTCAATCTGCAACTCACTTTCCATCAATTGCGCTTTTATTACAATTAAATGTGCCATCATAAAGCCCTAAAAATGAGCAGCACAATCTCTGCATATGTTCACAGCCATTTAGCTTGGGACTGGGAGGGTGGCAGAAGTCCATCCTAAACCTTTTGTTCATGCCAAAGTGCAATTTGTTGATTGAAAGATGCTGGGTGATGGAGCTGGAGAGGATGGCAGGCTTTGTTCAGCATGCACAGAGGCACTCACAAAACGATTTGAGATTGGAATGCCTGCTTGAGCCAACGTGCTGCTAAGAGGCCACCTGGACTGGGGCATGAAGAACAAACTGCCCTTTCCCTCCCCRCCCTCAACACCCCATCCCAGGCAATACAAAACATGAACAAAAATGTTCATGCACRTCGCCATTTTGACAGCAGAGACATTCCTGCTTTGTCAAGATAATGAGAACCACAATGAATGTGGTTGACAGGTTTTGATTCTACTTTTAGTTATAGGGGAGAAACACTCATTCCAGTTTTTCACACTACAATATTTAGACAATKCACTGGTTTTAGTTACTGCTGAAGAGAGATGGAAGGAATGGATGCTGATAGTTCCCAAGTTATTGTTAATATCTTTAAAGACTCAATTTAGGATTAGTTTTAGCTTTTTSTTGAGACAAATACTGCTTAGCTTCTGTGTTCAGAATTTTTAAAATGTGAAGTAGGTCGTTGTGATTGTGTGAAGGCCAGATTCTGCTGTGTAACAGCAGAGTTGCTTTATTGCATTTGCCTTTACACATTGAGACATCCTTTTCTGGATCAGTGAGTAWACAAATGCAATTGAGTGAAATATTTGTGCTGAATACAACGTACAGTGAAGAACTGTATTAAAATTTCATTTAAATTATCTTGTCCTTTAGTGTGTTTTAATGTGGTTTGCTAAATTTGAAGCTGTTACAGGATGGGGTTTTTTGTTCTTGATATTTGGTCAAAGCATAAAACCAAATTTTTTGTGTCCATATAATTTTCTTCATTGTGGTAGGAGAACATGGAGATTTTAAGTACAAATAAAAGATCTATTTGAAGTCATCTTTCGAAAGAATGGCTGTTAGGATAAATTGTCCACTTTTGTAACAGAAGTCTTAGAAATCTTAATATAATTGTGTGAGCTGCTCTGAAACAATTACTTTAAAGATCATATGCATTTCTTTCTATAGGTAGTTTTAAAGAAAGCTGACTCCATACAGGCTCTTTATTTCTGAAGCTGAGTCAGTCCAAAATGATTCCAACAGTAACCAGCACTGCTTTTGCATTATTTAGGATACAAATGCTCTCAGATAATTTCAAGCAATTTTACTAAATTTGTTACATATTCCAGACATTGGGGCAGCCTGCTAGAAGTGACAGGAAAACACAWTTTATGTCCTCATTTAGAAAATCATCTCTTACTTCCCCTTCTGTTTTYAATCCTTCATCTCTCATACTGAAGCCTTTGAGACAGGGACCTTTCCCTCCTACCCACAGTTTTCATGTTAGATCATAAATAATGGATCATAATCAAGCACTTTGAAGTACTTTTATTGGCTGCCAATGTCATYTCCAGTATTTATCTTGTCTACACTTCAGTGTTTCCAAATGCAGTAAATCTGAGACTTCAGCCTGGTAACAGTCCTATCTCTTTATGATTTCATTGAGTAGGAATTCACATGTACACTTTTCCCATCTGTCATATCTTAAGAGCTTTTACCACGTTGTAAATTGTGCAAGATTAGATTCACTCTGTCTCAGGAATATGATTCTTAGCCTGGTCTGATGTTGAAAATTCCCCTCTCTCCTTCAATGTCTCATTTGCCATGCTTGTGGTGAAGCCAGCCCATGGAGTTCTGGGATTAATTTGCATTCACCTGATCATTGTGGTGTATGAATTCTGTAAGATTTTAGTGCATCATTTTGACCAGAGTTTTTAATTCCTTTAAAAAATGTACTCTCCCTGTGTCTTACATATATATTCCCAAGAGTCCTGTGTGATCCAGGATGAATGTATGTGCTCATTAGCATGCAAATTTTTTGTCATTTTGACATCTAAATATGTAAGTATATCCTACAGGGAGAAATCAAAAAGCTTAGAGATGTAAATATAGACCAACTGGTTAAAGTTTTTTTCCTTTAAAATTATCATTTTCATTGTGCAAAGTATGCTTTTACTGGAAAGGTTTTGCTTTCAGAAACAAAAATTTGGAAACTGAAGTTTGGCTGTGATCAGAGCTGTAATTTGCTCATGTCACCATCTTCTTCTGTATCCTTGAGGCAATTTCTCACATCCATCACAAAGGCCTGATGTCCCAAGGATCAGTTGCCTAAAAAAAGATCTAGTCACAACAAGGATCTAGTTACAACTAGAAGAGGAATGGTGCATATAGGAAATCAGCTAAAGGAACAAAGCCACGATGTACCTGAATAAAAACTCAAAATGAAACACCCCAGGCATTCCTAAATTAAAGCATTCAGAGTTATGGACTGAATTATGTGACCTTYGCATTCTATTTACACAAATACTGAAATTGATTATTACAATATAAACAATCTATTTTCTGACAGGATTTTCTCTGGCTGGGAAAACACCCTTCTCTTCAGTGATAAGACAGAAAGGGAAGCAGGATGGCTTCTAAGTAGGAAACCAAAGTACAGAAATGTTTTCTGTGTGTTTACTGACCACWTTGACAGCTTGCCTTCTTAAAACAGCATGCACCAAGAGCAGAAATAAGCCATGTGGAAAGAAAAATAACTAGAGTTTTATGTCTAAATCAGTTGTATTTCCTTTGGTTGTTCACCCTGTTGATCCCCAGTAGCCTATGTTTGCTCACAAGGCTAAGCCATCCAGCTGTGTMCTGTAGATGGAAACACTGAGGTAAATAACCACTCAGTTTTATATGCACTTATTTTTCAAGCAAAAAGGGTCTAGTGCAGTTACTAGATCATAATAACAGATTCTGATCTCTACCTGTTGTTTTTTTGTTTTAAAGAAAAATAATTCACAGAAAAATATGTTTGAAGGAGTAACTGAGTTACCATAATTGTTAGGGATAGATACGCTTCTAATAGAAAATGAATAGGAAAAGCTGAAAAAAAACCCCTACTATGATGCTGCAAACTGAAGTGAAAACACATTCTTAACATGGACAACAAAAATGCTCTCTCTAAAAACACGCAGGGTTTTTCGTGGAAAGTGTGTTTTTCATCTTGTGTTTTTTCTTGCATCACTGTCATTCCTTCACACCTCCTAAGTAATGCATACAGACTTTCACAAGTATGCAGTGTACTTCAAATTCAGAATATACATGTCCTCTGCCTAAAAACTTTTCAGTAAATTAGTAAAACCTGACTKAAGCCATCTGGCATATYTCTGTATTCATACTGTTGTTTCTTGCCACTGGAGAAGAAAACTCAGTTTAAACTTCCAAAGAAGTTTTTGTCTTTCCTTATTTTTCATTGCATGATAACAGCATAATCATGAGTAGAAAATGTGGGAGCAGAAGGGATGGTTTGGTTTGGTTTTCCACATGCTGAGGCATCTCTCCTTTGTAAAACCAGTTTGTAGTGAATACGTATGTAGACACAATGACAGAAAATGCATTGTAAAGCCTCCCAGAAGCTGCCTGGTTTTATGCATATTGAAATTCACATGCCAGGCAGACTTAAAAACAATCCCTGCAGAGCCTTGCTTCCTGGACAGTTTAGATAAATAGCCAGTTCCTGTGTTGGTGATCCATTGGACTGGTGTGGGCACAGCATACCAATGTCTGTAGGCAATGACATGTCCATCAGGATGTGRCTGACAGCCTCAAGTGCCACCCTGGTCCCTGAGCCTGCAGATGCTCCTCCACCTGCAGCTGCAGGGGCTGTGRGGGGCTTGCAGGGCACAGGCAGGGCAGGACTCAGCTCACATCTCTGATTCAGACACAATGTGCCACAACCCTTCTGCTGCCAGCACGCAGATGGGGCAGCTTCAATCTCTACATATGTTCAGTTTGATCAGTAGCCAAAGCGTGCTTATTATTTTTTGACTTGTGGAAGGGGAGTAGATATTCCCTGTTTTATGTACTGCAGGATATAAGCAGTGAACATCCAAGTTTTTATGAATTACATCCAGACTAAATGTGCTATGCAAACTTTATGAAGTAATAAATTTCTCCACATGAGTTTCCCCATCCATTTCCATCTTTACTGAATTAAATGGTTGCTATTTTGATAGTGATGATACTTAAGACAGTGCTTGAGTTCTTAAACCAAGAAATTCGTGTTAAGGAATAAAGCTCATACTTTAAAGAAATTAATGTCTCAGCCACTCTGAGGCTTATGAAAAAAGATCAATCCAGTGGTGTGTGAATTTCAGCACCTACTTCATGTGGTTAGAAAAATCCACAGGCAATGCAGATGTCTCTTGGATAATCCACTCACAGACRGACTAATATTTTAGCTTACCCCATTTTTGGTACCACTGTAGATATTCCAGTAAGTTTCATTGCGTGCTTCTCTGCACAGGCTCTTCTTCCTYTGCTGCTGCAGCAGGCCTGATGTCTTGGAAGTGTCTTTGCTCCTGCATTTCTCTTCACTCAGTGCATCTCCTGCAGCCTTTGCTCATCATCAGACCCAATGCATGGATAACAAATGGTGCTGAGAGGATTCTTCCCATTCTGACCATCCCAGAGGAGTTTGTTGTCTGCGGAGTCTGCCCCAGGCCAAAGACACAAAACCTGTCTCCCCCAGAGTCAGCCAAATGCATGTACCTCTTGTTAAGAAATTCCCAYGTTTCTCTGGCCTCTCTGCCTGGCAGATTCCTGTCTGGAAGACTGGCTGGCTGTCCAGAGAGCAGATGTGCAGGGATTTGGGAACTGCCTGACTGTGGGGGCAGCACCCAGTGCCTCAGCCTCCAAATGACCTGAAGAAATCCTTAGTGTGTTGTCCATAGGATCTTGTGGGAGTGCTCTGCATTTTAGGTTTAGTTGKGTATTTCACTCCTCTGGCTTCAGGCATGGTCAGCACTTCCCAGTTTCTGATAAACTGTTCTCTCCTCACAAAGAATACGTGCAGGTGGACTCGGTGATGAAGGACTGCATTGAGTCTGAGATACAGCAGAGGTGCCACAGACCCACTGCAAGATGCAAGCAGTTTCTCCATGCATGTGCAGCAGATTCATTGAGAAGACTCCAGGGAGATGAAAACACGGA
>JACDOX010000119.1:1896027-2150794 GCA_014549065.1 Cardinalis cardinalis
CCAAAAAATAGAAAACAGAACAAAACAAAGTAAAGAAAAAGGGCTAAGACTCTTCAGCAAGCCACTAAGTACCAAAACAGACAAAACCTTGCTCTCCTCTTCCATTCATTTTCTGCTCCTGTTGATTATACAAAAGAGCAGATGTACTGGATCACACTGTTGGCTCATCTGGCTTCACATCCTGTCTGGCAGTAGCCAAAAAGTGAAGATTAGAACTGAGTGAGAGAACAGAAGAATTTCCTGATTACCCAGCTGACAAGTTGTACTTTGGGGGGACATTATTGCCCAGTAGGGATTAACAATTTATTACTAAATACATGTTAAAATATATGGCATCCCTTGGCAAGGAATTCCAAAGCTTAATTTCACATTTTATTAAGAATCACATCCTTTTGACTTCACTTACCATGTCCAGCTTTTGTGCTGCAAGAAGAAATGATCCCACCTTGTGTTCTTTGTGTCATTCCTGCTTCAATCTTTCATTGCATCCTCCTTTCCAGAGCCCACTTCTTTTCTTGAGTTAGCTGTGTGCAAGACATTCCACAACTTTAATTTACTAATTACTGTAGATAGTCCCTGTTCTAACATACAATTCTTGAGATGACAAACCAAAATTACACATAGTATTCAAAATGTATTTCAAATGTGCACATATGCTGTCTCAGTGTGAAGGTCTGGTGGCTTTTCTTTTCCTTTGTAATCCCTAACATTTCATTTAATCTTTTTTTTATTACATTGGAGTACAGAGCTGGCATTTTCATAGATCTATTTATTAGAACTCAAAAATCTTGYTCCTGGGTGGAAATGGTCAGCTCAGAGCTCATTTTGCTTATGAAATTAGGGGTTCTTTTCTTATGTGCATCACTCTCCTCTGAATTTCATCTGCCATTTTATTATCCAGCCAGCCAATCTCATGAAGCCCCTCCACATTTCTCCATAGTCCTCCCTTTCTACTGCCCTGATTAAGTTTAGCAGACTTTGTCATCTCAGCAGATCATTCATGAGCATCTCAAACAGCACAATACAAGCAAAATGTACAGCAGAAGGGTCTTGGTAGACTTGGTCCACTGTAAACAAAAAGTACATATAGAATATGGACATATTTTTCAGACACTGAGAACAGTCTGCTTATGATCCATGAAACAGAATTATTATACCTGAATATTTCAATTATGTATTTATCATAACAACTGTGTCTTACAAATTATTATTCTGAATCATAAACCTTCTAGAAATCATTCTTAAACAGGTGAAATTTTCTTAATTATTTAATCAACATGTGTAAGCATTGAAATATGTCAGCTATTGTCTTCCTTGCTAGTTCCAATTAATTGAGAGTGCTAATAAATGTCTCCCTTTCAGCTGTTTTGTATTTTATATTCAGGACTGGGTGCTTACTGAAATGTCAGGTTATTATTATTATTATTATTATTGTTATTATTATATCAGAATCTGAGGCTCCATGGTTGTATTTCTGCCTATTTTAAAGGGAAGAAAACAGCATCTTTGAACTTGGCAATATAGCAGGATTATACCTGATGGGAAGTTCACATGCAAGAGATTGCCTTATGAAGTGTTTAATACATAATTTAAAATATTTTTCTTGGTGATATGAATGTTTATAGAATGGAGTAGGGTTAGAGTGATTGTTGTCTTAGAAACAAAGCCATTAAGGTGGCTTTGTGAGTGTAGATTGAAGGTAAGACATTTCAMTGGTTGAGGAAAGAGAACTCAATGTCTCTGCAGTGTATCTCACTGAGGACAGATGCAGAGCATGGACCAGACAGGCTGAGGTAAKAATATTTTTAAGATGTGCCATCTTACAGACTTCAGAAAAAATAGAATTGCTACATTTCTTCTGCTAAATGAGTCCTGATGCTCCTAACTTTAGATCTTCCCATGGAATTAGATGCTTAAAGTAACTGAGAGTAGATGGTGTAAATTTAATGGGACCTGACGAGCAAGTGGAGACTGAAACAAACACTGACGAACTCAAACAGTTCAAAGAGTTTGAAGAGATCTTGTCAGCCAGAGCCAATGAATTAATTATCAATATAGCCTTTCTTCCTCAAAACTTTATGCATTCAGTTAATGTGGAATTTTTTGGAAGGACATTTCAGGGGAAGATCACCTTGCATAACATRAGCAGTTGCAAACACAATCACAATATATCTGACCAAACATGTCATGAGTAGTTAAGTCAACACTACAAATACTCTGTGATCATGATCACTAATGAAATATGGAAAATTCTGATTTATTGMAGAGTTAGCATGATGGCTCAGCAAATTCATGATATTGATGCAGGACCATCAAAATGATAACCGGTATATTTTAGAACAAAATGATAACCAGTATATTTTAGAACAAAACGTTGCAAATAGTCTTTTTGTTTCCAGTAATTATTTTCCACAAATTTATTGGCACAGAATTAATCTGTGSAAGCAGAATAGTATTTTTAGAAGCTATTACAAAGCTATCCTGTATTATTTATTTTGTTGGTATTTTTAARCTTCCCCTTTGACCAGATTTTACTGACCCTTATTTTCTGAACAGTACAGATAAAGAGCYAGAAGATCCAAAATTGACATATTTGAGTGTGTCAGGACCCATTCATAGCCATGGGAAGTTAGTGTCCTCTAGATGGCATTCAAGGAATTGCTGCATGTGTGGAGGACTTTTTTTTCCTTTATCAAAGATTTCCTTAGCTGCTGTTTTTTTGGTGGGGTTTTTTTTGCCCAGGTTTCACCATATGTTTGAGTACACAGGAATTTGAGATGATTGTCTGCTGCAGAAATTTTAGGATGAAGGTCAYAGAAACAGAGATCATTGCCAAATTCTGAGACATGGGTCTGAATTAGCAGGTCTTACTGTTTGGTTTTGTTTGTGTGCCAAAAAACTTTAAATATCCTGTGTGGACACACTGATTTCTCAGACCTTCCAAACAGACTCACAGCTGAATCACACATCATGTATGATATTGGACAAAGAGAATTACTTAGAATACCTAAGGAGGATTCAAAGACGGAAGATTTTCTTCATGATAAGAATCAAAGAGGCTGAGCAAACTTATGCTACTGAGATCATTATTTTGTGGGTTTTTCCAATGTACCACTATTGCAGTAGTGCAATATCAATGTCTAACCCTGGTGTTTAACCTGAGCTGTCAAACTGAAAGTTGTCTAAATTGTCAAGCTCCGATTTTGTGCATGCTCTGATTTCTTCTGGTTTTGACAGTGCTAAGGAGCATGGTGGACATAATTTAACTCTGAATATCATTCTGAGGATCAGGCACTTGAAAGTTAGACCCCAAAGCACTCAGCTGCATGTCACTAATGTACTGTGTGGATATGAGCCATTAGTTCTTACAAGCAGCTCCCAGAGCTGCAAGAGGAGGGTGTTTTCTCTCTGTAAAATTTCTGCAGTGCAGAAAGCTCTTTGGGGATAGATGAAAGCTTGTTCCAGAAGGAAGCTGTATGTAGCCAGCTTGCCTTTGGACTGAGCTGAACAGAGAGCTTTGTAACCAGATAGTGTATCTGAATTTCAGGAGGCTCATCTAGTCCATTATTTTTTTTCTCTGACAATAAGCTATGGGGTGCACTGATGGAAGCAGATCAGGAAAGTGTCAAATAATGCTTCTCCATATGTGRTCTTCCAGTTCCCAGCAGCATTCAGTAGCATCTTAGTTAATAAGGAACGTTTTCTCTGTTTCTTGCTTCAGTGTCTGTCAACTCCCTAACTTTTTGGACACCACAGAATTTTTATGGTCCTTTTTTAAAAAACAACCAGTGCAAACTCTGCATGTGTCAGTAGGTCCAGACTTCATCCTTTGGACAAGAGATGGTGTAGGACAGCAGTGCTCAGTTTTCCACCTCGAACCTTCCTTTTCTTTTTTTCTGTAGGAAGCACATTTGTTGTGCTACTAGAGATGAAAAATAGACCTGGGAAAAAATCTTCAAGGGCAGAGTTCAGCACACAGAATGTTGAAGAACACAAAAAACTCATTAAGTGTCAAGAAAAACAACAGAAATACCAAAGGGGCATAATGGAAGAGTTCTGACAATTCAGAATCTCTTGCTAGGAGGGCATTCCTTGGATAGTTAATTTCTCAGAAAGAAAAGGCAGGCTCCTAAAGCTAAGTGATGTACTGACCTGGAGGTGTGGATGCTCAGCTTTCCTTCTCACATGAGTCTCTGTCAGGAGATTGCCTCTCCATGAGCATGGATATGTGTAATAAGTATTAAACCACAAGCTGCAGGGCATGAGCTAACTAGCAGCAAATAGTTGAAGAGGCTTCCCTTTTGAAAGGTTATTCCATAATTACCAGCCTTCCACAAACCTCTCTTGGAAATATATTTTACTGCCTATCATCTGATCTACTTTCTACACCTCTCTTCTTTCTTTCTGTTTTAATTTGTCAGAAAGAGGAAAACTCTTTAGATCCCAGTGGTTTTTCAACTCAGTGGAGTTTTGTCTTTGTGAATAAAAACAACTCAATCTTCTTGAAGGAGGCAAACATACAAAAAAAGGCATTTATTTTTCAAATGCATTTAATATTAGTGTGACATGTTTTCAGAATATGGGTACTGTAGTCCAGAAAGTGCCACTGGCCTCTTCTGAAGCTCGGGTTTTAGACATAACAGAAGTTAAAGGCCAGTAGCTTTTTGCTTTTAGAGCGGATTTGCCCTGATACCTTCAGGTGTCATTGCATGTATCCATCACCTTGAGAGCCTGCCCTCAGACTCAGAGGTGTGTAAACATCCCCAATGAACTAACTAAAAGAACACATAAATGATCTTTCACTGCAGAGCATGTGCCTCAATATTTTGTCCACGTTTTTTTGGTAGCTTAAACATGCTACTTCACGTAGAAGTATTGTATAGATACACCCAACTAAAAGAAAGAAAATAGTAGAAATTTATTTAAGATCTTGACATATCTAAAATTACTCCTGCATTGCTCTAGAGGTCACCTTTAAAGAAGATCCGTGGCTGATTTTGCAATGAGTTTCTGTGCTGATGGTAGTGATGMATGTGTTAAATACTGTGGCTAAAACATTTGATCTACCGGCACACAGCACGTTCAGCATCTCATTGCCTGACTAGAGAGGGACTTAAGACAACTTGCCAAAACTAATCCCCAGTTTTTAATTTACTTGMGTCAAGTCAGATTCTACCCTACTTGCCTAGAAATTGAACACCTAAGCTACATTTGACAGCAGCAGCGCTTTTCAGTGATTCCTGTGCATCAAGTACAAACCATTGACTTCCTGACCTCTTAGAAGTGTTTCTTGTCTGCATGCCAGAGTTTAAAAGGGTCTGCTTTTTTGTGCATAGGTTTCCACATGAAAGATTTAAAAGAGATTTGATCCTCAATGAAACAGAGCTAGGGTAAACCTTTGGAATATTTTTAGCATTTATGAAGTATATAATAAGTTACATAATTTTGTTTGTAACATCATTCTGAGAATTAATTTTTAAGGGCATATTAATTTAGCATCGTTGTGGTTTATAGATTGCTTTGTTAAAATCAACATTTTTGGGGAAATTATTTGAAGATGTACATTTGAAGTCAGTATTGGATGTGTCTCTATGCACTTACACACATTCACTCAAAATATTGAAGTACAGTAGCTCTGACATTCTCTGCACATGCCAACAAACACAGCTTTTACAGAAGGTTCACAGAAGATGTTCACATAAAATATTCATGATATTCTTGCTAAAAGAAAAAGCTCTCTCAGACCTGTAAAGTACTGTTTGACAGAAAACTACTTACAATCTGATCTAGCCTCGTATTTGGATATAAACAAGAGCAGGGAAGATTTGCTGAAATGAGTGTACATTTTATGTTTGCCTTTGTTACATTGCAGGACAAGTGGCAATTAATGGAGTGAAAAGATGGCAGATTTCCTAGTGCTTTTTAACCTGCTTATTTCATTTTCCAACTTCTGAGATCAATTTAGCAGCAGGAAGTTCTGCAGAGCAATTTGGTTGCAGTTGACCCTGGAGGGGCTGTTGCTGAATGAGAGTTAGTTACAGCTCTGTTTCCGTAATGACACCTCGCTGCAATGAACGACGCCTTCTTAACCTCAAGTTGCGTTTCCAATCAATTTATAGCAATACCCAAGTTACACCAGGAGGCTGAAAACAAAGTTCTCTGAAGAAATGTGTCACCACAGGTTGTCCCCACATCACAGGGCACCTAGCAGCGCTGGAATGATATTTTTAACTTATATAACACASGGGCTGGAACACATCTTTCTTCACGCTGATTAACATCATTATAGTAGCAATCTGAATCTGCTGATAAACCAATTTCTCCTGCCTCCTTCTCTTTTAACACAGTTTTCCTTAAAAAGGAAACCCCATAAGCCACTCTGTCTTCCTTTTTAGAGGACTCCTGTGTGTCAGGAATAGTAGCACAGGAAAGCACACACACACCAATTTCAAACGTGCCACCAGCCGACAGTCAGCAGCTCGCCACAATGCCTGAGTCAGGAGGAACAGTGAGCAGCACAACACAGAACATTTGAGGTTGTGAAAGCAGAAAATATGCTGGTTAGGGACATAATGTTCTGTTACTTCTCCTCTAGGTACCACAGCAGGGTTTGTAATCATCATAAGGAGTGATAGGAAGGGAACRGACTTGCCTGGAGTGRCCTCTTTCACCCTTCCCTGGTTTTGATCCAGAACAACATGCCCAGAAGAAGCCAATGAAGAGAAGGGCCTTTTTTCCCCASTAATCACATATTTACTGTGCCATTCAGCCACACAAGTTGTTGCCACCTGTTGTGAGCTGATGTACCAGTCCCGCACCACTTTCTGCCAAACAAGCAGAGAACAGCTCTGGCTTACAGGGAGCTGTTCCCTCAGGAATCCCCATGACCTATTAGATCTCTCATTGCCTCCTGCTCCTCCAGCCCTAAAAGGCAATTGAAAGGATCCAAGAATCTGCTTATTCTGATGCAAATCCCTTTGGCTGCCAGAGACCTGTTGATTTGACATCATTTCCATTTATGTGACAGGCAACCTGTTTTAGTTTTGCAAATTTTTTTTTTGTTCGCATCTGATTCCTGTACTTGCACCCTCCCTCTGTGCTTTTTTGAACTGAATTTATTCCTCTTGCTTTAGACATACAGAGCATATAGAGAAACTCCTCAAAACATACACCTAGGTAAAGCATTTGTGTGATTTTTAAGGGATACAATTTTTTAAAAAAAACTTGTAACTAAGATATTTTAAATCATTCATTGTGCTATAAATTGTGTCAAATATCTCACAATACTTTTTACTTTTGAGGCTTTGYATATACGCGTCATCAGAGAGAGCAGAACAGCCACACAGTCTGACTGACAGCTGAGAAGGCTTTGTTTCATACTGTTGTTTTAAGTATCTTCTACTAAAATCCACTTTGAAGTAGCAGAAGCTGAGTAGGTCCTGTAAGAAGTAAAGATTTAGGAGTGCTTCTGTCTGAAGCTCGAAAAATGGAGAATGGCAGCACRTTCTGCAAGTGAAAGTAAATCAGTAGTGTTGCAAAATCGTGTGGATGAATAATTACTGTCTCTTAACATAAGATCAACAATAGATAAAAGAGAAATTAGACAGCAAGGAAGAAAGAATTGCATTATGGATCACCAAAAAAAGCCATGTTGAATCTACATTTGCCCTGGAGAAAATCTGGGGGTTGTGTCTATCATGACCTTTAGCCCGCAACACTGTAAGCAGAATCCAGTTTTTGACAAGGGTATTGAGTTCACTTGGCTTCCATCCACCATTTCTGAGCAAGCAAAGGAGATCTGCAAGGGGAAAGACTTTAAGATGGAGGGAGAGATGATAATTATAACTTGCTGGAGGCCTATTTTCAGTAAATGAAGTGCTTCAAAAGAAGCACACTGCTCTGCTGTCTTTGGAGTGCAAACCTTTAGGGAACTAGTGTAAGAAAACGAAGTAAAAATTACTTTTTTAAACCCTGAACTTGTTAATTTGCAAGCTGTAATGCTTTGTCAGGGAAACACCATACTCAACTTTGAACTCCAAGGTTAGTGCCACTAACAGTATCCCCTCCAAGCATTGTAAATGTGAATTACTACTGAAATGATTAGGAAGATAAGAGACTCTATTATGGGAAGAATCAAATATCTTATCTAGTCACTGTACTAATTGAAAGCAAGCTTGTGTGGTAAGAAAACAAATTCTTGCTGAATTCAGTATAAACCTGAAGATGTTTCATCCATTTGAATTTAATATACAGAGGTGGGTTATGAACTGGRGATTTTTTAACTGAAGTTTAATTTCTGTTAATATTTCAGAGGTTTGTTTCCCATGACAGCTTGTGCTTAGGTTTTAGTCTTTTATATTCACACACTCACACTCCTCACAAGAAATTGCTCACGTATTGCAAATAAAGAAACTTATTGACATTCACATTGGATGTTAAGATAGCTCAGTCAAAAGATCAAAGAAAATCTCTGGAGCACAACCAGAAAAGAATATAAACAGAGGTCTCCTGGATCCCTATCACATCCCWTGTTCATAAGATACTCTTTCTTCCCTTATCCTACAAAGATAGTAACAGAAAGATGAACAAACAAATGCAAAAGAAAGAAAGGATGAACTGCATCTCTGCTGGAGGATTAATAACCATACTGCAGGAGTGAAGACTGCTCTGGATGATAGACAGCACAACTACATCCTTCAGATGACTGATCATATGCTTCACACATAGCATTASTAATGTAGGATCAAGGCTTCAGGCCTCTCTACTTCCCTGGAAAATCCTTGGCAAATAGCTTAAATGGGTAAAGCACTGGAGGCGCTATCATTGATCAGGAAATGTTGTTTCATTGCTTCCAGTTCTGTTACTGGAGTAAAATGTCTTCTCTAAGAGATAATAAACAGCTTATTGCCTTTCTAGTAGTCTTTCTAGAATCAGAAGTAAAGGCAATATTTTTCTTACTGTGCCCTGAAATAATGTCTTTTTATTTTTTTTCAGATGTGGTATTGTGAATGAAATCTCAGWGCTCTTTTTATTGATATTTATAATATAAAATCATACTCAGTGTCCAACAGTATAGGAATTGTAATATAGTTACAGAATGTAGGCTGGTGAAACRCTGTAAAATTATAATAGCATTTTCTGGTATAGAAAAAGTGCAAAGTGTGTTTTTACCACCTGGAAGAACTCTTCAGATTTGGACCTTGATACATCTCTATTCTGTTTTATTGATTCCCTAACATTTTTGTTTAATGGGCTTGAAATGAAATTATTAGATAACTGTAAGTTCTATAGTGTTAAGCATAGTTTACTGTTGGTTTAATTTGTGCCATTAACCTGAAATTGAAGCTTGAAGAAGCCCTTTCCTTTTCATGACCAAGAAAACAGTTTTCTTTTGTTTTCTGATCCAACACAGCCAATGTAAAGTAGTCATTACAGCATTGGTATCTCTTCCACCCTCAACTGCCCTTCTCTTACTGAAAGGACTTGCTCCCCAACAGGAGGAGTGCAGGCTCCCTGCASGATGTTAAAGCAGTTTCCTCCTCTGTAGGGTGAACCCAGGAGGGATTMATGAGTTTTAAAAGAGAAGGAAGGGCTTGGAGTAGAGTTTAGTCAATATTTTCCCATAACTGCAGTTGAGAAGTGATTGAGMTAAGAGAGGAGAAAGAGGCAGCGAGCGAGGTGGATTCCCTCCTCTGAAGGGAAACCCCTGCTCAGAAAACAGGTGACAATGCCCTGTATTTTGGTGAGTGTGATCTCTCCTGTACCTTGAAGCAGGCAGAAGTCTCAAGGAAAGAAWAACATTTAATTTTGCAATTTGTGTAATTGTTGCTAATGGCAGAGATATAGAAACAACAAACTGAATTCAACACATGATCCCAAAGGGCATTATTTTACATATTGAGACCCCCAATATTTTACATACTGACACCCACAGCCTTCTTATGAGGATGGTGTCCARAGGAATGAAGATCACCTATTTTGAAAGCAGACAGTTATGAATAATGGAAGTCAGCCTCAGAAAAAGAAATTTTCTAGGGAAAGAACACTTAGATCCAATCATTGTTTAATATACAAATTTTCTGTCCTGTATGTATTGCAGGAGGAAAAAAGGATTCTGAAAAAGAGAAGCCAAAGGAATTTAGAATAAAATCAGCTCACTCTGAATTAAAGAATGCACTTCYATTATTCAATAAAAATTTGAAAAGACCAAGAAGCTTGTGGGACTAAATTAAATGAGGAGCTCACCACATTGTAGATTACTCATTGTAATTCAAGAAATTTATARCAGCATAGAAGATGTAACAGATGGTGCAAAGAATCCTCTGTACAAAACACAGATCAGTGCTGAGCTCAAGAGCCAGAAACCACCCTTYAGCCTAGGACCAATGGCAAGAAAATCTGCCCTTAAAGTGATTAAAACCCATGCTTCTCTTCTAAGCATTTCTTTTTTTTCAAATGGTTTCATTGGGTAACCATATTAGAATTCTCCTGCAGCTACTGGATTTGAAGCAACTAATTAAAAGAACTTCCCATTGATTCATCAGAGGGACATTAGAGCAGCCTTTAGGAATGGGGAAATAGGATTTACCTGTCTTACAATCTTCTGGTTAAAAAGAGCTTTAACAATAAGTGGATAGGATCTCTAAGGTCTAATTGACTTCTCCTCTGGTGAGCAAGTTATAAGGAGCTGAAATTCCTCCCCAGAAATGARTGCTCTTTAGTAGCACTTCACAACAAAAGGAATAGAAACTCAGCTAGCTGTGCTTTTAATTACTTGGTTTTATTTGTCTGGTTCTGCCTAGAATGAATTTCTGACTGGAATCCTATCTGGCAAAAATAGGATCATTCTTCTGCACATACAGGAAATGGTCAATGACGATTCTTCTGTGCCTTTTTGTTAAAAAGTACACTCTTTTTTTTTTGGTTTTTGTTTTTGGGGGGGTTTTTTGGTTTTTTGTCATATTCACAGCTTTATGTGCACATCTCTGCATTTGGATTTAGAGGATTCAGTGCTGGCACAGTGCCACAGTTGTGATGTGAGCCTTGCTGTATGGGCTTGTTGGTTTCAAGTGCAGGTCAAGCCCAGGTGGTTTAGGGGAGATCTAAAGTAATTTTGTTCTGTTAATTTCAGACTGAGTTCTTTCCCAGAAAGAYAACTGGGATTATTTCATATACTGAAGTTTTAAGAGGATCTTCCAATGCACCGTGACTGGGCTTTTGAAATGCATTTCAACAAATGGAAGAATTACTGTGTTGAGCTCAGGCTGAAAACATGCATGAATTGCTACATAAATTTGGAAGTCAGAACACAAGGAAAAATCCCCACCATGCAGTACATATGAAAAGCTTGTAAAGTTGAGGCTATAATTTGAAGACATGTTATATCAGCAGTWTATATTTTAAAAGCCTAAAAGAGCCAAGAATATAATTTTATCTACAACTCAACCTGGTGTTTTCTGTCGCCAGTCTTAATAATTATGCAAGGGTTGGGTTGTCTGAACTGTGAGCTCCCAGATGCTGTGGGATGAAGCTGCAGTGTGCTGATRCTCATCACCTCTAAGCAGACACACAGGGGGTACCATATGTGTCTGACAGGTTGCTGTAGCTCCCTCAGACCCACCTGTAAATCACAGCTCAATGCCAGTGAATGACTCAAAATAACAAATAGTAAAACTATTTATGTGAGCAGTGCCTTCCTAGGCCCTTGATCAGTGTTTAGCAATTACAAATCCATGTTTGCTAGCTCCTGCTTTCCTTCTAACAGACCTGACTTTGTATCTTGCTTGGAGAAGTTGATTTCCTGCTTTCCTTCTAACAGACCTGACTTTGTATCTTGCTTGGAGAAGTTGATTGTACCCCAGAGAAATATTGTGAGAGCTCAACTTCACCCTCAGTTTCAAGAGTAAAAATTTCATTTTGGCTAAGGGAGTAATTATTCCTGTCAAGGGATAACCTTTTGGTTCAAATCCTGTGAATGCTTTTTATTTCCTGGTTTGTGTTTTATTCTGTTCAGTTATTTACATTATGCTGTTTAAGGTCTTCCTGAAAACCAGGTTAATCCTTTATTCTGCATGGCAGGAATTTTTTTTTTTGTGTTTTATTCTGTTCAGTTATTTACATTATGCTGTTTAAGGTCTTCCTGAAAACCAGGTTAATCCTTTATTCTGCATGGCAGGAATTTTTTTTTTTCTCTCTGACACCCTTGCATCTGACTTGTGGTTAAAGTGGCAAAGGTGTAGAAGTTTCCTGTGTCAGCTCTTACACTTTGGTAGAGCTTTTTTTTCTGGTGTTAGGTGTTATGTTGAGAATTTTTTTCACATCAGAGAGGACAAAACTGTTATCCCACAGAATAGTTACCCAAAGGTAAGACTGGATGGAAGTTAATTTTCTCTCTCAGATAAATGYATTATCACAGAGAAAAATATACACRTCTCTATGTAGAGTTTCCCTTTTTTCAAAGATAAATACACGGTTTTGTTTTCTTCAGTGTTTGTTTGCATTCTACAATTTATTGTTTTCATTTCTTAAACCTCCTGAAATGTTTACAGGAAAGAAAACTAATGCAYGAAATTTTGTGACTAGAGTCAGATTCCCTTTTCATTTTCCTAGGGAGATTCTTTTGTTCAAAAGTTAAAACCAGAAGTCAGGAAAATTTGTTGTTTTTAGGAGACAACTCCATGGAAACTTAGAAGAAGTTAAGTAAGATTCAGAAGAGAKATTAATGGGGGAAGGTGTGTAATAAATGAATATATTTTAGTGGAAAGACAAATAATGAAATCTGTGAACCATTTATGGTAGCTGGATTGTTGATCTTAGTTGTGTTCAGGACTGTTGAATAATATGACTGGGTTTGCTGTAACATTTGGGAAARCTGCACATCAACACTATTAAAACCACATAAGTGTCTGGAGAGTATTTTTAGATGCTTGACCAGATTAATAAAACAAGCAGAGATGCAAAATGGTGCAAAGATTGTTTTCTAGAACACAATCTTTGCACCATTTGAAATCATTGCATAGATAACTGTGCACCTTCTTTTCCAAAAAGGCAGAAAAATGGTTCTTAAAATTGGTTAACCCCAGAGTGAGATAATTTGGCTCCTGGGCGCATCCATGCATGTTGGGCCCCTTCCAGGAGCTGCTTTTTCCCCCCAGTTTGCCCATACCCCAATCTCTTCCAGGGGCTCCTGCAGGAGCTGGCTCTTGGTGCACAGACACCTCACAAAGGGCTTGCCAGAAAAGGGATTCATTGCATCTGTTTTGAGCTGTGTCACTTTATTTTATCCCAGAGAGTAAACTGAATGTACATCTAAGCACTTGAATCATAACGTTTAATGAAGATTAAGCTGCATGCAGAATTTGCTGCCTCTGCAGCATGGTTCTGCTCTGGACACGATGTCCCTGGAGCCAGCAGTGCTGCCTGGTTGGGGCAGRGCCCAGCCCAGGCATTATTTCTGTATTTTTGCTCACAGCCATTTTCCAGAAGCTGCTCTGCACTTCAGCAGAGGAGTTACCAGCGTGTGCTTGAGGCATTAATTCCAGGTTATATGGTTTCCCTGAGAATTGCCATCTGTCATGCTTTTCTGTCTGGAGGTCACTCCAAGTTGCCTCGGGTTGGTATCCTCAGGCAGGAGGTTGGAAGGATAAACCGTGTGCTTCGTCTTTAACCCTTAGTTATCCTTTTCCCTTTCAGCACCCACCTTGATAGGTATGGTAAGGAAGGACTGGGCTTCCCAAAACAGCATTGCCCTCTCCTGGCAAGAGCCGGACTTTCCCCATGGAGCAATTCTGGACTACGAGATCAAGTACTATGAGAAAGTAGGTCTCACTTACAGCATCACCCACACTCAGATCCTAAAGAGCAATGTGTTTTGTATTCTTAATAGTATTTTTTAAATCTTTYCACTTGACCCCACCTACAATGCTGTGTGTGTGTGCCAGACGTTTTATTTTGTGCTGAGTTTCTGTTGTTTTGCTTYTAACTTGTTAATGGCTGTCTTGTTTCACACCAGAGTTGAGTAGAGCAGCAAGCAGATTGTACATTTATTCATCTCATAGTAACTACATTTAAAAACATGGATAAACATGATCACTTGCTTCAATATATTTTGATTTATAGACTGCAAAAACTTCACATTACAGTGACACTGGCGCAACAGAATTAAAGTGAATGGGAACATGATTTCATTCTGAGGCAAAAGATATATTTATTTATTTATTATTGCTGAATAAAGCAATAATATGTGTTTAAAGGATAGGTGCACCAGCATTGTTTAGAGGGTTACAAAAGGTTACAAGAGAAACTATTGGATTCTGGTGCTCTGTCCAAATTAGGCAATTTCACACAGAAGAGAACTGCAACATGCACTRCAAGTAAAGGTACAAGATGCACACACAACATGTATTGGAAAAGCATAATTTGAAGCCTCCTTCTCCATAAGCACAAAACATTTTTGGTCATTTCCAGTTGCTACAGGGCCTGGTACCAGTAAAAAATTCTGTGCTGACCAGTGCCTTCAATCCTGAAGACATAGACGAAATTTTTGGTGTCTATACCTTAAACAGTTCCCTGCTAAGTCAGTTCTTGTGTTTCCCTGCCCCCATCTGAAGTCACAGTGGAACTGATGTGTATGAAGATCACAAAGAACAGAAATACAAACCAAGGTATGGAAGAAAGTATTGGAGATATTAGACTCTGTAAATRTCTGAGAATTTTATTCCTTGACTGCACTTCTSTGTTGAGATCAYGCAGCTTTAATGATGCAGAAGAAAGGGTAAACTGGGAAAAAAAYCCAAACAATTTAAATAGGACAGCTAGAAGGAGAAGACAGATTGCTTAGAATATTTGGTAAGCCAAAGCAAGAACCCTATTTTCCTACTCAARTGGAAGTCCTTCAGGTTCTGATCCATTATCATAGCAAGCCCAATTATAACTTGAACTTCTTTTCTTCATTGATATTAAAGAGGTGAATTAAACACAACAAACTGTGAGATTTTATTCGGTCAAATAGGAACAGTTCCAACAGTTCTGTAGCCATTGGTATGGATGTTAAATTATAAATTTCAGATATGTATTTAATAAAATCCTTTCTCAATGGATTATGTGCCAAGACCAGTCAGTGCTGAGTGACAAGGCAAATCATTTTTCTTGAAGGGCTACTTACTCCTTAGCCTTGACCATTGTACAGCAAGACTACATGCACAGGCTTTAAGACCCTTTGCTAGACTCAGTTTAAAACACTCTTGTCTGTGTTTATGAAAAAAATAGAGAGCAATTTTCTGTGTCCACCTTTTAAAATATATAAGGAGCATCTTCTATCTATAAACTCTTTCTTCTGAGGTCAGGGGAGATAAAATTCACTGCTGGCACCTTCCAGTGTTGTAGCACAAGTGTAATTTGCAAGACCTCTCTTGGAGACCAGGTTCTGGATCAGAGAGATGAACAATCCAGTACTGCAAGTCAGTCTGCTTATTTACAGGATTAAATTGGAAAATGTTATTTCATACCACTTTAATATTTAAATCTTGCTTTAATCATATTTAAATCAAGAAGCATATATTACAAAACTGGCTAAGTGTAGTGGCCAAATGCAAATGAAATTTTATATTGAGMAAGAAAAATGGATGGTTCCTACCTCAAAGCCAGAAAATATTAATATGCACAATTAATTTTATGTTTCAATTAGTTTTTTATTCTTCACTGTGGAGCTCTGTATATTAAAGAGCATAGTTTGTGTTATGACAGGGCTAGATGTAGCCAGTGACACTCTAATCTCTCAGCCGTCACAGGAGCACTGAAACAGGGGAATATCAGCATTCCTGTTCTCAGCAGAAGTGACAAAATAGGCATGTTGTTGCATGCTCACAGAAAATATGATAAGAGTGAAATAATTTTCTACTGGATCTGGTATGAATTTATCACAAAGACATCCCTCTAACAGAGAGTAAAAAATGCAGGTAAATTTGAAAAGGTCAGAAATTTTATTAGTGTCTTAGGGAGCCAAGAAAAAGGCAGAAAACAGTAGTCTCAGCTACTAATAAACACACTAGGTAGAAAAATGGAACAACTTTTGCAGYCCATCTTTCTCCCTTTCTAGCTGTCATTTGCATTTAATAGAGAAGAGTTTTGTTCTGATAATATAAGAAATGGAATGTCTCCATCAAATACAACCACTCAATCCCTCAAATTCAGCTGATTATAACAGTTTCTTAACTTCTTGAAGCTCTGAGGAATTATGCAATATTCTAAACTTTTACAAGTATTCCTGCTATTTTTTAAGGGTTTCTTGTTGACATTTGAACAATTGTCAGTACATCATTGGTGAGCACATTAGGGGAGCAGCCTGCTTTTAATAATCGCCAGTAGCTCCCAAATTCTGTGGCTCACAAATGGAAGCTGTATTTTGTCATGGGCTCCCAAAGTTTTCTGGAAGATATATAAACTTCAGAAATCAAATAGTTGCCCAATAAACTGTAAGGACTCCAGAAAATAGAGCAGTTTCCAACAAATTCATAAGGAAGACAAATTAATGATTATGAGCATGGGACATAAAGATGCCTCTTTCCATGCATTTCCAGAAGCAGCACAAGGAGGCTACACTCTGCCAATTATGCAAGAAACTTGCATTTATACTCTTGTAAAATACAAATTACTCAGAGAGAACTATCAAAAGATCAAGTCCTCTCTGTGAAAAATATTCTTCTGATAAAGACTACCAAGCTGTAAAGTAATAAAGTAGAGAAGGAGAGTTAGCCAGAGGTCTCAATAAGTTACAAATAGGGAATCATACATTAATTTCAAAGTAAAATAAAGCAGTTCAATAATTTTTCTGCTTTAAAGTATCTTTTCCTGTATGACCTTCATTTCTCCAGGGAATTGCTGTAAAACATTCAGAACTTCAGGAAATATTGTCTCTAAAAATGAAAATCKTGGGCCAATAACAAAATTTCATTGTGAGCCAGTTGTACAGATTTGTAGTTTCTTATTTAGGAGTGCACTGGTACATTTTTATGTGGTTGTCTGACAAGAGGTCACTTTGTTCTGCAGCCTTTCAGCCAAAAATGCAGTGAACAAAATCTGACCTAGGACCTAATTAGAGAGCTGATTTGGCCTGGGAGGACAAAAATTCCTCAACATTCTGTCCAAGATTCTCTGAGCTCTGTCACAGSAAAGAGAAAGGGTTTTCCATTGTTTGAATGGTTGTGTGATRTAGCCAGGCAAAAAATATCATGGTCCTGAAATAATTGCCTTRTTGAGGCTTGGTAGTTGAAATACCTGATTCTGAAATCTATGCCTTGCATAATAAATGACTCTTTACAGCAACACACAGAAAATCAGTTAAATGGTTGCCCTTGGAGATCCAAGACATGCTTATAAAAGCATTTCTTCATAGACCTTCTTTGGGACCTTGGGATACTACACATTGCACATTATCTCTGTTGATACAGGRTGTCTGCCCTATTCTGCACTCTGGCCATTGTGTTCTATGATGCCTTGATATCATCCACAAMCACTATTTCTAAAAGAAAAAAAATCTCTCATGTGCCATAGTGTCTTTCCCTTTAAAAATCAAACTCATTTTTATAATCTCATTGCCACTGCTAATTGCAATTAATTTTTCCCTTATACTTTAAACTATTACTCAGACACTGACCAAAGCTTGCACTATTTGCAAGATTCCGGGGCATCATAATCTCTTTACCTCTCATTAAAAGGGTTTCATGTTTGAGGCAGATGAAGGAGTGGGGCCTTGTTAGAGACTTGTAATGACAATTCCTCCTTCAGTAGGAATTCCCTCGTGGGAAAGGGAACACAGCACACAGTGGATATAAACCTCACCAGCTGCACTCCAGGTTGTGCAGCTGAACTGGAAAACACTTATTCCTCCCCTTTCCATCCAAACCCAGAAAGTTAATCATCAAAAATTAATGTTCCCTAAGACCTGTATTAGGCATACCAAGCTGTGCACGTATCAGCAACTGTATTAAGTTGTTATTTGTTCTCCCRCGTGGCCCAAGCACAGCAGCTGGATTACATTTCCTGTTACACAYAAGATAACATATAATTAGCTAAGGAAGCCTGTCTGTAGAGAAGGGATTTTAATGGAATGTACCCAAGCAGTAACCCGAGGCATTGCAGKGAAATTTCTAAATAGAGAAAGCAGAGAATTCTTTAGAAACAGGATTTGGAGGAGAGGGCTGATATTTCTTTGCTTTCTTGTCTTTTGATGAAATTTAAAGCCAAATTCCTTTGCCGAAACGCTTCATTTTGTTGGGAGATTCAATTTGCAGTTCACAGGCAGTTTTCACATAAAAAAATTAACCCACCTCCATAGGACAGTGAGTGGACAGGATATGTAGGACATCAGATATTACTTCTCCTTCATCCCAGTATTATTTAGAATTGAATTAATAAATAGAAGTGAGAAAATAACTGAGCAGCAGAGGCAAGGGGGAAATTAGTTTTCCAATGAGATTTGAAAAAGAGATGAAGAGCTGATGAGGCAGAGAGATGATAGAGGAAAGTACCAGATTTAAAGAATTAGAAAGCAGCATGACCTTGTTAATTTTTCTATCAGTCTACAGCTGTCTTCACTTAACTTATACAAGAAATGATGTGCAGTCTTAAAATCTAATATTAAACCAAAGACTGCTATGTCTTTGAGTAATCATTAATATGAATTAAAATGAGACATCCTGAATTTGAGTGACAGACCTTTAGGTAAATTACATGGTAGGAATAATGAGAAAATTCAAGACTCTCAGTGCATAATGTTTTGAATGACAGAATTATTTTCATGAGAATTAACATGGAAAATTATAAATACCTTGAGATTCATCCTGGTTTAGAGGACACCAGATGTTCCTCTGTGTCTTCTCCAGCTAAGGAGATGTTGCATTATGATCTCAAATTAATTAACCTGACCCTGCTTGAGCATGGGCTGGAATCAGCCTCAGTGAACAGGAGCCACACGTGTTCTCAGTAGATAAAATAAGGACATTTCTCATAAGAAGCTGCCTCATGTAGATCACATTCAGTCCTCAGAATTTCTAGGTGGAATTTTGAAATGTGCAGTAAAATCAGCCATTTCTCTTGTAAATTTCTCTACCTTTCTGTGAGGTCTGCATGGCATGTGTGAAGCTCATTGACCCTCAACCTCCCTACTACTTAAACAGCCAAACCTCCCCATTCAGACACAGCTGTTACAACTCCCCTGTTTCCTTTAACCACCAGCTCTTACTTTTTTGGTTCAGATTTGTCTTTCATGGTAGATTTTTATATCCTGAAGAACCATACATGCAGCAGCTCCCAGGGGCAGGAAGCTGAAGGGAGCCTGGGGGCTGTGTGACATTATCCATGGCCAGAGGGGTTTGTTTGGTACTGGTGTGGCTGGGTTCTTGGCATGTGCTGGTTCTTTCTTCTGAGCATGTTCCTCTGTTGTTGCTGTCCCTGTTGCAAAGTTTTAAGGTCAACATCAGTGATGGGATTGGGGAACAGGTACAGACTAACAGTAGGGATAAGCAGCTGAGCACTTCAGGTATCTGGCCATTTATTGARTACACACAGTATAAAAAGCTGTTTGCTTCAAAGGATCAACTGGGGAATTTTTAACTTCATGCTAATAATTATTTTTTTTAATGGAAAGTTTTCTTCTGTAATATTTTTCAAATTGTTCAAATTATTTAAGGCATAAGTGGCAATCTGCTGCCTGCAAGTGAAATGTTTGTGATATGACTRGAATCAAGAAACATAGAACTCATGCAATAATACATTTTCATTACATTTTCAACAATTCTTATCAAAACAAAAGTGCTGTATGTTTAGGATGTACAAGAGCTTTTGGACAGTAGTTTTAGGCAGCTCTTAGTGTTTGTTCATAGCATGTCACAGGGAGGAACCAGGGCTCTAAGCAGCACCTCAGGCATTCTCAGCCTTTGTAGCTCCTGGGAAACGAACCATGTCTGCTGAATGCTTTTAAAAAATAATCACTACAAATGTGCTTTGGGATATAATCAYTAAAATGAAATCTCCTAGCTTATTTTAGCATAGTAAGTGGTGTTAAACAAGCTTCTCAGTTTTTCTGTTCTGCTGTTATTAACCCAGTTTCCCAAGGGAAAATATGTAAAAGCCTCAGATTCTAAAAAGAGGAAAAAAAAGTAGGTTTCAGAACTGTTGAAAATGAGAGTGACTAATTACCAGACTCTCTGACCAGATATAATCTTTGCCTTGCAGGAAAGAACCTAAGGACCTTGCAGCAGCCATTATTAATGACACCAATGTAATTACTATATAGGAGAAAAAGAAATCTGGCATCTAAATATCAATTACATGCAGCAAAGGGTTTATCAAAGAAGTTCTAAGCTAGACCTCTATTAGATGCCTGGTTTGGCTTGTCTACTAATCATTGTTGTCAATTATTTAGAAACAGCTTCTGAACTTTTGTGTTTAATAATAAAGTAGCCTATAGAGGTATTGCTGCTGTTCCTGCTGAACCAGAAACTCTCAGTGAGAAATATAATGCTGTTTAAGCAAGCGTGGTGGATTTGAAATTAAAAAAACCCCATACTTAAATCTCTGCTGATCTTGTGTTCTTGCCTGCAGCCAATACCATTTTCTCCAAGGAAAATTACATGTACAGTGCTTATTCCAGTAACTGCTGGAAGAGCTGCACAAATGCAGAAAAAGTGTATTAATAGTTTTGTATAAGTGGTTTTCAAATGCTTTTAAGGGCATAGGAATAAGCATAGGAGGTATGCAAACTATTACAAGACAACAAACACAACTAGTTCCATACCTCAAATAAAGCTAAGAAAGYTAAATCCATTGAAGACAAAGATTGGTTGCTAATAAAAGGAATTATTAAATGGTTTTTTCTATCCTCTAAAGCCTTTGAACCTCAGGAAAAATAGTTTTCAGAATTGTGCACTGACACAGCAAGAATAATAACAATAATAATGTTAACCTCAAGAATCAGTGTTAATCTTAAGTGTTTAGGTGGCATCAAAAATCAGAAGCAGCTGTTTTATAGAGCAGAAAGTTTCAGCTAAGACAACATTTAGATGATTCTGATAAACATACTGTAAAAAGAAATGTTTTCTCATCAGAGATAATGCATCAGTTGCACAAAAGGAAGTGGTAAGGAGTTGAACATGTTTAATCTGAATTAACAAAATAGAGAATGTACTCCCAAAGCATTTTATTTTTGTTGTTTCTGTTATTATCAACTGCCTGCAGTGTGTTCATGTTTGAGTTTAGGTGCTCTAAGTTTTAGTTGCATATGATAATAGAGTTRGAGTTCCCTCAAATACCTTAACACCCATTCAGGAGTCAAACTTTGGGTTTGAAAGTTTCACAGATTTTTACCAAAAAAAATGGCAAGTTTTGTGAACAATGACCTAAATATAATAAGCATACCTGCCAAAAGATGGTCATCTAAATGAAAGTGATTTCATTATTTATAAATTAAATACAATGTCTACGTCTCCACATTTCTAAAACCAGTCAGAATGTTTCCTGTAGACTCTCTTAAAATACAAAGTAGCTTTAAAATTCAAAAAATCGTCTGTGAGCCCAAACTGTTTTAAAAGCTGAAGCTRGCACAGTGATTTTTGCAATACACAGATGACTTACTGTTCATAAATTGTTGATTTGCAGCCATAGAGGTGGATTCACAGATTAAATCAAGATACATACCTTGAGACATGAGTTTATATCTTTGTCTAAATGAAAGCGTGTTCAGATATTGTTTCATTTACAGTTTCTTCCTGCAATATTCAATGCATTCAAGAGATACCTGGAGAGGTAGAAAAGTGTGCATCATTTTAGAGAGTAAAACCAAAAAAAATCCATTTTTTTCTCTCTCTTTTTTCTAAGACTGCATTTCAGTTGTACTTTARGCACAGAAAAGGACAGGATATTAGTTTTCCTCTTTGAATGGTCTCTTTTTCCCATTAAATGAAGCCACTGACTGTGTAATATTAGCAACCTCTTTTTTATTAAGTAGCAGTGTCCCCAAAGCAGTCATTCTGGGAGAAGGGAGAAATATCCAAAGGGAAAGAGAAAGCTCCTTTAGGCAGAGCCTCTCCATTGTAATGCAGTAAACCACTACTTTCCTGTTTAATATCAGTATAATCTCTTTACTATGTATTAAACAAAAGCTGTGTGTTTGGCATGGGGATGTGGTTGTTGGAATCAAAATGAACATTAGAGGAGCTTTTAATTTAAATTAATAATTTCATCAGGCACCTTGAATTCATAAAAGTTGGACCTCACTCAGTAACTCCTATGTAGTTTTGTTAGGTTTGTCCCCAAATAAACCCACAAATATTTATTTGATTGATTGAAACAAGCAAAATCTTGGAATTCTCTCCTTTTCTTTTGAGTTTTTAATGTGTTTGCATTAATAGTTTCAAAGTGCCCTTCCTTGATGTGCTTGTTGGGATGGCTGAGTTAACAACCTATTATTGTGTACTCCTTACCGAGCTGTTAATAGCTTTAGAGTCTTTTGCAGGAATTCACCTGCTGCTCATAAACACATTTATGTTGTTCTAGGAACTTCACCAGGTTGATGCATCTTGTATTTGCAATGACCTTGTACAAACTACCTGGTTTTCATGCACATACAAGTATTCATATTATATTAACAAAATTTTTAAGTGGCTGGAGCAGCTGTTTTTAAAAAGGTATTGACATCCATCTGTGAATTTTGTTAACATTTTTTCAGATTGTTGTTTTTACCACCACCAGAAATGATATTTCTGCTCAAGTTAGCTACATCAGAAGTGGGCACTTCCCAAAAAAATTGAACAAAAACTTGCTGTGTCAGTTTTGAAAGCGCAAAACCAGCTTTTTGATTTACTTGCTGGTTTGTTTACTTTGCCCTTGAAATTCATGTTCAATTAATTGGAAAAAAAGATTGCTGTTTTTGCTTTACACCCCATTAACTCACCGAGGTGTTTGAAGAAAACATAAACTTAAGGAATATGCTGTATTTATTCTTGATGTAYTGCCACATTCTGCACCACAGTCATGACACCAGAGGTGAATTCAGACCTTCTGAGTTAGCATTACAAGACAGATGTTTGCTGTTTGCCTGCATTGAGACACAAAAAGATTTTTGCATGTGCTCACAAATACACCAAAAATGTGATCTTTCAGTGACTTTTCAATAGCTATTCTATGTTKATATCTGAAGAGGTTTACATAATGAAAAGCAAGACGCAATCTCTATATAGAGATCAGCAGGTTCCCTCTTGCCTCTGATTTATTATTTGTATTGCACTGATTAAAGTCAAACATTAGCTAGTATCAGATTTTGTGTTTTAGGGCTAAAATTCTTCCTCCAAAATTGATTTTTGTTGGATGGTTGAAATCTGTCTTAATATTGTCAACGTTATTCTATGCTTATAAATCCCAATTTTCTTTGAAAAGGGAAGTATTTGTCCCAAAGACACACATTCAGAGTTAGCATATGAAAGACTTGTTATCATTTAACATTCATATGGTCTGAAATGAATCTTAATGACTTCAGTCATTTTTTTTCCAGAATAGAAAATCTGAATAGCAATCTGAATCAATTCAGTCTATAAGAGTAGATATTTTGCTTACTTAAATAAAAGTGATAGCTTTATTAATACCACTGAATTTGTTTTCAAGCTGTTGTATATCAATAAGGATCTTTTCTGGATTTGCCAGGCAGGAAACATTCAGTAGCAAATGCAAAGAAAAAATTCTGCATTAGTCTGCTCTCCTAATATTAAAAGTTATTTAGGTAGAAGACTCAAACTAAGCTGAAACCAATCTTAAAATAAGCCCAAGGAGTCTACATATCCTAACATCCTAAAAAGCTGCAACACATCTTAGAAAGGACTTATAAAGACATGATTCCACAAGAGGTTTTTAGTACAGAATGTGGTTTTAGTACAGAATKTGGTTTTTACGAGGGTGTTTGTAGAGCTGCAAGCATCCCACAGGAGTTGAAATTTCCCAGCAAGGTGTTACAAACCTGACAATATATTCAGCACTGAAAGGAAGCCCTAATTCACATCCTGGCCCTATCTGCCTGTGAATATTGTAGGGATTCTGAAATGAAGTGAATTAAAGCAACTTGTCAGCAGCACTGTTAGAGCTGAGTTCTGTGTAGCTGACTCAGTGCTGTACTATATTTTTGGATTGGTAGAATAATTTGATTTTCACAGCTTTGAACATATGTTGTGGGCTGTTGGGATTTTTGTGGGGGGGAAGGGAGAAGGGTTGTTTGGGGATTTTTTTGTTTATTTTGTAGTGTTTTTTGCTGGGGGGTTGTTAAAGTAGAGTGCTGGCTGCTCCATACTGTAGCATGTCACCTCACTGTAGAACTCTTGTGAAGAATTGGATGATTGCTCTTGTAYTGAAATTCCACTTCCCTTGTAAGATGCTTTTCTGCATTTCAGTTGCCTTCACACTTCAGTAGGAAACAGGATCACCACAACTTTGAGTTCTGCCACAGCAGTTCTGTGTGCACAGCTGTGATGTTACCTGTGCTGCTAATGCTGGRTGTGAGAACATTGCCTGCCCCATGGCTCAGCAACTTGGAGACCTTCAGGTGTTTGGACTGGGACTTTTTTCACATYACACGAGTTGTCCCTTTTTGTTGTCTTTCTTCCAGGGTATTGCATTTTCAATTTAAATATTTCATTATCCAGTGACCTACTTCCCATCTGTAACTAGAAGTAMTGTTTCTATGATATACACAGATATTTTGAAATTGACTGAACACATTACTGATATTGATTATTATTCACTATTTATTGTAGACAAGAAACTAAAGTATATTCAATAAATTGTCAGAAAGTGGATTTAAAAAAAAATCTCCACAGTTTTTTTAAACACAGTTTGTAATTAAACTTGTTGCCTAGGGATGTTTTGGAGGCCACAAGCAAATTTGGTTGAAGGAATAATAAAGGAAATCCCTGGAAGAAAAGTCCATGAACTGTAAAACACAATGAATAAAACTTAGTTAATTCAGAAAGCCACTGATCTGCAGATTGCTGGGCTCTGGGGGAGTGTTAAGGGTAAGAATGGGGGGAAGGAACCTGCAGTGGCACCAGGACCTCATCCAGAATTGTGAACCATGAACCTCATRCACCAAAGGAATGACTTGGGAATCAGCCCACTCTATATCCGTAGAATCCAAAAGGAATTTTCCCATCTTCAAATTTTCAGGATTGCTTCTGTTTCCTGTTGAACTGTATTTGTCAGCAGGTTTATTACATCATTAGGAAGTAAACCTTACCATTAGATATCCCAGGAGAAACTGTGCTTTACTGTCCTAAGGTGAATTTTGAGTACTACTTGAGCTGAATTTTTTACATTAGAAATTTAGTTCATGCTTGCAGTAGCTTCCTGCTTATTTCCAACTGGAAAAGAAACTTAAAWTGAGTGAAAAGATAAGAAAAATCCTCAAGGCAGCTAGAGAAGCTGGCACTTTTATATGCAGAAGTTAGAGAGACTTCTGGAGGTCCTGGTGCAGAGGTTTTCACTGGTAAATATTTTTAATTAACARCCATTATCAGAGTAACTTATTACTGCCAGAAATATGGGATTTAATATCTTTGGTCATCTCACAACCTAGGCCATGTTCTCCAGCTTTTGCCTTTGTAATATGCTGGATTGTTCCCTGTTCCATCCCTAACTTAGGTCACAGGCCTGGTTTTATTTCATTTTCATCTCCTTGTTGGGACAATCAGCTCTCTCCTGTCTGCTGCCTTCACACCTGGCAGTCCCACTTGGCCCAGCATGTGARCCACACAGTTTTTGCTCTGCCCAGCCCTCACCTCCCTGTGCTGGTGAGAATTTTAACATTGTTTTAGAGCCTTCCTGTCCTCATCTCTCTCCTCATTTAATTTTCTGCTTTTCATGGTTCACCTCACATCAACTCATTTCTGCCTTTCCAAGTATATAATCCAATTAAAATGCATTTTGTCTGGGGTTTGACCTTTCTGTATTTTCTTTATGATTGGTTATCTGTTCTTCCCCTTTTCATGTTGACAGCTTCACTTTTATATATGGAAAAAGTGATGAGCTGACTGACAGGCAATCAAAATATAAAATATTGAATGGCCAAACAGGTAAAGGACACTTGAGTGTTTCAGCTCCCCAGACTGTTACATCTCWGATTAATCAGGAGGGAGGCCAAGGAGGGAAGGGACAGGGTTACAGCCTGAAGGGGCTGATGCCTTTAAGTGCTGCAGATTTCTCCTCTGAAGCAAACGCTAGAGCCACTGGCAATTTTCTATCTGGCCCTGATTTTTTGCTGCCACAGTTTTCTACTTTAGTTTAGATTGGTGCTCAGATCTCTGTAATCACTTCTCTAAATTWACTTCAAGTTTGTGGTTCAGCTGAAAACCTGAGATACAGGGTTTTTTAGAAAGAGTGTTTTTTYAAGAATCTTAATGGTATCTTTTACTTCTAGTTCTCTTATTGTAATTTTTCCTACCACTCTATGTTGCATTAAAAATTTACCTAATCCCGTTGATCAGATTTTAATCAGTAATTAATGTTAGAAGCACATTTTTGAACATTTAAGTCTTTTCTAAAATCTTCTGCCAGCATTCCTGTTAATTGATGTACTGTAGGTCAAAATAGTTTTCTAGGAGAAAATCACACACAAAATTAGTAAATGTAAAGAGACTTTCAAGGGCAGACACCAAGTTCCACGGGTGTAGTTAATTTTATTGCTTTCTATGTAATTACTCCTTTTCTACAACAATCTGTGTAAGGTGACCAAGGTGCTATGACTAGAGGCAACAGGCATTCAGAAATTGTATTATGAAAATATTTTATTGTAAAGAAACAAAATACTTTTTGAGAATCATTGGGGGAAAATTAGYTGTGGGAGGAGTATAGGCCCTATAAATCAGAAGCAGTTTCCATAAATTAGAGCTGTGGGGATTCTGTTTTTATTCATCACAGAAAGTACAAACTCCACAGTTTGATGTTATTTGTCTTTAATAGATTCTTTTTGAACTGAATAATCAATCAATKACTATACCTAATAATTAACTACTGTGTTATCCTAATGGGTAGCACAGCRTTGAAGTTCAGGTGACTATGGAGTGCCAGCACAGCTGATCCCCTGGGAAAAGTAAGGAAGAATTTGGAGGTTTTATTGCACCCTGGACTAGAGCTATGATCAGTAAACATTGCTGTCTTCCAGAATTGTGGTCATTCCTTYAAAATAATGATGCTTCCTCTGTAGGTCACATTGTGTGTGTTCCTCAGACTGATGTATCTAGGAAAGAGGAAAGATGTGACCAAATGGCATCATAAAAAATTCCTTTTTATTATTGGTGCTTTTATTTAAACATTTATAGCACCTGAATCATGAAACTCCAAATCTTCTTTACTTTAATGTGGTACTTACTCAGCTTTGACATTGTRCTTCAGTGTACAGGATAAAGACCTGGTCCCTGTGGTATATAGATTTAATCTCTATTAGCTCTTCTTTCAGTTAAATAACAGTGCTCTGAAAAGGCCAGGCAGGATTATGTGGCTTAATACAGAATTTTCATGTTGCAGGACAATAGATATAGACTAGAAAATGTGTTTGCAAACAGCTGATAGTAAATTCAGTTACTCTCCCTGGATTCTTTCTGCACACACACACTTGAGAGTTGTGGGTACAGTAAGTCTCTTTTAGCTGGCAGAAAGTGGAAATCCCTTTCTCTAGGGTCTGTTTAAGAAGCTTTTTGTTACTCRTGACACTCAATGAGCTGAATGCCTCCATTGTCATTCATAAAATAAGCTAGAATAAGAACATATAGCTCCCATTATATATTCTAAATCATAGCAAATTATATTTGGTTATCTTTTTAAATTGATAAACGAAAGACTGATACTATTTTTATTAGAGCCATGTCTCTTTCAGCCACTCAAATATTAATGGTGACAAATATTGTATGCCTGAAAGTGCCAGGATTTTATCAGTACTTTACTGGTAAAGTTAATCTTTTAAWGGTTATTTCAGCACTACAAGCAAAATTCAGCATTTCAGCTTTAATTTCAATTGATTTTTTTTTTTTCACAAAAGATTTTGAGATAACTAATCTTTTTCTCACCTATAACATCACTATGTGCACTCTTTGATTGGCACAGGAGTCTAAAGTGATTAAAGGTCACCACATTTTGGTTAGCATYTATCAATATTTTTCTTGTATGGGTCCCCAAAGTCTTCATTTCTGTGCTCTTTTCCTCTGTACTAAAGTGGGGCTAAAATTAGAGAGCAATTTTCTCACACAGGTGTGCCATGTGAGAGTTTATCTATTTAATATAGTCATCTATTTATTTAAAATTGTTAATGTTTTTGGGGGAATCCCATTTCTTTCAAGTATATGAGAAAAATGGTGCTAATCATCACAATAATAGAACATCTGGATATTGACTGCTACTCTGCTGCACTGCAGAAGAAGAAAGCATTTCATTAATATTTATCCTCTGATGTTGCTACTCCATTAAATGAGATTGTCTAGTCTTAGACCATTGGCACCATTGTRCCTTCCACTCAGCCAGTCTGTCTCTTTAATGTGAGAAAATGCCTTATCTMTAAAGCCAAGTATAAAATTAGGATAGATACAGGTCCAGATAGGCAGAGGTGGCTGCAGGAAAGAATTTGATTCTGAAAGGTTTTCCTGTTCATGCACAGAGCAAATTGTCAKGGATTTGTGAACACTGTCCCTCATAATCAGAACAGACGCCATTTACAAGAAGAATCACACAAACAATAAGAAAAATACAATTTCCTTAGAAACAGAGATAGCATTTTCAAAGTTCATAATATAATTCCGTTTAACTTGGATAGGTAGTCATAGAGTTAGTGTTACATTGTGTAATGACATTGGCATAGCTTGCATTTGGGTTATATTTATGTTTTAATTACAGATTTTCACCAAGATAAATTTGCAGTAGGCTATGGAAGAGGTCTTATGAATTTCCTCATATCAGATTGTGTCTCATAGTTACATAAGTATATTATATTAGATGGACTCCTTGTACTCATGTTTAACCCCTCAGCCCCTGTGTTCTCAGAGCTGCTTCTTGTGAGTCCTTCGCCACCTTAAGATCACAAATGCTGCTCTGATACTGATGTAAAGCATCAGAGCATTTCTTGTGTCCCTTTTCTTCTTGTGAATGCTGAACCATACATAGTAGCCAACTATARATTATCTTACTTCTTATATGTCATAGGAGGAGGTACAGCCATGTCAGTTAAACTTATSTTTTATTTTGCAGATTTTGCAGTCTGTAGTTATCAAGTACAGAATAAATGTAGTGACCTTTCCCATTGATTCTGGCCCTGTCACTGTCTAGGTCAGAAATCTATCATTAGAGATAGATCCTTCTAGCACACAAATTCATGCTTCCTTTRGATGGAAAATAGGGTGCATGATAAGTGAGTCTATATATATCTGCATTTTGCCACAACACGAAAGCAGGATCTGTGAAAAGCATGCACTAACATCCAAGAAGTACAGTTATATCCTTCAGTTTAAAATTGACTTTTTGAACACAGAATCCCTGCAGAAGTGAGTGCACATGATCTATAGCAAGAATAATACAAAGCATCCCATACTTCTGTGCAGACTAGAATTGTATTTTTTTTGTTCTGAGTCCATCTTCAGCCTTCTTGGGAAAGATCATGGCAGAAGGAGTGGCCAGCCTTGAGAGACTTCTCTGTGCATCTCTGTGGAAGGCTCTGGCTTTCCAGGTAGGCTGCAGGTCAGTTGTCAAGAGAATGGAATAATGGCAAAGCATCCACTCTTTGGAGAGTTCTCTGTATGAATCCAGTCCTAAAAGGCTGAATTCTTTGTGCAAAAAATTCCAGCCCTGGGAAGTTTCCAGCTATGAATCATTTTGTCTTGAGTTTGAGCAAATTTTTCCTCAAGCTCCTGAAGCTTGTTCTCAAACCCAGGTGACAGGTTCCCTTTCCGCTATTTCGCATGCAGTAACAAATCTTGCCCCCTTCCCCATATGACAGCACTATTACTTTTAAGGYTGAGCACTCCCAGACATCATTTTTCAGTCTGGGGGATGGATGGCATGAGAGGCTGCAGAAAGAAAGGACAGAGGAGGGCATGAAGAAGGGACCCTTCAGGGCTTCCTGCAAACCCAGGCAGGTGGTGAGGAACCAACAAGCCAGACCAYGCCTGGAGGTGGCCAGAATACCTTCCAGAAGGGACAGGCAGTGCTGGATGCCCCTCAGGAGCTTRAAGGACCCATTTTGTTGATTAAATGTCACCATCACAGCCCTTGTCATGCTCATTGTCTTTAACCAACTACAAACAATGAATTCTATTTGCTGCCTGCCTGTCCACACCCCTGGCTATGCAGGCAATGTATCCCAAATGTATGTTTTACACAAGCAGGACTTAGCCTGTAATAACATATATTTGATTCTTTCTTTTCCAAAAGTCATTTTGGAAACAAACTGGAAAAGAAACAATTTGGAAAAGAAACAGTCTTTCTAAGATTCTTTTCCAAAAGTAATTCCCAATTTTTGCTGCTGCTGGCTTTTTTCTGCAGGCCTCAGGGAGTAAATATTGTCATTGGATCTTGGGGAATCTCCACTGATTTACTTTTTTTTTAATTTCAGTTTTCATCTTCCTCTTAAAGATCCTATTGCTTTTTCCAATTCCATCAGTTTTTTCTGCAATCTCTCCAGCAGGTCAGAAGAAGCAGTACATTGTTAAATGCCAGGACTTGATGTCAAGCAGTAAGGTAGTCTAGGGAAAAGAAACAGCTTGCATCTATTACAGTGTACAGTGAAATCCCTTAGGTGCTGGTCTCTTCCTTGGCTTACAGAGTCTAAATAAAAATTCCAGAGCATTCCAAARTATAAAGTCACTGCCCTCTATGGGCCATGACAGAATCATGTTAATACCTGTATAAAACAAACCTTTGCAGTGAAGATTTCCAAGATCTTTCCTTCACAGGAAGTCATGTAAGCTTAATCAGAAAAAAAAAAAAAAAAGCATCTATCACTCAAACAAGTAGGCTTTCTGTCAGAAAAAATAGGTATTTTCTGAAATTTATTAAAGCATGTCTAAAATCCACTATACCTGTTTAAAGTGAAGTTACAACATTTCAAGTAATTGGGTGAAGTCTTATATTTAAAGAAGTCATTAGATGGTGTATTAATTATAGTCTCTGTCCATAAGATTACATGAACATTTTATCCTACTATTTCAATTTAAATGCATGCTCCTCACAGCTTCAAATTTTGGTAACAGACTGTAGAAAAAATCTATACTTCTTCTTACTGTATTTTCTCAAATTATTTCCACTGTTTGAAATGCAAGTTAAATGCAGTTATTTTTAATATTGATCATTGTTGCCTTTCTCCTGCTCCTTCCCTTAACAGAATCATGGGGTTGCTTCTGTGTGTTTGGTTTTTAATCTGGTTTTCTCAGCCATCATCCTGTATTTCTAGTGGGGGATAGTGATCCACCTGCTGCCCTGTGCTAATGGGATTTGTTACGCATGGCTGAAGTTAACTCAGTGCGTTTTATAAATACTGTTGTTTTTTATATAAAAAGTGCATGCATATTGCTGAGAACAGGTTAAAAGTCCAACAGAATCTGACTGAAACCTRATCCCCTTCTGGTTATATCTCTTCTGTGAACTAGATTTCCTTCTGAACAGGCTGGAAGCRCCCTTTGAATAACTTACACCTGCTCTAATCTCACTGCATGGTATAATAAACCTGTATGGTGCCCTGTGGGTGTCACAGYTGGACTGTTAAGCACATGCCAAGGACATTCCTGCTCAGTTTGGAGACAAATCCTGCTCCAAGGGAGCAAATCTAGCCTTAAGGCAGCACTATAAAATGTTACAGATTATTGGTTTATCAAGTAACTAATGACAGGGAATAAATGCTCTTCTTCCAAGTCATCCTCTCATGTAAAAGCATCATGCAAGACCTGTCTAGCGAAGCAGCACTCAGTTAAAGCACAGAAATTGATGTTTCTGGTCTCCATACTGGAGCAGCTGATCTGCAGTGGAAATTCCCAGAGCCCATAATTCTCAGGGATCTCTGTGAGTCTCAGGAATTCTCAGCAGCTGCCTGGGAACAACTGCCAGGAGATTAACAGGGGACTYTTGCACAGAGTATTTCTCCTTATGGAGTTTCAAAGTGAATTTCATGTATGACTACATTACAGATACCTGCAAAGAGACATTGAGCTCAGAAGAAATGAAGCAGTTGAACCATGCTCAAAGTTGACAGGCTGTAAAGAAAAAGTTAATTCCTATTTTCTTTTACCCACAGGTCTACCCACGGATAGCGCCGGCATTTTGGCACTACCTGCGGGTAGAAGTGAGTAGCGGGTATTTGAATGCTCCCACATCTTTATTTTGCAGCTTGGTAGTGTTTCCTGRCCTCCTAGTTTGTCCATTGTGCAAAAATAATGAGCTTCCATTCTAGTTGCCATTCTTCTGTGAATGTAGTCTTGTAGTAATTCATGCTGGTTTGRCTATGGTTGGGTTGGTTGCTAACCCAAGTCAGAAAAACATGTCTGTATGCAGGGTTAAAGACWAAAAAAAATTAAATCTAAAAGTCAAGGCCATATCACACATTCTGGCTATAGCACAGAACCAAAGTACAGAARTCCATACCTGCACCTCCTTTTATAAACATGTTTTGCATTCATGAGAAGAATATGGAGCTTCAGTTCTGTTATATCATTTCTGTAAAGATTGTTCAACTCAACTTGATATCATTTCTTCCCTCTTTTGTCCCTCAGGAGCATGAACAGCTCAGCTATTCCTCCACAAGGTCCAAGGCTCCAAGTGTTATCATCACAGGTCTCAAGCCAGCCACCAAGTATATATTTCATATCAGAGTCAGGACGGCAGCAGGATACAGCGGCTATAGCCAGAAGTTTGAATTTGAAACTGGAGATGAAAGTAAGTTTCACTGAAGGGAAAAAAAAAATACAACAGAAGTAGCATCTAATTCTAAACCAATGAGAMATTGGGAGTTTGAATGGCTGAACCCATACCATTTGTTTATCACAAAATGAACAGTGCTATGTGATAAAAAACAAGCCTCAGACTCACAGTTCTGAATTTACAACACACAGAACTGTTAGCCCAATGCTGCAGCTGAAGGAATGTTCTCTTCCGTAAAATTTCCTTGTGGGTCCCTTCCAAGCTAAGATGCTCTGGCATTCTCTGATCCTTTCTTTCCTTACAGAAGTCCTGCTTCTTGACACCTAGAAATACCCTTAGCCAGGCTTTCCCTAAGTCCAGCAGCTTCACACAAGCTCCCAGCGATGGACTCTTCACCTTGTAGTTGTCAGTGCTCCCAGACTCCACAAAYAGAAAACTGAAAACTTTTATATGCATTTCCATCAACCAGCAAACCTACTGAATTTGGAACTAAGAAGCAAGAAGCCTTCCTATTCCTACAAAATATGCAAAAAGGCTTCATTCGTGATGTTCACACTCTGAACAATTTTATATTTGTCATGTGTTGCCTTCCATGTTCAAACAAACATAGAAAAAGGTATTTACATGTATTTGAGAGGAAATTAGTGCAGTAGATGCAACATTAAAACACTCATTAATTAAATTACTTTAATTAGCCAATTATGTATACCATGTTTTTCATTAGTGTTTTAGAATTCAAGTTGTTTAAGCTAATGTACAGACTCAAAACTATGTAAGTGCTTCTAAGAGCAYCCAGGGATTTGTGTTCCATTTTTATTGCTTCTTAAGTTCTATTTCAAAAATCAATCAGGGATAGATTTCCAAGTGCTTAATGCCTAATTGGACTTTTTAAAATTTGCTGGGTACTTAAGCCAATTGGTTTGAATAGGAGTTGAGCACTTGGGTGCTTTCAAGAATTTCAGTAGATCCTGTCTGTATCTTCTGGTGCAATAAATACAAGGCTTAATTCAAGTAAAAAGAAAATAGTATTTAAACCTCTATGAGGTTTCACATTGTGAAAATGTCACTTGCCCATCTAAATCAGGAAGACTGTGGCTCCAGTGACATTTCCCTCATTGGTATTGAGGGAATCTCCTGAGAGTGACATTCCCTTTCCTCCATCCTGGCCCCATCTCTCCTTCTCAGAGCACTGATGCAGCTGGCTGCATGGTAAGCTTAATTTATACATCCTTTTTGAGTATACCATCAAAGCTGAACCTGATACTGAAGTAAACTGGAAAAATAAATCTGTTCATGATGCCATAAACAGACCTAACATCTCTTATCTCCCAATAATGCTGATTTCTTTTACTTCTGTGTCTAAGCACTTGCTGCCTAAAGTAGTGCCTGGTTTCACATAGGTGAATAAATACAATACAGCAATGGTTTTGTCAGTATTTCAAGATACTGAGTAATTTACTCAGAGAGATTTGGGAGAATTGTGTTGAGATTTGGGCTGCTTGGTTCTGTCAGTACCCATAAATGTTAATTTGCCCTTGCTGGCCTGCATCTGTCTTACAAATTAGTCCTAGTCCAGCTGTGTAAGAATCTCTCTTCATCATTTACTATTCTGGCAGTGAGCAGCTCAGCTGAAAATTTTCTGATTTTTTAATATACATTTTTCTCAATTTTTCTGAAAGAAAGCAAATAATATTAGACTGAGGCAGACTATTGCAACTGTCTCCAGCCCGCCTCTCTAGAAACAAGCCACCTGGTGAAAATTCCACTTTTGCAATTACTTTTGGTGGACTTTCAATTAGATTTGAATTAACTCAAAAGTAGCATTTTCATGAGAAGGCTGGGAAGAATAGTGTTTTAAAAGTCTGTGTTGTGAAAAGAGAATTTATCAACCAACACTCTCATGAAAATAACAAAAAATATTTTACATCCTGTGTTTGATAAAAATCCTCTTTAATCAACCTTAGATTGTAACATCCTTCAGCTCCCTGCCAACTGAACATGTTACAGTAGAGAAGAATTCCCAGACCAGTTGCAGGAAAACATCCAAGGTTATTCCATTTACCCTGCTTGAACGTTGACATAATTTGTTAATAGATGGTGCTAAAAGCAAGCAATCAAAAATTAAGGTTTTTCTTTAATAGCCTAATTGTAGAAAATTAATGATTCATCAGCTCTGAGATGTGTATATCAATGTCCTAAAACACATTGTCCTTTGGCAGGACAGTGTCCTGGGTGAAACACTACCTGGGTCACTTCAGTCATAAAGGATAAAATAGATCCATCATCACCAGGAACACTAAAACATTTTGGTGGGATTGCTAAAGGTGGTGCATGAGGGAGAGAGAAGAGCAAATCTGCAGCAGTAGTGGAAGAAGTTAGTTATTAATGCTGGTGTGGTTTTTGGGAAGCACCCTCACTTACTGACCCACAGACTGAGGCAGCCACAGCCTGGGGAGCTCTGTTGTGAACTCTTCTCCCTGCTGCAAAAACAAACAAGTGGAGCATCCAAAAGAGTGAAATTTGTATTTTCTTTGTGATAGAAAATGTAGTTACCTAGGATAGTAAGAAAAATTCTCCTCAAGGAAGCAGGGATGGATGAATGGATGCTAACAGGCATTTTTCCCCTTTTGAAGCTCAGGGGCTGCACCTGGGAAATGTGAAACCTTTCCAAAGCACAGCAACCACCACTTGTGACTTTGTTTCTTGCTGCCATTTTATTCAGTCTCTGTTTCAGCACCTTACTAAAGGCAAAAATCTCGTAGCAAAGCTGGCAGGTTTTCATACACTCCAGCACGCACACAGCTGCCACTGCTGGGGCTTTAAATTGGAGCAGAAACCTCACTTGTAGCTCCTGCTTTTATCTGTCAGAATTACCAGCTGAGTCACCACAGAAACACTCTGCTCCTTCCTAACAGAGAATAAAATGTGTTCTGACAATTAAGAAAAACATTTTTCCTAGGGCAGAGATGCTTTAATCTCTGACTGTTACCCTCTCTGGGGTTTTTTCCCCCTCTCTTCTAACCAGCTTGTTTTGGAATACCTTTTTTGGTTGGTTGGTTTTGTTGGGTTCTTTTTTTTAATTAATGATTCAAAACTTTTTTTTTCCCAAGAGAAGTTTTTTATTTACATTACCTCAGATGTCCTTTTGCCCAGAGGAATTTTTAAAATATTGGACAATTTACAGCTTTTAGGCAGTTTTCATGCCAAAGCAGGGCTTGTTCTAGAACCAAGGGTATTTTCCTTCTTGGTCTTCTCATCATTAGGAAAATATAATCTGCAAGTGGAATGGTTAGCTTGTTCTGGAAGGGACCTAAGGGACAAAGTAGCATTTTTGCACTGTGTACTTGTGCTTGGGCTGAACAGAGTAATAAATGCGAGCCCATTAGGATATTTAATCCAAAAGCAATGCAGACTTTGTATACTTKAAATTATTAACAATAAAACCCTAAACATTTCAGAAATGCTAATGGAATACCTGATTAGGTATTTTATAACGTTGAAGACTGTGAAAAAATAATTGGCTGAAAYTGCAGTCTTGATGGATCAATAACTTTAATTTCTTTACCATAGTCTCAGGTGGTGATTTTTGTGTATTGCCAGAAAATTCTGCTGAATTTTCACATTCTTCTCCCTCTTCCTAGCTCAAGCTATTTTGGGTTTGCCACCAGATGTGACTCCATTCTTTCCAGAACTCCAAAGCTCAAGAAAAGGGTCCTAAATCATTGATTCCAGTGCAGGTCCATTACTGGTTTAAGCACATGCCCTGGTTCATGCCATGACAGAGAAACTATCCTAAGGATTTTTAGAAAATCTATTGTATTACCAATGCAAAATTGAATTTTCTTGGATTTTTTATGATTTTTAATGTTTTGACAATAGTAAATTGAATTCCTTGTTGAAACAAAACAAATCAGATGACACATATCTCATATTTAGAAACTTCTTGTTAGATGTCTCCCCACCTCTGCCAAATCCTACTGTTCATTCAGTATCAGTCAGCTCTGGATACTAAATGAATGTCTCMTTTAGTCTTTAATGATTTCCTTGCTGTGTTTAATACTTTTAGCCATTTGTTCTTCATGTTTGATTTTGGTCTAGCTGATTGCACCCCTGCATGTGTCCAGAAAACCCAGACTTCACTTTTCCTCTGCGTTTCCTACACAAGAGCAACATCCTCATTCAGATGCCAAATTGCCTGCACAGGCTTTCCATGTATCCACTGGCCASGAAGTGGATATTAAGGGAAAACATATGGAAGAAAGCTTTTCAAGTGGATAGACACCAAATAGTTTTACATTCTTATGCTAGTGAGAGTCCCTTTTAAGTTCGTTCACCCTTGACTTCTCGTTTCCCCTTTGACATCAGCTCGCTGTATCACAGGAACTGCACAGGAAATACCTTTGCACTTGTGAAAATGTAAAGGTTGCCCTAATGAGACTTTGTGTTTTTCTTACCTATTGTTCTTAAACACTGTTGTTTACAATGCCTTGTAAACCCCCCTGACAGCCTGTTCCTGTCTATTAGATCTCCAGTGCTCACTGTCCACACTTATCTGTCTTACAGCTGCTCGCTGTTATCAGTCTGGCTGTCTTTCTGTCACTTTTTTATCTTTCAGTCTGCTGGAGGGTCTGCTGCCTGATAGGTGTCAAATTGAAGTAGCCAAGGGATGTAGCTGAGAGGCAGAAGWGAGCTGTCATTAGGGCTTCCAGCTCTTTCATACCAAATACACCAACTTGTAAAATGTTTTGRAGAAATTTGCTCAAAGAAAAGAGCAGAGCTGAAAGATTCTCTCTGCTTTTCAGCCTCTTGCACTGTGACTAAAACATCTGCACCATTTCTCCCAGTGTGCCCAGTGAGGATTTCCCTTCAGCCCAGAGGGGAGGGAAAGTGCAACTCCTCCTCCATACATTTGGATGAAGAAKGTAAAGAGAAGATGAGACAGGGCATGGATGGAAAAAGTGGATTGTAGGGGCAGAACTGACACCAGGCTGGATGCAGAAGGGATTCCTGGGCATGGTGTTGAGCAAGGAAGCTGGAACTATGCAATCAGAAGCTTCAAGCATAATTTCAGGCGTATATCATGAGTTAAGCCTGAAGAGCAATGGCAGTGAGGAGTTATCTGGATATAAGCTGCTGGATGCATATGTAATCCATGCTGCAGTTTTAAAATCTCTTGCACTAATCACATCAGAAGCAGGTAAAATGTGCTTGAAGAGTTTTGCCACCCAAACATTGCAGTATACTACTGAAACATCTTGGATAAGTCGTAAATTCTCCCTTTTTCTTGTCTTAGCTACTCATTTTTTAAGTTTTTTCTGTCCAAGTGAACTCACTTAGCAGACAGGTAGAATGAAAAATAGAACCAGATGAAGCAGTCAGCCCAGTTAGAGGGGTGCTAAGCTCCCTCAGCTCTGCTCATGGTTTGTGATGAAGTTCAGGTGCCCTGGACAGTGCAGAGACAACAAAATATTGATTTTAGCTATAGGAATGCTGGCCATGTTGCCCAACATGAGATTCTGGAAAAAAATGCTGTGTACTTCTGTGATTAGATGCAGCACTCTCATATGTAYACTCAAAGGGATGAAATGAAGTTGCAGGAGCTTGCTTGGCTTTGCAACCTGACAAAGTTGTTTTCTAAACTGTGTTTTTCTGTCTTGCATAATCAAGAAGTTCTGAGGAGAAACACAGGGTCACAGACCAATATACACAGGAAAAAAAAAATAAGAAAGAAAAACCAGGAAGTGATAAAAAATATCCAAGAACATGCACAACAGAAGCAAATAATGCTCTTTGTATTTACAACTTCACCATAAGAGACAGCTGGAGAAATGAGAAAAGAGCAGAGAGGTTGAGAGACCCATAGAATTTAATTTAGAATGGTACAATGCTGTAAAAATTCTAGGAATTGAGAGTCCCTGATTACTGTCCTCTCACTGCCTAAATAGTTTTTTGTGGAACCTTTTACCTGTATGTGATAAGTCTCTGTATAAATATTTCCATCATTTTGCCTTACTAGYCACTCTGTCAGTTTTTAACAAATTTTACAATTATTCTTGTCTGTCATTTGACATTTTTATCTGACAGGTAAATTAAGGTCATCTGGAAGTTTCAGGCTTGAAAACTCCTTGTAGTGATTTAACTACATGAAAAAAAAAATCCTCATGTCTTCAACTCTGGCCTCTAAAATACAAACAAGAGAAACAGAATTATCACTTTCCAAGTAGGTACAGTCTCAGCTAAAAATCTGTATTGTTTACAGGCAGAAAGAACATAATCAGTCTGAATTTCTCCCTCTTCACTTTGGTTCCTCATAGAAAAATGTGTGTTGTTAAATGTGTGGATTGGATTCTGTTTTAGCTAGAACACAAAAAAAGAGTAGCTCCATCCAGAAATGATCCAGGACACACCTTCATCTTGGTAGCTGCAGGTGCTTCTTTGGGCCATGGAATCAGCCCCTACATTTGCACCAGGAAGGTTCCTGGGTTGTTGCTTTTTCAGTGAATGTCTGTTGAAAAAAATTAGTTAATTTGTCTTTGGACAAATTTTGCTGTTGATTTTGTGCTTGTGTTTTGCTTTCCTCCAGCCAAATTCACTATTTTTGCACACATCTTCTTCCTATTAAAAACAAAAGGAGAACTGCAGTTTGTCCTCTCCACTGCAGGGATGGGCAGGAAAGACTCCTTTGAAACCTTCTCCATGTACAACTTCAAATCTTGCCTGACTTTAATAATCTTTGCCACATTTAGCACAACCCCCACTCGTCTGAAAATTGTATTCAGCATTGGCATTGTTACTTGTGTGGCATGATATTTCTTATGTTGCATTTTTCCAACTAAACCTGAGCCTGTRGAAGGTAGCACAAGAGCTGGAATCCACTGCCATAGCATCACTAGATATCATTGAACTATTCAGTCAATATTTGCTCCATCATTTCTTGGAGGATGTGTATATTTAACTTGTCTGGCCACTGAATCCCTTGTAATTTACTGCCTGTGCATGTTTCCATCAAATTATTTGGACAGAAACGTAATGGCAGAAACCTAAAAAGTTGGTTTTGCTGAAAATTACTCTTACAAAGCCAGTTTACACCACGAGTTTTTAAGCCACACACAAATCTTGTTCRGGTGCCAAAAGCTTTTCTAGGAAATAGTGTTTTATGAGGCTTTGGATAGCAATGTGTGCATTGCATTGAGCTTCATCTGCTGCAAAGGCAGAGAATATCACCTGCTGAGCTTTCTAGACAGCAGCCTAGGTGATTTCCCTAAGCTTTAATCACCTGATGCCTGAAGAAAGATGAAGATTTCACTTATTGAATTGTTTGCARGTTTAGCAAATCAAAGTTGCTTCCCTGATGTAAAAATTATTCCCTTTTCTTTATTTACTCCTGTTTTCAGAAGTCATTGAATTGAATTATTTATTCTTCTTTCAATACAATGTTTTATTTCCCATGGAAATAGTAAGAATTGGGTAAATGTCATGTGGTGTAAATGTTCAAGTGSAACAGAGTTTAACAAATAAAACTTTGGAGTCATAAGACAGGAGACAGAAAAAAAATGAGCCTAACTCTTTCTCTGCTTATGTAGTATTTGGACAGTGAGGACCACCTGGACTGTAAGTAGGTAAATSCTCAATGTAAAAATTTAATATTATACACAATAAATTAACAAAATTAGGAAGTCTCCAGTGACTGGATAATTTCAGGTGATCTTTTTTAGCTTCTAAACATCCTACAAAAATTAGAGAGAAAAACAAAAGGCATCAGAATTTTTTTTTTGTCAACTACAGTGTTGCTAATCACCAAAGCATGTTATGATAAACTATATGTATTTTGTGACAATGAAACTGAACAGCAGACATGCTGAAGAATGTGTGAAGCTACAAATTAGGTGTGGGGGTTTTGTTTTGCTTCCTCCTGAACCCAGTTCAGTATCTTCACATACCCAGCACTGCTGCTGACTTCACTGGGACAGGGGATGGAGAGAACTTCTGAATTAGGTGCAGGATTGAGATAAAGCTAAGGAATAAAATACAATTTTGTGTCGAAAATACAATTTTGTGTCCAAAATCCTGCCATATTCAAACTTTAGCAAGTGTCTGAGAGTGACAAATCCTCCTTTTATAAATCTGAAAACATCTTCTCCCCTCCATCCTAGTTSGGATATGGATTATGGTTTCTCACTTCACGGACACATTTGCATTTGATGCTCTTGCTAAACTCTGAGGAAAACATTAAAATCGAATTGCAACATCTGACCATTGAAATTATTTCAGCCATTCTGCAAAATCCCTGAGTGATGGGTGGAGCATCAACCCCTTTTTCTGTGCTTCTCTTTCAGCTTCTGATATGGCAGCAGAGCAGGGACAGATTCTTGTAATTGCCACTGCTGCTGTGGGTGGATTCACTCTGCTGGTCATCCTCACCTTGTTCTTCCTCATCACTGGCAGGTAATTAAAACACTATTCTCATATAGTCCCATCCAAAATTAAGAATTTAAGAATAATATTCAAGTCATTAAACCACATTTTCAGAGCTAAAATTAGGTTTRGACAAAGTGGAATATCCTCTTTGTTCAGCACTGGTCATACAGTTGTTTTATAAGTGTGTTTTTTCATAAAGAAACACTTWGGGAAGATAAGAAATTATGTGAAGTCAGGAAGTAGTTTGAATATTTAGAAATAAGTTTCTGGACTTCTTGCCTTCAGAGTGRTAATTTAAAAATGCAGTATACCTGCTGCACCCTTAAGGCTCTGACAGTACATGGAAAAGAAAAAAAAAAAAGAAGAAAAAAATCCCCACAGTGTATTCTACCAAATCTCATAACTGTCAACTGCAAAACTAGAGAGTGCCCTACTCAGATATCAACAGAGGGGGCTGCACTGTTGGATTTGTAATTACACATCTGTTTTGTTGGTATAGCATTACCTCTAATTTGAACAGAAAGTGCGTTCTATCACTGCAGACCAGAGGGGTTTTTTTGCAATACCCAGCAATACCCTAAGTATGGCACTGCAGTAGCTGCCATTATGTGAATTAATGCTCTCTCTACTAAATAATAAAACCAGCTAAATCTAATGTTCTGGTGAAGGTAATGAGAGCAGTTAACYTTGGAACATATTGTGGCCTTAGATAATCTTAGAGCCTGAGTAAATATTCCTGCAATTACTACAGAAGGTGACAAGCAGTAAGATGTTTCAGTAGAGAGAGGAATTATTTAGACAGAGACAAATTTCCAGAGAAAATGATTGTGTGGAATCCATATGTAAAATCCTGAAACAGCTCAAACACTTCCTTTAGAAAAAAAATCACTAAACTTGGGAATGAAAAAAAAATATGGAAATGGGTTTTTTTCTGTGTTTCTTCCTCCTGTTTTCTACTGTTAAGAATATCAGAGATTCTCTTAGCTTTCTACTGCCTTACTCAATGGGACCATTTCAATTATGTAAGATAGGAATTCATTTTGAAGTGCTGCTTAAATGCAGTGATAAGAGCATGTTCCACAGAAGACAGAGCAAGGAAATTTTGAATAAATACTCAATTTACTCTAGGACTGGAGGCAAATTTCAGCATGAAAAATGGCACTGGTACCCTACAGATGTGCTCTGCTTCACTGTTTAGAATTAACAATTTGATGAGCTGTCGAGTCTCAGSGCTGCTGATGAGCCTATTCAGACTGGAGAGGCTGGGTGAAATGAGCACCTGCCTCTGCACTGTGCTGGGCCATTATCCACCAGGAGCAAGCAGGAAGCAGGGCTGTCAACTGCACATAGGAATATGAAAGCTACAGAGGCTTCAAGACGCAGGACTGGGCTCCTGGCTCAGTTTCATGAAATGGGATGTGAAAGCTCAGTCTGATTTAGCCTTATCTCCCATTGTTCTGCAGCCAGCATGAGCAGAGAATGAGGAGACTCCACCACTGGTGATYAATCACTGGCTTCTGTAGTCAAACTTTGGGGCCACATGGAAGTTTAGGAGGGTTGGGTAAGGTTAAAGTCTTGTTTCTTTGCCCGCCTGTTCCCTTGGGCAAGCACTTGGAGTGTAAGAATTTGTGTTTAGGGCTCTGGACAGGTGGGAGCCTACAGACCACTTGTTAAGGTCCTAAAAATGGCACTGCCATCCTTAGGGAGTCCCAGCAGCTGGTGTTCAACCTCAAGGTTTCCACAGTCTGAGAATCCACTGGTTTGCATTCCCTCCACAAGGGTACAGCAGCTTYGGGAGTTTCTGCCCTTGATTTCCTCCTCATCACCTGTGGAGCAGTGAATGAACTTGTGACTGTTCCTGCTGTGTTTCAGCAGTTTAAACAAACCACTGGAATGAGGTGGGTGTGTTCACCTATTCCTCAAAGATCTTCACTGACTGAAATTATTTTTGTTTAATTTTATAATGCTGTTGATGTTCACAYACATCCACAGGCACTGCTGTTCTCCACAGGCATCACAGCCTCAACAACCATTTGCTATCCCTTAAACCAAAAGATTTCCCTCTAAATAGTAATTTTTAAGCTTCTCAGTGAGTGAGAAAGACCTTTAAGACCAAGAACAAACATTTGGTTTTTTTCTTGACTGCAACAGTTGGTCCTGCCATGTGACCTCCTAAATCAGYGTTATCAGAGCTGCATGCAGGCAGTGTTCAGCAGCTCAAACKACACAGAGCCACTCAGCAAACGAGAAAAAAGGGGTCCTGATGTGAAAAAAAAAGTTTTCTTTTTTTCATGGAACATGGCGAAGTCATTATAATTCTGTTATGAAGAAAATGAAAGGGTATTTTACCCACTGTATATGAAAGTTAATGAGATAAGGTTTAATTACTACAGGCCTATGTATGCAAACAGGGATGCAGGAAAGTAAAAATTTATTGAAGTATCAGAATTCTTTGGAGGAGTCAACCATAAAAAAAAAGTATTTCATCAAACTTAAACTCAGGTAGTTATTGTCATGCTAATCATTCAACCATGATTTGGTTTTTTTTTGTATATAATCCATTTGTAGTTCATCATGCATATTTTCCTCTTTAGATTCATAAGTAAATATATATTCCAAATGCAAAGAACTTGGCTTTCATAAAATTTCAGATAAAACTCGGTGTCCATCTGTTTTATTCATGGCAAGTATTTTATTTAAAACCTCRCTTGTTTTTCTTGAAAGATGCCAGTGGTACATAAAGGCCAAAATGAAATCTGAGGAGAAAAGAAGGGCTCATTTGCAAAATGGACACTGTAAGTAGTTCAACACTATATAATATCTATATCATGTTTTAAATGAAGAAAGTTCACTGTTTCCTGAACAACTTTTGCCCTTGATGTTTTAATCTGGTAATTTGACTAGTTCCTTATTGTCTGCATCATCAACAGTATTTATTTTTGTTTGAAATTTCACTAAATCTATTCTTATTAAATGTATTATTAGAGGGGGTTTTGGTATTCAGCTAATAATATTTAGCAGATTTTCAGGTTTATTTCTTTAAATTCTCAGTTGTTCTGGGTATTGKATTTCTGCCTCAAAATTCCTCTCCTGGTGACTGTATGACTTATTTGTATCTAGTTCTCTTTGGATTTAGGGATCTACACTTCCAGCCACCCAAGAAATAAGAAGTGGAATGGGTTGTCTTCCCTCATGTTCCAGCTCACTGATCAGTACAGTGAGAGAAAATCCTGGTGATCTCTCGTGGGCAATAATTAGTTTATATGGCTTAGTTGAGCTACCTACTTTAAATTAGTTGCCTTACTGTTTCCTGTTAGAGTAACAATTTAAATGTTTGGSGGTTTTTTATTCAAAGGGTATTGCAAAAAGGGTATCAGATTTTATTTTTCATCATTTTGATTACTTCTCTGGAAATGCTATGATCAACGCAGAAGTTACTAGAAGTAAAATATTTTTTCAGGTGACACCACTATATCGAGCCAAGTGTCTCTTTCTGTCAAGGAAAAGGGCACATTTGCCCATAAAGTATACTGCCTAGAAAGATGGTTTTGTCATTGGTTTCCAAGCATGGCCAGAAATAAAGTAAGACAAAAACCCTCCTCCTGGAGAGTTTGATATATGCCTCTGAGACCGTGACTGAATTTGAAAAAAGCCTCACTCAGTGTCTTTCAGGCCAGGGTAAATGATGACTGTATTTCATGTTGACACAGAGCTTCATCTCAGAGCCTTCCCATTCATTTGCAGTGATCTCAGCATCACACTGGAGGGGGCAAGTCTCTACACATATATGTGCTCCACAGAACCAAAAATAAAGAGGAATTACCTTTTTAGACTCAGCTATTAACTGACAGGAGAAAGAAGGCTGAGAAATGCTTCATTSTTTTTAAAGGGATTCTCTGGACCCAGCTGCAGATGCCTCTCTTTGTCCTTATAAATTGATGGATTATTAGCATCAACTTGACTTTTCCAGAGCTTAATCAYGATGTGGCAGCAGCCTAAAAGAATTCCCACACAGATAGTCCAGAAGAAACAACACAAGTTCTTGAACATGCTACACTCAGGAACACAAGGGATATCAGCCATGCCAGAAAATGACAGCTTGTTGGAGCCTGCCAAAGCAATCTGGCACCARCCCACTACTGCCATGGCCATCTCCAAGGAAACAGACAGAAATTATCTTGAAAACGGATTTGGATATTTTTGTTGTCATCTTGCACCTGGCTCTCTGGCTGTTCCAGCTGATCAGAAGAGAACAAAGCAGCACAGCCCTCCAGGACTCGTCCTTAGAGAAAAGGAACTCAAAAGATTCGACCTGTTTGGCAAAMCAGGATGTTCAGCCATCGACTCCTAAATGAAAGGAGAGTACTAGAAACAACTGTTCTCAGAGTAAAGGACAGATTGCCTCAATTGCCCACGGAGCAGCAAAGGGGAAGATAAACTGCTTTGGCAATAATCACTGTTGTTTTGAGGCTGTGCTTTTCCCCGTATCACTTGGTGCCTCTGCAGACCCTTTTTCAAGTGACCAGCTTCTTCTGTTGGCTTCTGAAATTTTAAACCTGGGAAATATTATTTTCAATTATCTAGTCAAAAAAAAAAAAAAGAAAACTATTGTTGCAATGCATGRATGTCAAGGAGTTCCTGATTCCTCTTATTCTCTCTTTCTTACAGTACATTTCCCAGGACTCAAAACATACATAGATCCAGACACTTATGAAGATCCATCTCTTGCAGTCCATGAGTTTGCCAAGGAGATTGATCCTTCAAGAATTCGTATTGAAAGAGTCATTGGGGCAGGTAAAACTATCCCTACTGTAAAAAAATCTCTAGGCATGGCAATACTGCTTTTCATAAGCTTTAGGAAATTAATTCATTATCAGGTTTTTGTGTAGGATTGATTTTTTGCCTGGTTTGTTGGGGATTTTTTGTTTTGTTTTGTTTTGTTTTCCAGATATATTGGAAACACTGTGTCACTCAGCATGTACCATATTGTCATGTATTCTCAGTCCTGAGGGTGAAATTAGATCAGAGTCTCTTTCTATGGGGATATAAATTCTGAATGTAGAAGACTGAGAAAACTTTTTCTCAAATAGAAAACTGGAGGAGTGTGAGGGAGGAAAAGGAGAGGCTGGCTTGGGATAGGCTTTTCTGTCTGGAGGAGGATCACTGGCAGAGAGGGAAAAGAGGAAGATCTGTTGATAAGATGTGGACAGTATGAAAGGTGATGCCCTGTAATCTTTTTTTTTTATATATATATATTGTTTCAAATATCTTAATCACTCTAGAAAAGAAGGGTATTTTTCAGTTTAAACCCCTCATTTAATGATATGTTACTGCACTGATAACCATGGAAATATCCCCAGTGTTGCTAAAAAGTGTTTAATGCACTAGAAAATGTGCAAGAATCCTACAGAAATAAAACCAGGTCTGGTAGCAGACAGGAGAGAGAAAGTAAAAGAGAAAATTCCGTTTCACATTGCTGTCCATAGTGCTGAAGTATCCCMGTTTACCTGATTGCTTAAGCCACATCCTCTGCAGCTGGAGCTCTGCACCTCTGGAGTTGTGAGCTTGGGAGAGCCCCCAGAAGGCTGACCTCTGCAGAGAAAATTGATTTTGCTTTCTTCTATTTCTTCCCTTTCTTCAGACACACTATAAATATTGATGTCTTAGATTATAGAGCAGATTGAGCTACATTCCACATCTGTGTAACTGCTGATTTCAGTTGAATACAACAGACAAGGATTATTTGTTTTAGTTCAGACTAAAATTATGTCCTTAATCTCAGCTTAATTCATTTATGAAAACTCTTCTCTCAGTTTCTCTCTCTGCTTTCTAGTATGCATGGAAGTGTATGCTTTGACATATTTTACTTTTATGGGTTTTATTTTTATGGTTTTTATTTTCTAAAATTACATAGGTAATTTGTCAACTTCAACAATACTCACCTAACAGGACTTGCAAACAGGTTGCAATGAAATTTAAATTCATTTCCATGCATACAAGATACAGGTTAAACACCATGGCTGAGGYAGGGAGAGTACAAATTCCCACACAGTTCTTCAGTAGCTGCTTMGGGACATGACATCAGTATAATTCTCAGCAGTCCTAAAGATCTCTGTGCATTCTCTCTAACTCTGTAGTACAAATTTCAATTGGATAAAAAATTGATTTCTTCTTCTCTTCTTCAAGAGAATTACTATTAAAAGACATTTAGTTTTCACCTAAGTGAAACCAAAAATCAACATCTTATCCAAAATGCAATATTAATATCTTTCATCAAGTCAGTTAATAGATTCACTTTTAAATTTATTGTGTTTTAACATTGTATTTTGGCCATTAATTATCATTTTTAATTTCTGTAACTTTAATTTTTCAAACAAAAATTATTTCCATTCAAGAACCATAATTTCATTCTGAAACTGCCAAAGTGGAAAATCACAAATAGTTGGAAAAAAAAAAATCCAGCGTTTCTGGTCATGACATTTTTAAAACTGTTCTTCTACTGAAAGCAGTTTCCAGTTTGCTTTTTCAGTGGAAAAAGTCATGTCCTAAAGTTCTTGATAATTTACTACTTGCAATTCTGATGGCTGTGACACTCAAGGCAAGTATTTTTAGTTTCTTTTTTCAGCTTAACTCCAACCTAACTCTGTACCCAAGTTATACTTTAAAGTATTTGGCAATTATATCTCACCCATACACTTTTTTCTGCTCCATCTCTTCTTGCTGTTTGGTTTTAGGTTCAGTGCCTCTTCAAGGAATGAATTCCCAGAGGTACTTTGTCAAGTCTGTCTTAAAATTTACAATTATCCTCCTATTTTCCTTGTTAAAATGTTGAAACTCGAGGAAGAGATCAACTCTTCAGTTTTTTCCAGAGCATACAATATTCTTTGCATGATCTACATCTCCTGCAAGTTCTCCCACAAGTGTAAAGACTGAAATGGGGAAGTGAGTTGAGCTGTATTTGGTGCTGTGACCTTTCAGTTCTATCAGCAGCCTCTGTCTGTGCTGTGAGACATTTCTTTTGATCCCATGCAGTAATACCAGGCTGCACATCCACATCAGACTTTTAAGGGACTGACTCCTCCTGTTTCAGTATCACATATGCCCTGCTGAATGCAAAAAGGGACGTGTGGTTTGCACAGATTCAATTTCTAGACTGCTGAATTAGCTCCTTTTTGTATAGTATACAGTAATGTGGCTGAGGTTTCTGTTATTAAACCAGAGATTATTTACATTTTATTAAAACTGAACAGGCAGTGGACTTTATCTTTTTCTCTRGTTGTGATCAGCCTTTTCCCTGGAGCAAGGAAAAACGTTGACTWCATTGACATCTGGCTCTAAGCTTCAACTGATTACACATGCAGTCATGAACCTCATCTGCTGCAGGGTCAGCATTTATCCTGTTTATCTTCAAACTTGAGCAGTGAGAATGAGATTCTTAGATGTGAAAAACCCCTTTGGTTGAACCCATTCCCCTTTGACTTTAAAAACATTGAAAATTCTTTATCTGAACAGAAGTGTGGAAAAGCTACTGTGGGATGAAATCTTGTCAAAGTCTCAGTGTAAATAATTCAGTGCTTTAAATTTTACCATTGATCTCCATCTGGTCTGAAACAGAAGTAGAAGTTATTATACACCTTAGGTTTCTGTGTGTTCTGTAGCTGATGATGTCAAGTTTGACATCATGTCACAAAAAAACTGCTGGTAGTCTTTATGTTCACCACTTTATCAATCCCAATATCCAAGGGGAGGGAAATTTCTTTCTGACTTTCCAAATCATGCATTAAAAAAAAAAAAAAGTGAAAGAAACAGGGGTTCCTTCCTCTGCTTTGGATGTTGTACAGATATTAAGCTTGGAATTGCAAGTTGTTCAGCTGCCTCCTTCATTTTAATTCATTTTAAAGCACTTGGTAACAGCCTTTTACAGTCCCTGAGGGATGAATGTCATTATTTATGAAATTCTGAAGCTGTAATATTCTTGTATAATCTTGTAGTAGCAAAAYGGTTTATTCTATAACCTATGCTTTCCAAATTAGTCTTAAAATGAGATTTTGCAATTCTTAAGCTTTATTTTCCACAGTATTTCTTTAAAAATCTGGATATTAAGGCTCTGGTATTTTTGCTTTTCACTGCTTCATCAAGAGAAAGAAATTGGAAAAAAAAATTCAGATTTTAGACATTTAAGCTTGAAAAACCAGCAAGATGCAATGAGGTCACRGCTTTAGAGAAGTGTTCTGGTCCTGCTGAACATGTCACAGAACAGAAGATTCATAGACCATGTCTCCTGCAAAATATTCGGGTTTCATCACTTCCTTTTRTGGGAGCACTTTACAAGTCCAAATTATCTGCAGCTTTTTCAGTGCAAGTAGTCAGGCAAGAAAACTTTTAAGGAGAGTCTTCTAAAGAAGAAAGGGGAAAAATATAGGAAAATCCTCACAYAACTTCCCCTTTTGTCAAAAGATTCCCAGAGCATCACTCTAATGACATGTATTTTCACATATCTTATATTTACACACATCTTTAATTTCTTTTTTAAAATTAAGTAGAAATAAGTTGGTGGGAGGAACTGTACAAAGAAGACCTGGGAACACTTGATTTTATTTTTTTTTTTGCTGTTTAGGAAGCTGCTAATTTAGTCAGAGGTTATGTTCAGCATGTGTTAATTGTACTCCTGCACTTGATGATGCCTCTGTCATTGAAGTGTGAAAGACAAGCTRTGAAATTCTTGTTTTAATCTCTCTCTTCCTGGATCAAAGATAATAAAACTTTGCTTTGTTTTAGTGGAAGCAAAAGAACTTAATAAAATAAAAGTCTTGTGACAATATCCATTCTAATCCTGTAACATCAGGGAGTTATAATTTTCTGAGTTAAAGGTTGTGCCTTTAATGTACCTCTCTTCTAGATTTGCTTCATATTTGAAGATGCACTGTTACAGAATAGAGCTTCTTTATTTTGTTTACTCCTGTCCTTAAAGTTTAGGGAAAACTAATACAGACAGCRCTTAATGGAGTGTTGAATCCCCAGTTATATATATATATCTGTTCATTACTTGCTTTTTGGTTTTTAGCAGTTCTGATTCCAAAATGAATGGGGTAAAAAATTTAGATTTGCTGTGAAAGCAACCTGCACTGAGAAATGCTTTGAAATATTTCTGTGAACATTGTTTTTCATTTACTGAATCATAGCCCATTGAAAACTGACCTGCAGTCATCCAAAAGTATGTTTGGTAGGGGCTCTAAATGACTTCTTTGTGACTTCAAGATCAAAGGAAAGTTGTGATTTCCATACAAACTGAATTATTAAATGTGTAAGGAGAATGCAGGGAGACACACATCCTTCACAGGCCCTACACAGACAGGGAAACATCAGGGGAAACAAGTTTTGAGATTCCTCTCACTACACAACTCCAGATTTGTTGGGACTGTTGGATTTGGCTGTCTGAATCGGGAAATATGTAATTAATTTCAAGTTGRTGTGGAAGTCCTTTTAAATAAATCATGTGCAAGTGCTTTTCCAGTTTATAACAGCATAAAGTACTTTTTAAATGCTTCTGTAGGATAATGTTCTGATAGTCTCTGAGCTTTTCTCAACATAGAGRTCTTAGTGCCTTTCACCCCTAGAGATGAATATTTCTGTCAATAGATATTTWACATCGATATTTTGTCATCAGTGGAATGAAAATCCAAGTGCCATTGCATTCCTTCCTCAATTATATGTCCCAAACCTCTTGATACCAATGCTCAGTCTCAGTGGGGAGAGCTGAAGGTTTGCCTTTTGCAGTACAAGCTCCCATGATCTCTGCTGTGGCACAGAGGAAAGGTGATCATTCCTTGGGAAGTGCTGCTGAATATTTTCATTTTCTGGGATGTGATGACACTCATAAATCTGAATATTYGACCAGTTATTTCCCTGTCCACTTCTATGGGATGTGTGAGTTCCTTGAATATTCTTCTGCACGGGCACCGTGAGTTGCTAACAGAATATTTGATCTGTTCCAGGGGAGTTTGGAGAAGTTTGCAGTGGACGGCTGAAGACACCAGGAAAAAGAGAGATCCCTGTTGCCATAAAAACTCTAAAGGGTGGCTATATGGACAGGCAAAGGAGAGATTTCCTGAGGGAGGCGAGTATTATGGGACAGTTTGATCACCCAAATATCATTCGCCTTGAAGGAGTTGTTACAAAAAGTAAGTCACTAATACCTTTCCTTAATTGTTTTATGCTGGCTTTCCCATTCTGTCWCATTTAGTATTGAAATTAACATTTTTTCTTCATTCGGTATGGGTTACAGTTCTCAGAAATCTTCCAAGTTATTGCAGTCAATACTGCAAAGTTTGGGACCATAATAGGAAATGCATAGCCTGTCTGTTTTCAATTTGGTATGTTTCATTTTTATTTTTTAATAACTATTACCTTCATTCAAGAGAAGTCTTTACAGGTTCTTCTGAAGTAGAATGGAGATTTTGCTTATAGGCAAGTGGAAAAAACCACAAATGTAACTGAGCTGACAATGAAGTCAAGCCATCTTGTAAAATATCTTATTTCTGCAAAAGTGCTCTTTATTTATTTGATKGAGATTTACTGATTTTGGTACCACAAGAGATGAATTTTCTATTTTGAAGAAATAAAAAAGTAAACTCTTTGTAGCTTGTTGTGTACTGCAAAGATTGACTAAAATTCCAGAATAATCTTTGAAATRTTTTACTCCTTATAATTGTTGCAGCTGCCAATAGAGATGCMTTGCCTCTGAAATCTATCAGGTTTRGTGGTGTAATGGACTTTTCTGAAAGGCTGAAAYATCCAGTAATCACTTAACTAGTAAGAAGTCTAATTAACATGCATGTAATTTCCTCAATTACAACTTTTTCCAGTAATGTATTTAAAAACTCACAGTATATTCTTTTCAAAATCAATCACTGTCTCAACCAAGCCATGCTGTTTGCTAATTTGCAGAACTTATATTTTTCTTTTAAAGGGAAGTGTTGTGTGTATAATGCACTGTCCTCTTACCATCACAGTAAACACAACAAATATGTTATGAATATTTCTTGTTTTCACTTCATTACAACATGAAAAGGTATGTTCAGAAATTTAAGAACAAAAAGGAAAGTTTACCTCCTGAACTCATGGGGTTGGAATGGAATTTCAGTAGGTCTGTGGAATAACTTCACCATGTTCAAATCTATCTCTCTGTGGTTCTAAATTAAGATGATGATCTTTTTCTTTCCCCACACAGCACTGCAAGGATAAATTTACTGGTTTTTAGGTATGTTTGGTTAGTAGACTAACAAACTCCATTGCATTACAAGAAAGACAGAGCTTAGTCTCTCCACTGCTCTCCTGTCAGTAACACCTCTGTGGCAACAAGCAGGAACATGAGTAAATGCTGGCTGAGCAGCACTGGAGATCTTGTCAAGAGATGTAAATGTGTAGGAACTTAAGTGAATTTAGCTCTTGCTTCACGCTGAGCATATCAGCAATTAGATTCCACCAGTCTTCACCAGCAGGGGTGGTTTATGAATCAGTATTACAGGTCTGGTTGGGATCCACATGGTGGACCTTGTAGGGTGTGTCTCATCTGAAAAAGGCAAAATTTTGTGGTTTAGGAGCATTGTTTAAATCCAATTAAATGGTGCATAGGGAGTACAGTATAGTAATGTCCCTGGCAATGGCATGATTGTTTAATCTTTACCACATTTGTAAGTTTTCTTTCTGTAATGCCTCATCATCAGTCAAGAGAGAAATCACGGTGGCATTCAGAAAAGAGAAACAAACAGGTAAGTCAGTGCTCCAATATTAGAGTATTTGGTGTTCTACAAGAAAGATTATAGAGAACTGTAAGCCAAAAAGTTATCAGTAGCAGTTCTGCTTTTCACCAAGATGTCAACAAACTTCATTAATGTTTTGTAATGTTTGTTTGAAGGTAGTATAAAAATAGCAGGTGTTACTGTTATAGTCACACTGTTGTCTAAAAACACACATCTCTCAGGTATAAAATAAGTAGTGGAACTTTGAAAGAAAATATTTTTGTGTCAGGCAGGATTATAAAAAATAAAACAATTATGCAGCCATAATTCTGGAATGAAAATAGGCTATGTGAATTCTGAGCAAAGTTGACCCCCAGGCACAGAAAGTGCAAATTACATAAATTTAAGGACAGGGTTGTGCAGCACTGCTGTGCCACAGGCAAGGAGCCTGAAGCAGGCTGAGCCATGGACAAATGCACTCTGCTCTTGCCATTTTGTCTTTAGAGTATTGCCTTGCATTTATATTGCCCTATCTGGGGTATTTAGAGAACAACATTATTTCAGCTTGGAGGAGAGCAGTTGCCTTGCCAAAGTACTAAGTCTAGGATTGCAGAATCCAAATTTCATATTGCTGAAAGGTGTGCTCTAAAAGTCAGACAAAACTTTGTCTAGCCAAATTATTTATTTACTGATAGCATGAATAAAAGGTGTTTTGTGCTGAGACCTAGATTAATAACAACAGAGACTATTTATCTGATGTGCAGTGCAGTTCCACTGAGCGATAAAGGCACATCAGATACAGTACATTTGATTAATAGATGTGTACTGCTGTTCTTAGCACATGCTTTCCTCTGTGTAACCATTAGTCATTAACTTCTAGCTCTTGCTGATAGATATTGCATCAGTTTGTAAGCAGTGCCTTCCATTACAGTGTCATTGACTATTGAACACAGAAGAAAAAGGATTTGGTTGTAATAAGCAGAAGTGGTGTACCAGGTCAATAGCTATTGACTGGGGCAATAACAAATTCGCCTGCTCACTGCAAATGAGAGCTTTTATCTGGTGCTACCAGCTAAGCAAATGTTAACTTTTAAATTATACTGTTTTCAAAATTGCTTTGGAATATGTACTGTACAGGAGGAAAGAAATGCTAAACTAAGCCTGCTCAAAAGYAGCTCTGAAACAGAGTTTTAATTCCCTTTTCTTATGGCTTCATTTCTCATTTGTCCTCGCTGCAATCCCCAATCACAGAGGGCAGTAAGCAGAACAGTTGTTGTAGCACAAGCTTTCTGTTAGCAGGGAGTTCATTTCAAGGGCAATTTGCTGGGCCAAGGCGAACACACCATGGCACAGAATCTGGTGCCACTTGTATTGCTAACCAGAACTCACAGGGGAAACTTTATTCTTGTTTGGTTTTGTTACAGCAACACCATTCCTTGCATGGTTTGCCACAAAAGACTGCTTGATTGCCTCACTAATTTATCATAGATGCTTGGGCACTTCATAAAACACCCATGTTTCCTTTCAAGCCATGTTAGCACAGTGATAATTTTGGGAGCTCTTTTGGGTGTGCCAGGGCATGTTCAGGTAAGTTTTATGTCTGTGGCCAAGCTGCTGCTATTTCATAAACAGGTATAAGAACAATAACTTCCTTCTCCARTGCAAACACATGTGACCAACACTGAAAGCTGGGCTCTAGGGAAGTAAGATGTGTCTTCATTTCTGCATSATGTTGAAGACTTTCCATGGAAAGTCTATAAATTAAATTAAAGCTGTGCCTACAGAAAAAAATCAGGCTGCATCACTATATCTACAAAAGGCATGAGAAAGACTCCCTGACTATTGTAATTGTACTGGAAGAAATCCAGACTGGAATATTTAGTTAGTTTTGCTCTACAGTGTGTTACACAATAGTTCAAAGCAAAACCTAATCACTACTATGTAGTACTGGTTCAATTAAAAAAATATCAATTCATGCAAGGGCTTTATTACGCTCATAATCTGTTTGTTCCTCTCTCCCACAAACTCTACCCTAAATAACTTCCAATTCTTGGAAATCAGTCCTAAGGAATTGCTTCCATTCCAAATTTTGACTGCTGAAGGATTCATACCTGTCACACGTACAAGAGGAATCTTTTTAARGCATTCATTTTCTTTGACAGCATCATGTACATTTGTGTTCTTCAGAAGGGTTTTCAAAATAGTCCCTTCACAAAAAGAGGATAAATGAAGGCAGCAGCTGGACCTCTGGTTCTGTGTAGACTCACATCCTCAGAYATCGAGCCTGGCTTTGGAATGACAGTTATGACTCCCTTATTGTTTCCTCACTGTTTTGATTTCATGGCTTTCAAATTGTAAAGAGTATTGCAGTTCTGAAATCTTCAGGCACTCATTTTCAAATCAGTTTAAAGCTTTAATCATTGATTTTCTTTTCAAATTACTGTATATAACCCATTCAGTGCAACAAAAGCCCTAAAATCAGTGCACCTTACCTTGTCCATGAGGGAGGCAGAGCACCAACTTGATCCTCTTTCACTGGAATTTACTATATAAAGCTCTTAATAGCTGACTTTTTTTTTCTTTTTTTTTTCCTTTCTTTCCCAAAAATTTAGGACTTAATGAATTCTTCTTTTTTCAGCCAAGACATTGTGCCTTCAAGCCTTTATTGTAATGAATTTAATGTTGCTCTTTTCTACCTCATGTTAAATAACATTCAGAATCCATTTCAGAAGGTGATGTACTTTGTAGTACATGAGTGTATTGTACACATAATGATGCATATTTTGTTGCTACACAAAAGGATTGAGTCACTTTTGTGGCAATATTGACCATATTCCTACCTTGGTCACGGATGGTGAAATTGTACTCCCAGGAGGCACGATCCTGCAAAGTTTAAATGTTCTTTATGGACAATCCACTGTGGTGCTGAGACTTTATGTGTATCATATTAGCCACGGGACTTTATATGGCATTGAGTATAAAGCTGAATTTTTCTGACAAAATATTATTGTAGTTGTGCACATAATGACAGACAAAACAGCAGGATCTCAGCTGTGTTATAAATTGTTCAGTAAGTRGAGCTGTAAATTGAAATTTGGCTCACTCCCTTTATTTTCCTTTGTATCCTTATTCATAGATAAATATTGCAGCACATTACTGAATCAAGGGTTGGCATGGCCATCAAATTAACACAAAAACCCACAGCCACCAACCACCTGCATTGTTAGCCAAATTTGTGAGCTCASTTTATTGAAGTATCATCCAAAATACAGAGCTGAAAGAGCTGTGCACATAACACAGACAACACAAAGTATCTGTAGCCTTCTTGCAAAACARGTTACCCTTCCTGACTGGTACTGGAAGAAATGTAATTAATGTTGATAGTCCTGAGCTATTTTTACACATGCATGCATCCGTGTGGACATTTCAATTTACACATGCAAACCACCATGCACCCATGTGTTGAAGGTTGCTGGCAAAAGTTAAGAATCCACAATACTCAGTTCTCCTGAGTGGCATATACTTAGAAGAAATGAGCTTTTAACCCTCTGGAAAAATTTACATTTGTCTTTCATGCATTAMATTCTGAAAATTTTGTTCAAAAAGTCAAGGGGCCATTTTCGTTTCCTGCAGTTCAAATCAGGCACATTTCTGTGTTCTGCTTTTCCCTTTTTGCAGTTAGCAAGCCATACATCTTGACTGTCAATTCTGCTGCTGCATCTTTCACAGGACGATAAGCAGTGAAGAAAAAGCACATTGTCAAACAGTCAAGCAGCAACACCCTGTTAACAGCAGCTTAATCTGACCAGGGTACACTATCTAACATAACTAAATTCCATAATTCTGCTTTCATAGGTTACAGCTGAGAAACAGGATTTCAGTTTCTTCAGGATCCTTTKCCTTCAGATGTCTGTGTTCAGACACACAGGACCTGACTTTCAAAGATATTCAGATGCTTTGACATGAGATGTGGTKGTAGTAGAAAAATAGGTGACAAAAATGCTTCCTACCAACAGCTGTAGAAAGATAAAGTCCTGTAGATAAAATATGGCCAGACTACTTCTTTTTCATTTTCTTTTGAAGGGAATGCATGGTCATCATTTTTCATAATTAGCAKTGTTATTAACCACAAATGATTGCTTTTGCATCTGAAATATTTGAATACAGTATGCAATTTCTTCCTCCACCATGAAAGTAAAGAAGAATATGGTGCAATAAGTTAAAAGGCCAGATATTTAGAGTGTGCAGGAGATATATGAAGGGTTGGGACTTTTTTAACAACAGCAACCAGAAGATCAATGAATATCAGGGGGAGACAATATTGCATGTGCTGACAGATTTGCTGCACAACGTGGCTGATCTGTTGCCTGTGCAGGAAAAGCATAAAAGCAAYGATGAGAACAATTATAAATGACAATGGCAATTGCAGCTGACAGCCAAAGGAGTGAGGGGGTTAAAGAGTGTATAGAAAGCAATCAATAATCCCAATTCACAAGTTGTATTTGGTTGATTTATTTTGATAAGTGTACATTCATTTGTTCTTCTGTATAGAGGCAAAAACACACTAGTAAATGTACATGTGATTGAGCATGGGCAAAGGCTGGGGATAAATCTGCATACATAGGGCACAGTTCAAGGTGTTTCACCCCATTCCAGSCRGAGCATCCTGCTACACCTTCCASTGGTGAAAGCAGGATGTAAGGAGCAGGAAATAATTGTTTTAAATGTAAACTGTGTTATTCATCTTCAAATATGTGTGGTTTTTCAATAGCAACCATTATTGGGTTTTAGTATTATTTATTAATATTTTTGGTTATTATTACCCATAGACCCTCCAGGTCTAACCTCTCCMTACAAACCTCTGCTACAAGAGTTTTCATTGTGATATTTCTTGCAGCATTAAGGCTCATACCCAAATTTCTAATGCAAAGCAACAAGCTTAAGATATCTTTAACAGTAGACTCATATCAAGAAGAAGAATTGAGAAATGGACTGGAAATTTTCTCATATAAATATCTGATATTTCATTTTCTAGAAACGTGAGAGTTAGATGTGAGGAAAAGAAACTATTTCACTTACTATAATTATCTTTCTGATTTTAATACATACAGAGTTCAGGTTCCAGAAGAATAAATAACTTAGATGCAAACTGTTTGGATCCTTTCCAAACTCCTGGTTGGAAATTCAGTATGCASAAAATAATCCTTCATAAATGCTACATTTCTTCAGAGATAAACATAGTGCTTTTAAATCAGGAGAGGATGATAAAGCTGTTAAGGGAGACACAATTGAAAGAGAGAAGCAACGTGGGAAAGAAAAGAATATGATTTTAAAACATCATAATAGATGGTGTGAAGTTACAGAGTATTCAGTTTAAGTATATTCTAAATATAAGYACAAAACATTAATGACAATCCTGCAAACACCTTTTCAGAAGCAAATGTATTCTGTCAGACATTCTCAAATAGATTCATAACAACATCCATCTGTAAATATTGTCATTTTTCAGCTAAACTTTAACAAGGTAATTTCTGCTGAATAAAATTTGAAAGCAAATAAGTTTAGCTGATAATGACTTCATTTCAATATTTTATCTAGAGAAGCATAGTACAGAATTTTCATCRTAGTAAAAACCTGAAACAAACCACTGTACTGTTGCTAGAATTCACATAATCGATTACCTTTCTTCCTGAAACAACAGAAACTTGTTAATATCTCCCTAGAGTGACAATAATTCATTTACCCACTTTGGRAAAGAGTCTCCTCTCTTTCCTTTCTGTGCTTTTTTCTTCTACCCTGTAGTTGAGCACATTCTTCAGCACACAAGTGTTTCAGGTAAAGCTGGCCATTTACTTCCAGTTTTCAATGAATRCCTTTATAAGCATTGAAAAATGTGACTTTGTGGCCTAAGTAAACAAATGCTGCCCAACATCCATCCTGGCAGAGTCACTGTTGCCAAAAGCAGCACAAGGAAGATGAAATGAGAGAGGTTTTMCCACATGGAATTCACTGAACACCAAGTGGTCTTTGAGCTGCAGAGAAAATCCTCTGAGTACACTGGTATGAACAAGGAGATGATTAACAAGCACAGCTGATTCTCTTYGGTCAGCAGCATTTTTCAAAACAGAAAGCAGAATTCCTGTCCATGTGCCTCAGGCYGTCAGAGAGCAAACACAACCTGTCCTGGTTTCCCAGGTGAGGGCTGGGACACCTTCACTGAGCAGAGGCAAAGAGGATTTTCTGTCTAACTTACAGATTTGTAAATCKAAACCAGCATTTAATCCACTTCTAATCAAAGAGTTCATTCCCAGCCACAATTCTGGTARTGACAGCGATTTTCCACTTCTAATCCTGGCATCTTTTATTTGAGGAAGTCACTTGGTGTTTGTTACAAGGAAGGAAATCAAAGCTGTGGGCTTAATTTCACTGATATTACTGCACAGTGAATTGTGAATGGATGAATGTGAAATAGCAAAAGGAATCCTGGATTTGTACCCTACATTTGTTCAGCAGAAAATCACTCAGCCCCAAGGGGTTTTTTTCAACTGAACACAGTGAGGCTTTTTCAGTGCTACTGATTTTTGTCCAAAAGTGGGGAGTGTTTATCTCCTAGCCCTGGTTCATACTGTAACAGGGTAACAAAGCTAAAAGAGGAGAAAATCAGAGCTTTATTTGCAGAGCTGTGGAGTGCACAGCAGCTTCATGAGCACTTTCACCTTCAGATGTCACCCATGGAAAGCTATTTCACTCATTAAATTAAACCTTTCTGCAATTTCTAAACATCGAGTACAAAATTAATCCCCAAATCTCTGTTTTTATGGAAATACCATGAAAATGGGCAACTGAAAATTTAAAAAGCCCCTGGAACTTCTTAGCCATCCCATTTAGCCCTCCAACATTTCACATGGGAGTTTCCTGTCTTAAAAGAACAAAGAATTCCAAATTATAGGAATGCTTAGATTTTTCCTTCCAAAATAACAAAAAGTGGCTGATGAAAAGATAATTCAGATAATTACTAATGGATTCATAATTCCCTAAAATCATGATGCATAAAAAATGAATCAAAAAGTTTTCAGCTGATATTACAGGTTTTGTTTTTTCTATCATGAAAACTGTAATTTTAAAGTATTTTGTTTTTATCTAATAATGAATGCATGATAATGAAATCCAAATGTACAGCATACAATACTTGTAGCAGTGTCCTGGATATCATACATCTCTATAAACACATAAAGATTTCAGGTTYTTATTTAGCACTGTGCTAAAGCTATTTTCAGTTTAGTAGGGACTGAAAAATACTTACTWAGTAGCCAGCTTAAACATACACATTTTTATCCCATAGAAGATCAGTAYTTCCATTTCTATTCCATTAAGGTTRCWRAGATGATTCAACACAGCAGTTATTRTGGCTGKTAAAAGCCTTAATCATATTAATGTTGTCACACCAATCTTCCCAGCAACCAGAACTTCAGTGTGCATTGACATTTAACACATCACAAAATAAATTCCTGTCGTGTTTGTAGAACTCTTTTCAAGCAATTCCCTCATTTTCCCCCCAAATCACCTGTTTGTCTAGAAGCAGCAAGGGAAATTAAATTAGATGTTAATATTCTCCCCAAATATTCTGTAACTTACATCAGTTCCTCCTTAGGAACTGAAAGATTCTTTCAGCATTTGCTTTTTGTCCCAGAGAAGTCATAAGTAAAGCCAGAAGTTGTTATAATTGGGGTTTTCTAAAACAGTCTCATTCTGTGTAAATATTCCTACCTCTGGACTTATTCCCATCAGCCAGTCAAGAAATGAGAGTGCAGGTTTGAAGGGAAGCATTGTCTTCCACAAGGATCTCRAGGTTAAACTCATCAGGGATTGAGATCAGATCTGAACAGCAGCTTTGCCCTRCCCAGTGTTTGTCTTCTTCATGTTTCCAGACAGACCCTGTAAATTTAAATCTGGAGTAGAAATTAGGGAACTTGATATAGAAAAGCAGGAYGTGGAAATTATATTCCCAAGATGTGGGCTAGGAGGGTCTGTTCCTCAGAAATTAAGCCAAAGCATAGAAATGCTTCATTATTTCCAAATCAGTAAAATGCAGGAAATTCAGAGTTAAAATCTAACTGAAGAGCAAAAAAAGCATTGAAATAAATAATCCAGACACCAGGAAAAGGCAGTCAAAGGACKCTATGAGTTCTTGAAAGTTCCTTGAGGAGTGACAAAATTATTTGTGGGTGTGATGTCCACTACTSTGATGGAATCTGGGGAAACAAAATGGGACCACTCCTTTGAAAATCTGCTGCTGAACATGAGAGGATAAACTTCCCTCTGCACAGCACAATGCAGGTTTGGTTTTATTGGTTTGGGTACCCTGGAGCAGAATTCAGCCTTGAGGAGTTTCACTGTGTTAATTGCAAGGTAATGGAAATCCCTACAKGATTCACTTGGACTTGGTGGCCTCCAGAGCTCCCTTCCAACCTCAGCCATTCTGTGTTCTGTGATTTCAGCAGGGGTTAAGCACAGTCATTTTTGTCAATTCTTGCTATGCTCTAATATTTTGTAATGTCTATTGCAAAATACTATTTAGTGATCTTGAAAATTAGATTTTTCTAAGAGATRTGAATTATTTAGGTAAGAATTTAGGCATACCACTCTATCAGCCTTTGCTTTCATGAAAAAAGCTCTAAAATAAGAGCATATTCTAAATCTCCAGATTATTGCATTGAAAAAAGTTTATGTTTTCTAAATGTACTGAAAACATGATCCAACAAATTCATCAGAGATAAATTTTTTCCCTGCTTCTGATTTTTTTTCCATTGCAAGTCAAGCCTTTTGAGTGCTCTAAAAATTGTAATCTGACTTCATAATTTCAAAGTTTTATAAAGCCATTCCTTATAAAAACCTTCCATATGTTCCCTCATAAAAGATTATGAAGTAATGTGCCATTCCTGGTGGTCTAGCAAGGATAAATCAATAAAATCSTGTGAGAGAAAAGTCAACTGGTTTTCAGTAGTTTCCATAATGGATATATTTCAAATAATTTTGAAAAAAAAATGCTCTAACCCTGCTTCTGGCTTCCCCAAGGAAACACTAGTAACAATAAAAATGAGGTTTTATTTTAGAATGGGAAGTGCTCCTAACAGAAGCCAGTCTTCTCTCAGACATTAAGTGATAAAATTGGATCATTCCCCTATGCAGAAGCAGGAAAACTTTCTGCATTCTGTCCTCCAATATTTTGTTACTAAATGTTCAGCCCACCCTGCCTGAAAATGCAGTTTGGAGTGAAAACAGCCAGTTGCTTCCAGCCAAACCGGGTGCAAAAGCTCCTTACAGCCCTCACTTCCCCAAAGCCTTCATCTGCAGAGTTCCTGAGAACTTTCTCTTAGCTGGGTTTTAACAATCTCTGCATGGAAAGCATCAAGAGAACTGACTGTAGAGAAACAAATAGCAATGGAATTTTTTACATTAAATATACCACCCGTACATTTTATTTTTTTTTTCCAAACCAAATCTGTGGGAAAGGAACAACAGACTGAAGTCTTCTTTTGCTGGTGCCAATTAAGAGATGGTGCTTGTAAAAACAAATAGAAGAAGGCAATTGTGACCTYTCTAGAACTTCTCAATCCAGTTTGTTAAATTAAGCAGCCAAAGAGCTGCTTTTGAATTTGTAGCTGTTAGATGCTCAGAAGTACACAGCACATGAAATGGTCAATTGTACCTGCAGAAAGTATTGAATAGATACTTAATAATAATAAATACTAGTGATAACTAAGGAAAACCAGCAGTGACAAAGAACAGGGCACGGTTTTGTCGCAGGTCATGGGATGTGGGCTGGGAGCAGTGGCTGTTCCTCCTGGCTGGCCAGGCTGTGACCACACAGTGCCAATAAATGGGTGTGAATTCGTGTCAGTGCCCTGGAGCTGAACTAAGCATATGGATTTCCTTTGCCCAGCCACCTTCTCCTGCCCTTCTGCTCAGGGGGATAATATCCTACTTAAACCCATGCCTCTTTAGGATGCTGTACCAGTGACTTCCCTATCAAATTCCACAATTTGTGGGATGATATTCCCCCAGGAACAACAGCTGAAGGTGGAAGGCAGGCTAATTGATTCAGCACTCCCCCACTGCCTCTGAGCTCAGGCACTTAGCTGTAATTATTGTGAAACAGAAGAATTTACACTGAGTTCTAAACTGGTATCACAAGGCTCAGAAAGTGATGGATASTTCATGAACTATCAGCTATTCCATGTATTTCTACAGTTTCAACACACTTTTCCAGCTAAYGTTGTAACTTATATGGTTTCCCACATTAAGGTGACACAAGTTCATAGTGTGAARCTGTGGAGTAGGGAGAGGTTGGGTTTTTCCCCTCAATAAATCCATGAGTGTAAAATGCTAAATAACAACAGCATTTGAGGGCACTGAGGAATCATGGCTTAATATTCTTGCCTCCTTCTCCCAGATTAGAATCTAGTACTGGAAGATCTTTCCATCAGTGTGAGTGCGCCCACTGCAAAAATGAATTTTTGCAGAGAACAATGGAAGTGGTGGGAAACACAAATCTCTGTGTGATGTGGACTGACAGAATGGCATAATTTCTCAAGAAATCTGGTTAACTAGCTGACTCCAGGGGTCCCTTCCAACTTTACACATTCTGTGATTCTGTGTCATCCATACAAATATTTCATGAATGTTTGTGCAAACAAGTAAATGTTCAAGTAACTTCTAAACTACTGTAAATGCCCAAAGCTCTTATCAAAGCTCTGTCCATCTGGTGGTGATTGATGTGGCTTAACAAGAATTAATTTGCTTTATCTGCAGTGATTATCACCTTCCCAACASAAAATCACATAATCAAGTCTCAAATTCTTTTCACATTGTGCATGTAATGAAAAAAGCACACCTGGGGCTGAAAAAACAGTTCATCCTGGGGCTGTATTTTAATTTAGAGCCGTGCATATTTTAAGATGAATGAACTTTCAATCTCTCATTTGTCTGCAYTATTTTTATTGATGGACACTGGTCAGGGCTGAATGTCACCAACCTTGTCCTTTTCAGGAGGTGTTTGTGGACTTCTAGAAGAGACTAAATGAGGTCTTGTTCTAGCAAATCTGAGTTCTGCTTAGTCAGAGACTTTTCTGAGATGACAGGASACTGGATGGGATTCAGTTGCCTAAAATGACACTCAGTGCCTCCTCTTAAATATCCAACTGCTGCTTTGCCTCTCACAGCCCCTTTCAGAGTGGAAATCTCCTGCTGATCATGTCATGTCTGCCACTCAGCTGGGAATGTCTCAGATTTTTTAGAGCATCCCAAATGACACAAACCATTTACACTTAAGCAACTGAACCCTGACTTYTGAGTGTGAGAGAAAAGTGTTATTTTTATGTATTCTTTTAGTTATTTGCTGCTTATAAAACCTCAATAATTTCAGCCCTCTRGTTCTCTTAGTATTTATAGACTTACTTGCTCTAAAATTCACTGCTCCTTGTTGKTTTTTTTTTWAATTATTTCTGAATATGTACAATAAGTGAAATAAATCTGGGGTTGTCTTCATGACTTTCTATAACAAACTAACTTATTGTAAGACTTAGGAAACTGGAGTTATTTGCCATTTAACAGCATTAAAATAGAGGAAAATATCAGTGGTGGAGCTGAAGCTGTTTGGCCTTTCTGAAGGTCTGTACATATGGTGTGTGACTCAGTGGCTATACCTTATGGCTGGTATMATTCATATTTTGAAACAAGAGCCATTTTCTATTTGGGAAGTGTTCATATTTTCATTATTTAGCCTTTATGTTTTAAGCTGCTGTTTAGTACCAAACATCTTGGAGTTAATGGAACAATTTCCATTTTAAAAGTGAATTTGTGTGTTGCATTCTGTACTGTCTGTCCAGGATCATTTCTGCAAATATTTTAAAGTGTAAGCCATGGAATATGGAAACCCTTTTATAGGAATGCCAAAGACTTCTCTTGAGTGTCCAGAGGGAAAACTTACCTTTAGCCATCAGATGTAAAAGTACTGCATCTAGATCAATTAAATTAATAATTTTTCCACAGACTGCAGCATGACTAACTAACAAATTTAAAGGACAGATGGATTGAGGGAAMACATTAGAATTCTTGCTTGAAAACAAAAGTAAAAACCTCAAAGCTCTCCTAGGCTACTTTAAATTCAGCAAGTGCATGCACAYTTTGAGGGTAAATTTTCCTCAATGTATTTTTATTAGTGGAAAAAAAAATCTCAACTGTTGAAGGCCATTCATTTTTCTCATTGTCTATAAAGATCAAGATGCTTTCTGTCTCTTAAAAGAGCAAATATGAAGTAAATGCAAGGTGAGGAAAACAAACTTGCCATTGCCTAACTTTTTGGACGGTTGCTTACTTGATGCACTTGCAAAAATACCCAGATTATTCTGATTGTCAGTTTAGATTTATTGCCWGGTGGGAGAATTTTGACCCTGTGCTTTTCGGTGAGATGTGCAGAGCTGTCATTTCAGATCCATCTTTGATGCTGGCACTCACTGAGCACTAACATGGGGAAGTTGAAATGATGTCTGCAGACCTCTGTACAAATGCTGAAAGCTGAAACAGTGRATCAAATGCTAAGGCATCTTCATTTCTCTCCACTGCAGTAGAAATGTCACAAATATTTCTTTTAGAAGAGGTGGATGAGRTAATCATTGTTTCCAGGATTAAAAACATACACGTAGGCAGTGAGAAGAATATACAGTTTATTATAGTGAAAGCATAGAACGTGTTGAGCGTCTGGTGACAGCAAAGCAGAAAGGGGGCRTGTCCACATCGCTAAAAATCAAAAAATTAGAAAAATACATTAAAAAGCTAAAAATCTTTAGGCATTATCCATACACCTGGTTTTTGCCTCTATCAATACATTGACAGGTGTTGGGAGGTGTGACAGAAACTCTGACTGCTGGAGCTGCCTTGACACACAATTCAGTATTTTAGCTACAAATTCTGGTTCCCCTTTGCCCCTTCCCTGATGTGACTTTTGTCAGGTGGCTTTAAATTACTGGTGTAAAACACCTTTGCTGGTATAGCCTCACAMACCTCTACTGGTCTGTCTTTGATTTGAACACAAAATTGTAACGTGCCTCTATGGTGGAGTCATTTGGAATGCATTATGAGTATCCCACAGGTGCAATTTGCTGTTGAAACACCAAATTTTTCTATTGCTCCTAGAAGTGCTGGAATTCTCCATTTTTAAACTATGCAGAAAGCCTTTGTTTGGTTAAAGCTGTGTATTGTATGATTTGGTTAAAAAGCAAACCAAAGCTTTTAACTGCTTTTCATGAGATCTGTTCCCATGAAACCACTGTTAACTCTGCAGAGATTTGGTTGTTCTTTCTTTAAACAGTCAACTTCTTTTGTCAGCCAGAGAACAAGTCATTTGATTAATGATCATTTCTATTTCTTTGAAAGGATCCTTTCCGACCATTGGGGTGAAGTCTCTTTCGAGATTCCTGAGGGCGGGATTTTTAAATAGCATCCTGGCCTCTCATCCAGTGGCAGGGGGTGGATCTTTACCCCCCAGCATTTCCTCTGGTAGGTATTCCAGCCTGTTCCCACACATCAGTTTGTTTTTTTTCCTTCACTCTCTGCCCCATCTCTCCCCACATCTCAGGGAAATCAAATTTGGTATTTGTCAGACAGGGAGATCAGATGTCCTTTCCAATAAAAAGCCAAACCAAAATGAAGTGGAAAAGACAACAAATTCTTGGGAACAAGCTATTTTCCTGAATTAATGTATAGGAGAAATTGTGAGAGAAACTGTTCTGCAGTTAAGTGGCCAACCTAAATATTGGAAGAGAAGGACTGGTATCCTCTAATCATCCATTTYGTGAAGCATGTCCATGTGCACCAAAGAAGGAGAACTTTAAAATCTTGGAATTTGTGTGACTCTGATTCTTCCCTAAAAATTTATATTCCCTTGCTAAAACATGGAAGYGAAACAAATTTGGAAAGGGAAAACTTAATTATGTACTACTGTGRTGTGTGAAACCTTTGTGTGCTTTGGTAGCTGCAAGTTGTACCTCATGAAAACCTTTTGTTTTTTTAAATAACTTTTACCATTATTTGAACTCTGAAATTCTCTTTAAATAAGTGAGGACAGGTTAGAGGGCTCCTTTCCAAGGCAGGTTACTTGTGTTATCCATTCTCTTCTGGAGTCATTAAACACCATCTTCCATCAAAAGTAAGAAGTGAAGAGTAAATACGTATAACTATAGTTAAAACTGAATCAAAGTTCTTTTCCAAACTACATATTTTTGTTTAAAAATGGATCTGTGCATGGCATAATGTCAGGCTGGTATCATTTCTGGACATCCTGTGTTATCTGTAGTGTTACTTAAAAGTTTTTCTTGAAAGGAAAAAAATCTCTTCCGGTAAAAAAAAGGAGAAAATTGGAAAATTACATAATACTACTGACTTGCTATACAAAAGAAACTATTGTAATTCTCTGTGCCCCGTTTTATGTTCTGCAGTAATTGTAATTACAAGATGATTCTTACTTTTCTTTTTAATTCAAGTGCTATTATTTCTTTCTTTGCTTTCTTTGAATAGAAGCATCTCAGCAGCTTTGATGTCTTTTCTTATGACTGTTTGGGTTTCTTTTGTCGACAGTTTGTGAAATRCTTTCCATAGTTTTTTCTCCATGGGATATCTCGGAGTGTTTAATAGCCCTTAGGAATTGTGGCAGTCAGCATCACAAGGAGGTGGTACCTATAAGTAAACTATTGAGCAGGAAGTACTGCAGGCCCCATAAAATTCTCTGTTTTGAACAGTGTTATGTAGAGCATCCCACTGATTCTGTTCAATTACAAATGGCCTCAAATTCATGAAGTGGCTTCTCAACTACCTCCCTCCCTACAAGTTAATTTTATAAAATCCTCAGGACTCTTGTTTTTCGGAGTACTTGTAAAGCTTTTGGTCTTACAGACTTAAAACTCTTAAATGTAGTTTGTTTAATGAAACTCATTCATAATTYCTTGCTGTTAAATGTCTTTTACTAAGAATTCTGATTCAATCTGATGAAACATTAAAAATGGGAAAAGATGGAGATGCAACTGCATGATGTGTAACAGATATCCTCACAAGTTAATGGAGATAAATGTTGTTTGATCATGTCAAAAGCAGCCACAAAAAAAAAAGTGAGCAAAGAAGCAATCCCAGAGAAAGARAAGATTTTCAGGTAGTTGAGAGGCAATGAAGAACTGTGATAAATCCAATGGATGAGATGTGTTCCTTTGAGAAAGAATGCATGTGGGGGGACAGGGGGCATGAAGCTCTGCAGTGCAGGTCAGCAATTGCTGCCAACAGTTGCATCTCAACAATCTTGCCTGTAGTGCTACTATTTAACTCTTCCTTTTTTTACTTTTTCATATTTACATTTATATTAAGCAGAGTGCAAATTCTGAATTGCCTCCTTTTTCATCAGAGGTGACCAGGGAATGCCCTTTCCATTTCTAACTTGCTAAAAGCAGCTTTGCTTTACATGTGAGAAAAAAAAAAAAAAAAAAAAAATTTAGAAAAATAAAACCAAACTAAAAGTAACTATGAAAACAAATCTTGCCAAGGTAGTGCTGATCTGGGATGTGAGAGAACTGACTCCCTTGCTGTGCATGATTCAGTGGAGATGTTTGGGCTTGTGCTGGACAGTAGCTCTCATAAGCCTAGCAGAGGTACTTAACATTTAATAACTGCAGAATTATGACCTAATTGTTTCACATATTGGTTATGGGTAAGATTTCAGCTAATTTAACTACATGGGAGACTTAAAATGCCAGCATTCTTCTGCAATTAGAGTCATTGGGAACAAAGATAATGAGATGCTTTTTATTTACTGAAACCTTTAACTCAAGCTAAGTGTCTGATTCCCTTCCAAATACTCAGAAAATTTTTCTAACTAAACACAAAATGCTTTTAGATCTTTTTGCTACAAAATTCGTCACAGATGTTTTAATGAAACACAGAACTAAACTAGAAAGGCTGCTATAAATAAGTGTCTGGAAAGCAGCTTGGCAGGGCCATGCAGCTGTTGGTTTCCTTTTTTCCCTTTCTACTTTAATCTCAGTGGTTGAGAGGAGTGCATTTCTTTTACCATTGCATTGACAGCTGATGTTCAGATTTGTGTAATTCAGCTTTTACACTTTGCAGTGATTCTCTTATGTAAAAGGTATCCTCATTTAGCCAATTTAAAGATTAATTTATGCTGCTGGGATGGGGCATTAAATCTTTCTTCATAAATAGATTGTCTCAAATGTAGGTGTTTTTTAAGCCTAGACATAAGTTCTAATGCAATAGTGCATATCTTTGATAGTTACATCAAAAGTCTGTCCCTGCTGTACAGCAGTTTCACCAGAAGCAAAACTTAAAGCAGGCCTGAAAAACTTACCTTAGATTCTTGCAAAAACAAGTCCATTTGCAGACGACAGCTTCCTTTTTATTTAGCTATCATTTATGTGACAAATTACTTCATTCCTTGTTATCCCACCTGTTAGCAGTACAAATTGACATGACTTAGCTGATGAAGGTCTGCAGTGACAGATGGATTCACATGAGCAATAAGTACTTTTTCTCAAGTGATAGCCTTGCATATATTAAATAGAATTCTTAAACCACTTAGCATTTGCCACTTCCTTCATGACACACACACATCTTGTGAAAACCCAAATTATAAACTGCCAGAGCTGCATCTCTCTCTTCATGTTCTCTCCCAAGCTACACACCCTGTTTGTTCTTTGCTCCACTTTGGGGAAGCTCTCAGCTCATTCCTCTTGCAGCTCCTGACTGAAGTGTTGTCTGAAGGGTTTGTTGTGTAAATGCCCACRGAAGTTACTGGCAGGAAGCTTCACAATGCTCTGCTGTCTTTGAAGAGCCAGAGATTGCTCAGCTTGCTGAGCYGGGAAGGAAAAAAGGGAAAACAAATACCTCTCCTACTGTTCCTTTCAAGCTAAACTTCTTCACTGAGTTTTTCTGTCAACAAGAGCTGGAGATGGGTGCCAGGCTAKGAGCTACCATGGAAAGGTTCTGTTAGCCAATCCTCTCCTTCAGACTGTTCAGCATTCARACTGCATTAGCAGGAGAGAGCCATCAAAATTATTCTTGCCATAAACTCCTCTCTGTGAATATCATCTCCCYATCATGCTGTGGTCAGCAGCTGGATCATTGCCCCCGTTCCCCTCGCAGAGCCCCTCTCTGTGAAAGATACTTCCACAGAAGTATCCTGATGTGACTTTTTTAATGAAGTGTCACCATCAGTTATTCCTGCCACTTAATTTGTGAGTGTTACCTATCCAGCTCCTTGACATTGTAGGAAAAATAGAAGCAAAGAAATCTGGCTTGATGAAACAGCCCACCTTTCTGAACCTCAAAAATATATTGCATGCACTAATTGAGAATGCATTTACTTTCCAGAAACTGGAAGTGATATAGGATGATTTGCTCACTGCTGTCCTGGACTCCTCTTCAACAAAAAGCACCTTCTACAGAGGATATCCCCTCTCCAGTATTTTACTGCCTAGTTATTCATGGCTCTTTGTCTAACACACATTACAATGTTCACATTTATTCCACAGAGCTCCTCAAAAAATTCATGCATAATTGTAGAGTACTAAACTAGATGATTAAGAGTTTYCTTTTGCCCAAAATTAATATTTTATTACAATTTCCAAGTGCACCTGAGTGAGCCCATTATTCTTGATATTGTATAAACTGACATTTGAAAGCAAATTGTATTGACAGACCCTTATTGAACAAAATTACTCAACAAGATCCATCAAGGAGCAATTGCACATAGTGAATTCAACTATGATTATAGTACTCCAATCATGAGAAAAGTAACTTTCTTCCCCCCAGTTAATGCATTTTTCTTTCTTCTGAATTCCAGCACCTACACTTCTATATTTGTTGTTAAATGAAAACTAATCCTTTCCTAGTGACTAAMAAACTGATTCTTCTACTGCATATGAATTTCCTGTGATACCTGAGCCAAGTGGCTCTTCCAGTTTATTCTTCCCAGCCTCAGTGCTGTTCCACTGGAATGTTTACCTTATAAACCCCATAGCTAATACATAATGGCATGAATTTTCTGAGAACAGAAGTTCAAATGTAGATGGACTTTCCCATATGGCAGGCAGGGAGTACTTCAGAACCAAAATAAGGATGAGCATCAAGTAGTATTAATACTGAAAGAAACATATTTTGTGCTGGTTGATTAGGGTTAAGATTGAACTGTAAAACTGAGATTAAGCTCTGAGTGTAGGACATGATAAAAGGAGGTTTTCATTCTTCACCCTTGCTAAATATCTTATTTCATGCTCGGGTGGTCGTAGTAAACAATTCCAAACATTTAAATCCTAGAAGTTCAGAAAAATGTATTTGCATATGTGTTCGTTTTTACATAATATACACTACTATTGCATATTTTTAAAATCTGACTAGAGAAAATGTGGAAATTTATTGTTGCAAGCATGTTGAAGCAAGCTGTGTTCATTACTGACAGAAGCAGAAAGATATGAAGAGAGCAGGAGGAGCTTGACAKATACACACAGAAGTATATTTGTAAATGGGATGCACATAGATTTGCTTTGTTTCAGGATTAAGRGAAAACTGAACTCCCTTTTTTGCCAGTGGTAGAACACTGGATGTAAAAGCATAATCAGAACTGGTTCATTTCTGTGAGATGGGAGGCAGGAGAAACAACTGAGTAATGTTTAAATAGTTTTGGTCTCTTTTGGGTAGGAAGCCAGTGTGCCTTTAGCAAATTCAACTTGCTGAAGTAGCATTCCCAGGCCCAAATACTGAGTATGGGAAATAACCTGCCTAAATCTGAATTTTAGACAGTGGTATTTAAAAAGCCTTTTTAGGTGGCTTGTGCATTTGGTGAAGACTACACAATCCTGTACAGACTCATATCACCTGTCTGTGACACACAGTYAGARTCAGAGTTGGAAGGAGAAGCTTGACAGTGTATGCCTTCATGTTCTGAAGGTAAAAACCATCAAAGAGAAATGATAAAAAACCCCAGGGGATCACAAAAATATCAGTGTTAGGTCCAGGGCATCRTGTATCTGTTAGAGCTCTGAGTCAYGATRTTTTGTTTTCTTAATTTTGGATTTAGCAGCCCACATGTTACAATCAAAGGTTCCTTTGTGGGTTCCAGAACTTTCAGGAGTGTTGATGTGTGACCTCCACTACTTCTGCACATGAGAAATGATGCCTTGCTCACAAGGAAGAGTGGTGGATCRTGAGTTTTTTATAGCTCAGTGGTGTCTCAGATGTTTAATCTTTATGTAGACTAAAGGGAAATGGAGCAAAATGGTTCAAATGGTAAATGGGAAAATACACAAAGGATATCCTAAAGTTATGTCAGAATCTCATCAATTTCTCAATTAGGCATAATATCAAATARACAACAAATGGCATTTTAGAAGAGGATTGAAATAATACCTTAACCACATCATTATTCTTATGAAAGCACAAAACCCTGTTTCAKTGTAACCTTGTGGATGCCTTTTTTTAAAATCATCTCCTTTTCAAATTTACATTGTAGCTTACAGCTTCTAAATATAATGCCCCTATGATAATAGGTAAATTCACAACAGAGATTAAGTAGGATTTGCTTCTTGTCTTCCCTAAGAACTTGTTATGAATCGTGGCAGACTGAATATGAAGTGCAGAGCCCAGATTTGTGCACAGCTTTGACATTGTTTAAATCCCTTTATGTGCTCTGGGGTCAGCAGGGCAAGTGATCATTGATGCAGTTGGACTCTGTGGTCTAATTCTGGACCAAAGAACATCCCTTGCTCCTTGCACAGGAGGATGTGGGCTGGTGTGAACCCTGAGGAGCTTCAGGGTGAGATGTCATTAGATTAAGTGAAATATGCTGAATTTCAGTTATAAAATAACTGAGGTGAATTGTTTTGGTTAATCCAACTGGGCAAAAGTCTCTCTCTTAAACTGAATCTGAACAGAATGCATTATCTGTTACTATTTTTTCTCTTATTCTTTGATTCAGTGCTAAAGCAAAAGTGCCATATTTTGTATTCCTATAATATAATTTTAGCCATTATTTCTYTCTCACCCACCCAACCCCCAAGCAGTGACAAAAAAACCCCTCTGCTTCTTCTGGTTTTACCCTCTCCTGCATTCCACTTGCTTCTCTCATGGGAAGATCAGGATCAGAAAATAAATAATGGAAACAACATAGCTGCTTTCTCTTTACGGATCCACTTTCCTTTCCTCAAAATCTTCCAGAATATCTTCTGYAGGCACACTGGGGGGATTGATGTGGATTAGGGCTTGCAGGAGGAGCAGGACTCCTCAAATTTCTTTTGTCCAAAGCACATTCTCCCTTTGTCATGTGAGGAACCAGGAGAGCCTCTTGCAGTGCTGCCTGCAACACGAGGCTGCAGGGGCTTGAGAAGRTTTTATAAATATTTAATATTTAATATAAATATTTTATAAATATACATACAGACCCTTCCTGGCTTCCAAAACACACCAACAAGCATAAATTCTTGCCAGTGTGTCACAGGGTAGTAAGTGGAAAAGCATTTAGTGTGTAATTACAGGAAAAGAGGTTTATGTTATGAAATATTTTCAGATTGTGTGGATACAATAAATCCTCAGGTAGCAGTGGTAGCTGTGTGGCCATACCTTCCTAACATTTAAACAGTATCTTATGGTCATTCATGTGTTTTGAAGTGTTATTAATTGATTTTGCAGAAGTATCTTCCCCTGACTAAACTAACTTAACTAATGATATTTGGTATATAGACATGGGAAAATCCAAAGTGCTCTAGGAGCAAGACAAATAGGTTATATCTATGGGATTTCCTGTGGCAGCACAAYGTAAATATGTTATCCCATCCTGTTTGCAAACTCTGGCTTCTGAACTCTGAAAAAGGAGWCTGGAACTGCAACTTCTATTTTTTGATGCTGCTTGGACACAGGTCTTAGTCAGGGGCCTTCTGTGAGTCAATAATTCAAGTGTGGTGGCTTGCAGTAAAATTCACATTGGCTTCATGTGCATTGATGTGGGCTAACAATGCAAAACCAAAAATACAAATTGGCTGGATTATTTTTATTTGCTTTTTTTTTAATGTTTAGTTTTCTTTCTTTTTTCCTCTACCTGTTTTTGTATAATGGAAAAATATTTTTAAATCACTGAAATTAATTCTTTCTGGTGCGTACAAATGCAGTGTTAGTGATGACAGGAAAGAAGCAGCTGCGGTGCTGTGGCCAGTGGCTTTCTGATTTTCTGATTTGAAGGGTGTGCAATGAGTGGAGCAGCTGTGAGCTCCAGGAGTGCCTCCCAAGCGTTCCCCTGGGTTTCCCTGGCAGCGTGGAAGGCACAGCCCTCCCCCAGGGTGCTCCCCTRTTTGGGGCTGGCTTATCTCTGCTTTAGCAGGAGATAAATCCCTGGCAAGCAACAGCAGACCGTGGCTCTGGGATGAAGAGATGCCTGATAGGGAGGTGATTTCCTGAGCCACGTGGATTCTGAGCTGCAGAAGTGGTGGAGCAATTTTTTCTGATATGAACCAGGGAACAGGTGCCAGCCTGTGCTGTTTTAAGTGAAAGAATGAGGATCATGTGTTTATGTTAACAAATCTATCCCCATAATTGGTATCAGAGATTTCATTGTGAGTCTGTAGAAAAAGAACGTGTGCTAGCTATTCTTTTTGGAGGATTAATCTTACATAAAACATTCATTAAAGGAGGCTTTGSTGTATTATTTAAAGTGACAACAGGAGACAACAAGCTGAATATTTTGTCATTGATATGACACTTCAGATTCTCCTCCTTATTCATCACTCTGGCACTCAGTTAAATTGCATGCTATCAAAATCTTGTGTTGTGGGGAAAAAAAAAACTAAAAAATATATACAATGTGAATTTCAGATTTAATCAGTATTTTTCATTATTTGGAAATGTATGGGATTTTTTCCCTTTTTTTTTTTTTTTATTCCTGCTTATTAAAAAATGACAGGCAGATTGATCAGTGGAAGATACAAGACTGCAGCACATTCTGGGGTGGCATGACATCAGTACAGGTTGTTTGTCATTTTCTCTGGTTTTGTTTGAGTGGCATTGCAGTACAGCTGAGTGGGAGAAAGTTGTCCAAAGCAGTCACAGCCTCTTGTCACAAGGTGGGAGTTGCCTCAAAACAGTGAACAGCCCCTGYCCCTTCTCTAGATTCATCTCAGTTGGGATAAATTGAATTACTGTCCTTTTCTTGCATCATGCTGCTCTTGTGTGTTCRGTGTGGCTTTCTGAGATGCTGGAACTCTGAAATCATCTCCCAGAGCCACAGTTACTCCACATGAAAGGAGGGAAATCTGCTTCAGACAATATCCCACATGTGTCTGGGRCAGGAATATTTATGCTTTCCCAAAACATTGAGAACAGAGAACGTGGGGATGCTATCAGTGTGTGTGTCATGTATAAATACAGTTATTATTTCATGCTGTTATTTTAAATATGTAGTAAAATCATACATTTGTTATAATGTGCTGCAGATTATAAATGTGATATTTATATATATAGATATAGATATAGATATAAATGTGATAAAATGTAGTGTGTAAAATCTGTATTTAGTGTTCAAACCTATTGCCTCAGGACACTCTATAATTCCTCTGCTTTAAAAGGTCTGTTTTCTCCCAGTACTCCCCACTCCAGCAGTGCTGAGCATCTGAAACTGCTGCAAGTCTGATTTGTTTGACTGATTTGATCATTGAACCAGCTGCAAACATTTTTATTTCATCCTCCCCCAKTTCAAACTAGAAGCTGTGTGCTCTCCTCCAGCAACACCCACAGTTTTTAGCTCCTTGGTTCCAAGCCCTCAGCTGAGACCTTTTTCAGAGTCCTTTTTCCATTCCTTCTCTTGTGTGGCTCTTGGCTGTAAAATTAACTCAGTTCTTCAGATCCTTCTCCTGCATCTGTGTGGAAACRCTTCCCTGAACTGGGCAATTCCTTGGGCTGGACATGGGTGTGTTCCTATCCCAGAATGTTCAGACATTTGTGGAGGTCATTGTCACTCCCAGGAGTGCCTTGGCTGCTGTCTGTATCCCTCTGCTCTTTGTCCTTAAACCTGTTTATTCTCCCTCTTTTGTGCTGTATGCAATCCTGGGAAAATAATTCAATGCCTTCCAGCATTGCATTAGCCAACCCTTTGATAAAAATAATCAAAGATTGCTTCCCTGTATCAGAGACTTMTCTGCCCCACTCCCATTTATTAATTCCTGCTCTTATTTTGAGGATCATGAATTCTTAGTGCCATGAGAACAATGTAATTTTTCATAATCTAAGTAATAGGCTTTTTTAAAAATTTATTAAGATGCAAACACTACACTAGTTTAGAAATCTCCAGTACTATTTTTAAAGTCAGTTTTGTAGTCCTCTTTAAAACTTAAGCAGTATTTTGTGTTTGTACAGGGCTCCAGCACATACAAGTTTTTCTGGATTCAAATTGCACTACTGTGGAACAGGGTAACATACTTGCAATAGAGCCAGTGTTGCCACTTTGATGGTRAAAGTTCCCACTGGATTCTACTGTGTACCAGAGTTTTTTAACTTTTTAAGTCTTCAAGCCACTCTAACAACAGCTGAGACATTTTTAATCCAAAGACAAATACTGTGCTGCCTGAAAATGTCACTGTCACAGTCTGGCTTGGAATACACAAATAGCTCCAGGGATACATTAGACTTGCAGCCAAAATCAGGTGGCTTTTATCAAGTGCTGTCACACTAAAGACCAGATTATTTGAGAATTTAGGTTTGGGTTCCAGATTAAAGATTTTTTGCTTGAGATAATCAAGTGATGGAGCCAGGTTTATTTTCATGGTGTCTTGACATATTGTAGTGTCTTGACAAAATCCCACCTCAAATTCATTTGTAATTTAGGTAGCATGCAAGTGATACAGACTAAATCAGTAGGAATAAATTCAGTAGACTGAATTTATTCATGATTTGCTGATTTCCTGATATTCAGCAACCTGTTAGAAGGAAAATGCTGCAAWTTTTGGTGTATTTAGTGCCATTCCTGTGCTGTCACTTGGAAGAGCTGGTTTTGTGTTAAGGCATGTCATTTCAAGTCATTCAGGTTGAGTGGTTTAAAACCTCATTGTCCAGTGAAAAAAATACTGAAAGATGTTCTTTGAATCCACAGATGAATGCATATAAATATATTTCATAGTTACTTTAACCTGAGAGCAGAGGGTCTGAGCAAAAGGAAGTACAGGTGGGGCTTTTTTTGGAGGGAAGAATATTTTGTGAGAGAATGTAGAAGAATTAATAGTTCTGTTTAGCAAGTATGAAAATAATTTGTGTTGAAGGATGTGAATCTAAGGAGCACAAAAGCTGAAATGAGGGCCTGTGAGAAAATGAGGGCCTCTRGAGAAAATGACAGCTCTGGAAAGTGCAGAGTGCCAAAGGATTACCCACGGGAAACCAGGGATGCTGTTCTAAATCTCCATTTGTCCTTCCCTTCAAATGCAAATTTTCTGTACAGGTGTTTTAGTTGTTGATTTACCCAGAAATGGAAATTTCTGACCGAATATGCCATCTGAAAGCCAGCTTTACACCCTTCCTTATAGAAAAATGCTATTGACTGCATCAATTCAGAAATTACTGCTTGCTCAGGAGGGTTTTGCACAGTGGAAGATTCTCTAGCATCAGGCTGCAGCTTGTTTACTTCTCTAGGTTTTAGGATTTTCCTTTCATGTGGAGGTGTCAGCCCTGTGACAGTAAGGAAATGATAAAGGGAAGGGAATCTGGGGCATTCATGTGCTTGAAACTAAAGAGAGTGGGCTGTACAACCAGTCATCCTTAGCAAACTCRACTAAAGGAAACATGAATTTTTAAAACCTCTGATCTCTAAGAGCTTAAAAGAGATGTATCTTTTAAGTTTATATGGCAAAGCCAGGGTATAACTGATGGGTGCAGATTAATATAATTGATTTGGTGGCAGATGCACATCAGCAGCTGARGCTAAACATTCAGTTAAAAAGAAAGAAGCAGATTGTTCTTCTCACTTCCAAGGGCTATYCAAAAAGAATATCAAGGCATCTGGGAATTTTCACACACACACACACACGCAAATAATTAGTATTGTGATGACACTATGAAATGTTTTATTCATGGAAGATGTGAACATGAATACAGAAATAATCACAAATTTTATTAGAGAAAATGAGGGAATATTGATAGGAACTACAAAAAGACCAGACTAAGCTCTGTGAATGGGCATTACCAGGAACCCAAAACTCTGGGTCAGCGTGCTGGAGCAAACACAGAAATGGATCATTCACTTTTTTAGATTGAAGGGAAACTGAACCAGCTCAGGAGAAATACCTGGCTGTGGCCTGTTGTACATTGTGGACAGTTCAATAAACACTTCCACTATTAACCAAACTGAACAGAAATGGACAATTGTGGTGGAATAATCAAAATGCTCTTCTATATTTTATCAGCCCAACATTGTGTTTGATTCTCATCCCCTCATCCAAAAAAATCACAAACATAAATTGAGCAGAAGAGGAAAAAAAAAGTGATGAAAGAATCTTCTTTTGGGCTTGAAAAAAATATTGGCCCAGATAGTGTGGARTTGAGGAAGGGAAATGGTGGACTCAAAGAGTCACCTCTTGGCATAGCTCTGGTTTCCCACAAAACCCAAGAGATGGGCATTCCCAGAAAAAAGAAAAGTCTGCCGTTTTAAGCCCTTTCACCTCCTTCCTAATCTTATTAACATTCTTCTTCATTAATTTTTTTGTATAGAATGGCTGCTTTGGGATATTAATAATTCTAAGAATTGCTGGTTGGCAGCCTGATTGTCYCTCTCCTGTCAAGCACTTAGAGAGGGGTTTTTTTTAAAGGGTAGCAGCAGTGAGCTGGTGTTTTCAAAAGTGTATCTTCACATTTGGATATCCTTTCAAGAAATAAATGTAATGTTTTGTTCTGCTTCAATTTGGATGGGACTGTCCTGCTTGAGCAAAACCTTTGTTTGAGTAACAATTGATTTGTGCATATTTTAGGTATTTACACACACATGAATTCAGAGTTTTCTGCACACAGCAGATCYAGGAGAACTGTTTTTGTGACACCCCATTCTATCTTTCTCCTATGTTCCCAAGTCACTGAGATATATTTCTTTGAGGGAAAAATTGTGACCCTCAGTTTGTAATTACATGGCCTATGAATATTTGGGTTTTCCCTTAATTCAGATACATTCCAAAATATTACATAGCAAATTTTGCTATTTGGAGATAGCAGGCTCTTCTTTGATCATTTTTTAAGGGAGAATACACCAAAGTGAATTATGTACATTCAGCTAATCCAGTAAGAGCAAAAGAAAAAAAGAAGTGCATAGAAAATAATTCTTAGGAATAACACAAAGAATTGTGTTTGTGATATAAATGAGAATTTTGGAAATATGTTATATATTCAGCTACTGTGAATAACCTGTGCAGAACAGCTAGAGTTGCAAAAGCCCCATAATATGTGCATAATGCTGACGTGTCTTTTTGCTGTTTTGCAGGCAGACCAGTAATGATTGTAGTTGAATACATGGAGAAYGGATCCCTTGACTCCTTCCTGCGGGTGAGGTGCCATTTTCTGATGACATTTGAATCAGAAACCATTCTAGGTTAAGATTTTAAATCATTTATCACAAATTAATTTCTACGTAATGTTATTCATGGATTTCTAGTGAAGAATAGAAGCCTTTTCCCCAGGGCATGTTTCTGAGGTACAGTAATACATTAGAGCATGGCTGGAAAAAAGGAAGATTTAAACTTCAGAATATAATTGATTTCTTCTACAAAAGTAGTTCCTGTATTTAGCAAAATGTATTTCAAATTGTTTTTGTGAAAGAAAAGATAAATTGAAGCATAAATGTCTGGCCTTATGGAAGTGTTTCATTTTTCTCAATCACCTTCAAAAATACTCTGTTATGATTTTTTTGGTTGGTGAAGCGTAGAATATACTCAGTAATTGATTTATAATATTTATGGCTACTTGCATTTAACAAATTGAATTAGAAAACAGTTCATGGGTGAATTRTCCTGGCATTAATTAACCCCCAAAGGTCCTTAGTAAACATTAAAGAAGGGCTACAGAAAATGTGAGTAATATGCTGGCAAAATTGTATTTCATTCTTTTTAGAAATGTAAAAGGAAAGGATGACCCCCCTCTGTGAGCTAAACTTATCCTAAAATAGTCCATTTTTAACAGAACCCTGGAAATGCTCCAGAGACCCACTGACCTGAGAACCCGTGTGAATAATTTTAATGTCACGTATCTCAGATTTGTCTTTAAAAAGTAAACACCAGCCCTCAGTAGCCCACTGTCATTTCCATCCTGCAGAATGGTAAATCTGGGCTTGTGGGGAGTCAGGGGCCTGTGGGGTTTGGGAACTTGTTTGAAAGGGTATCCCAAAGGAGAGACATTCAGCGGGGAGCTGTGGAAATACTGGCATGAAAATCTTGGTGATGGTGATGGAAGGCTCTTCTGTGGTAGCAGGAGGAAGGARCTGTTTAGAGAAAAAGAGTGAATAAGCAGGAGGGAAAATGAGCCAGCACTTCAGAAAGATTTACATGAGAGGGGAGAAAGTCATGGAGGCAATACTTGTTGGGAAAGGGGGAAGCCACCAGAGAAGAGCTATTGGAGCAAGGGATACAGCCCTGAGTACAGCAGAGCCACTGCCACAGATACCTTCAGACCCTGATTCTCTTTACTTTTTGGTCTGGATTATTCCATAGTAATTTTTTTCTGACATGTCTTTTTTGTCCTCCTCATCTGCTCTCCCAAATAGTTTTTTATTTTCCATTGTCAAGACACATGACAGATATCTGTTATGTTGTCAGACACATACCAGCAGTTTCCTGTGATGATTTGCTGATTTCTCAAAACCAAGTTATTTTTATGGAGCATTTGATATCATCCATGTCTTGGACACTGGGTAGTTTTTAAAAATTACTCCCCTTTCCTTTCTGGCTCRTGTCTCTGTCCATCTGCAGCACTGGAACTGCCCCTGATTTGAGCACCTGCAGCTTTCCTGCTCTGTGATTTTTTCAGCAGTGCCCCAGGAAGATTTGTCTGGGCCTGAAACATTGTTCTGTGCATGTGTGTGTGCGTGGAGAATTTCATAGAAGAGAATAGAACCAAGTCCTGAAATAATTCATGAGAGAGAATTACCTTTCTCTGAACTGCTCTGGTGTGATATCTATATTCCAGGTTTATTTCACATGCATTCATGTACCAGAACAGTTACTACTTATTAAGATACTTTAATAGAAAGTGGCATCAGCAGAATTATGATGTTGCTGTGGAGCAATGATTCTCACATTGCATCAGATATATTTGGAAGCAGAACTGCTGGGGGGAAATGTGAGCTAATAATTTCTGCAGCTGTTTTTCATGTATATTATTTTACAGCTTCAATTCATACTTCAGATATGGGTTATTCTTCTAAAAGGCTTTTTAAATGTACTTTAGATAATATTCARCATCCCAAAGCACTGTAGATATATGTCAGCATTTCTGTTTATAATTAGCAGAGCAAATGGCTGCAAAGTAACCTATTTAAAAAGAAATCCAGCTGCTTCATTAATAATAGTTGTTTCCTGCAGATATAAGTCCACATTTTTAAAAGCTTTTGTGAAGCTACAAAGCAGCAGAGAGGCTTTATCTTTAGCAATCCTAATGAAAGGTGTTCAGTGACTATAACAAATGTTGTGGGATTTGAAAGGGCTTATCACATAGTCTGTCTTTCTTATTATTTAAAGGAATCAATTGTTCCAAAGTGTTTTGGAAATTGCAAAGTGTTTTTACACAGAGGGGAAAAAAAGTCAATTTCTTACCTTAAAAARTATTTCCCTACATACCACAACCAGCAAAAATTCCCCAGCACATCCCTCCATCTGTCTTTCTCCAAAAGCCTACAAAAATGGTCAGTCTTACAAATTCAAAGTGAGATTCTGTGGTGACCCATGTGAAGGTATTCCAGAGGAAGAATTCTATTTGCCATCACCCTCCTCACAGCTGTGGTGGGATATTTGCTCTCATGCCAGCACAGGTTGTGCCCTGAATCAGAAGCCTCACTCTAACTTTAATCTTTCACCTCTAAAATCCAAAAAACCTTTACTCCTTGCTTTAGAGACATCAGTGCCCACTTTCTGCTGTTTGTATGGAGTGAACAGCAAGCTCAGCTGAATTATGTCTTCCCCACCCCACAAAGGATCCTGTATGCTGGCTGCTAATATTGAGCTTTTGGGTAAAAAACATTGGCATGGATTTGCAATATGAAGCTGCTTCAGAGATATTCTGAAGTGGGAAGGCATCAGCTAATTAGAACTAATTTTGTAAGATGATGGTAATTAATTTCAGTGATTGTGCTTCATCAGACATCCTAAATTGCTGCATACACTTGACACTGAATTTTCCTCAGAAATACTGCATTATTTTYGCAATTATATAAAACTCATTTACAAAAGATGAAAGTTTTTTTTAGTGTTTTTGGGAGTTTTTTATCACATAAGATTGAGACATGTAGGTTAATCATCCCACAAAAGTATACCTGAARTTTGCCATTAATGAAACAATTGTTTGACCAGAAGTGAGGTTCCTGTGGCTTCATTTCTGGTAACACTTGGAGAGATTTCTCTGAAAAAGGATGTGGGTTTCCAGCTAAGCATTTCCTTAGGGGMTAGAAGCCTCTTCCAGCTTCCAGACAGAGGAAATCTGTGCTTGGAAAGAAAGTGGCTAACCCTTGGGAATTAGGAGAGACGGGTAAAATTTCCTGTTAGCACAGGCAGATTTTGGTTGGGGCTCGTTGTCATTGTGTTTTACCTGCCTGTGTCATGGAGATCTCAGCAATCCTTTATTCTGCAGGAATATGAGGCAAATAATAAAGACAAGAAGGGTTGAAAGGGCAGCTCTGTGTATTGATAGAAAGCTGTTAGTGATTAGACGGGGCAGTTGCAGTCAGATGCGTTTGCTCAGGCTTGTGGATACAGGCTGCAGAAGAGACAAGACAACCAGGAGAGATGCAGAATAACCACAAAGTAGAGGAAAACAAGCTGAAAACCCACAAAACCTTTTTAGCAAGCAGTTTGGCAGTTTGCCCTGCTGTGGGTTGGAGATGGCTGTTGGACCCAAGCCTGTGAGATGATTGCAATAATTCCTACAAAAAGTCCTTTCCCTGAGGTTGGGTTTTTCTCCCCAATGCACCGTCCCCCACTCAGCCCACTCTCCAAGCCTGTGCCTCACAGATTCATGGAGCTATTCAGATTAAAATCTCATCTGCTCCATTTTTTTTTCACAGCTCCATTTAAGGGGTCATTCTTGGCAAAAATAATTGGATTTAGCATCACATGGAGAGGAGCAGGGTGGTTAGGAGGTGAGGTGGCTTCTTGGGAAGAATGATTCCTGGAGAGCTCTGGGCTGGCTGTGGCCTGTGCTCACCTCCTCGTGCACCAGGCAGTGTGGGCATGGATTTAAACACAGAAAAGGARCATGTCTGGAAGCTGCCTTTTGGAGGAGGTTCATGGTTGGCTACASAGAATCACATAAAATGAAGCCAAAAGAGTATCACCAGAATACTGAACTCCTTGCAGTATTTTTCTGCAGCTGAAGACTACCAGAGTAGTTTCCTGTCCAAGGTGTGCTGAATAGACAGCGATATTTAGGTTTGAAAGATGCTCCAGTCTTCCTGTTTTGTGAAACTCAGAGCTGTAAAAGGAAGGGATGCATTTACCTGGGGTAATCACAGCACCACCTTGCTTTCTTCATTTTTGCTATTTGCCATTGTAATTCTCCTCATCCTACTCAAAACTGGTGGGTTTCCATTCAATTCAGAAAATAAAAATATTTGCAGAAAAAAGTTAGATTAGATTTATAAACAGGCAAGCATAGTAAGTGAAAATGCAGCCACACTTTTTTTTTTCTTTCTAAGAGTCTACAAGAAGTAAGCTTAATTGCCTTAGAGCACCAGCTGCAGCAGACTACAGCAAATGAAACCCTGGAATTCAGCTTTAATCCCTCAAGGCTGGCCTAGCAGAGGCTAAGATAAGTGTTACTAGACAGAGAAAATATTGTGATATATTGCTGTGTCTTGCAGTAATCGTTATGAAGTTATTCTCAGAGCAGCTTTGCCATCACACTCACCCTTTTTTCAGCAACAGTTTAGATGCTGTGGCAGACACATTTAGCAAGTTTGAGGGGAAAGTGAGAGAAGACAAAAATGAACACTTGCAGCAAATTCTGTGAAACAGTGTTGTAAAGTGTGTGTTGTATATCCATCTAACATGGCCTCACCAGACAGAGTAGGCTGTGGGGGGAAAAAAGCCAGATGGCCTTTCCTAAGTTTAATGGTTCCTGTTATTATTTATCTGCATTCAGAGAGGAAAAAACATTGGAGCTCATAACTAATATTCCTTCTTTTGCTTTCCCAYGCAGTATTCATGTGCACTGTAATTTATTGGAGGCACGTTCCTTTCCTGGCAGGATAAAGGTGGCATTTTGCTTTCAAATCAGTCTGTAAAAGAGAAAACATGCACTGGGAACCTGGAAACTGCTGATACTTTTTTCTTTTTTTTTACACTAAAATTGGATTGAGTAATTAGAAAGTGAATTTGAAAGACTGCATTACCTTAATAGTGAAATTGTAAGCAGCATGTATTTAAGTGAGCTAAGATTGCACTGAGAAGCTCTCACTGATGCTACAGTGCCAGCATTTGTTCTCAAGCAATGTTTTACCCTCCTAAAAGGATGTATGAAACAGCATTTCTGATGCTGTTGTGGGAATTTACTGTAGAAATGCTGGGTATTTTTAATATGTAAATATTCTTACTTAGMCATTAAATACCATAGATATTCTTAGTGCTGAGCAGCAAGAAATTTTTTACAAATGGTCTTGTATTTGAAGGCAAAAAGAATTTGAAAGGTAATGTGGACTCTCTCAGTGTGCTCTTGATGAATTTGTCAAGAATGAGAAATCAGAAGATCAGAACAGAGCCAGTGTCTTTTAAATGAAGGGATTTTGAATGTCTTTTAGAAGAGAGGAAAAAAGAAGCCAAGAAATTACAGGCCAGTCAGCTTAATGTCAACTGCTGTAAGATTTCTGGAACAAATTATCAAACAAAGTCTAAGCATCCTAAAGATAACAGTGAGATAAGTGTGAGCCAACATGGATTTGTCAAGAACTAATTCTGTCAAACAGATCTGGTTTCCTTTTGTCGCAGGGCTCAGGCTTTGTGGCTGTGGGAGAAGCAGTTGATCTCATAAACTTTGGCTTCAGTAAGGCTTTAAAACTCTCCCTCATGAGATGCTTGTGAGCAGCCAGAGAAATACGATTTTCATGAAATTTCTGCTACATCCTGTGTGGAGGGAGTGGAATTTGGATGGAAAGAAGTATGGGGTAGGGCCATCCTGCACTCTGTGTAGGATCACTCATTAGCATTTAAAATGAACTAAAGTAATTAGAAATTGGATTAATGGAATCTATTAATAATAATTAAGTCTGCGTGGAACTCTGTCAACAGTTAAATGAAGAAGAAATTGTCAGCTGACCTCATTTAGTACCAAAAATATAAACTTTAGTGTGACACACATGATAGTTTGAAGAATGAGTTACACTTCCCAGAAATACCAAGCTGCAACTTGAATTTTGGAAGATTTGTCTTGACAAAGTCCCACCATTTACTTTGCACAGTAAAACTGTAACAATAAATGCATAGCAAAAATTGCATCTTTCACTCAAGGACCAGTAGGAAGTGTCAGTGGGGAATATGATCTAAGTTAGACACAGATACACCATTTTCAGTGCTGTTCTCCATCTAAAATGAGATCTAAATAATCTGCAGTAAAATTTTTAGACCTGTAGTAAATCCTGCACAGAGGATARAGGCCTAAAAGTGTTCTGAGTTATTTGGCACATAAGGAAGTGGATTTTGGAACTGATGGAACTCCAGAARCAATACAGAAAAATCCAGTGGCCATGCCTCCAAAAGATTACTGAGCAGTGAAATGTAAAAAWCCTTCTGAAGAAGAAAAATTCCATGGGCTTGAAGAAAACCACTAAACTGGGCACTGGAGCTAAAAACTGAAGGGAAAAATGCAATGGGAGAAAGTCTGGATATCCTACTTCCTCCCCTACAGTAACTGAACCTCTTCAGCAGCCCATTAKAAGTKAGTGCTCTTGAAAGGTCTGTAACATGAGGAGAATATTTCACTTACATGAGGTTCTTAAAAGCAAATTGTAGCTGAATAAAAATAACTTCTTCAGAGCATTTTTAAGGGCTTCATGAATGCAAGAGCAACTACTCAGATATTGCATCTACACCCAGCTGTTGAGAAAAGTTTATTTAGAAAAGCCATCAAAGCTTGATTAAAATTTAATGGGATGATAGGATAAATGTGGTGAGTCCACTGAGGTCTGAATTGCTGCCAGTATTGATTAACACCCTTAACAGCCCAGTGGGAATCCTATCAAAAACACGTTTCAAATCTCAGCTATGGGAATCAGGATAAAACCCTGGGTAACAACCATGCTATYAGTCAGATGAGTGTTTTATTTCCCTATGTGCCAAGTGAATGAAACAAGATAGAGGGAAGTTGCCAAAGGATTGTACCTGGGGGCTTGAAAAATGCTGAAAATAGGAGGTCAGATTCTACCTGCTATAATTTCATCAACSTAGCTGAATTTTCCAAAGGTTAAATATAGCTCATAGTCTGTATCCCGATCAGCTTACATCAAAAAAATTTTAATGTATTGAATGATAAGTTTATAGATTTTAAGGGGATACAGCTGGCATGGAAACTGATGCACAAGTGATTACAAAGAGACTTGAATGAGAAAAGACTGTTCTGCTGACACTAAAAATGTAGTTGGTCCAACTGCAAGGCTGGCAGTGAAAAAATATAAAACCACGCATGAGAAAAGAGAGAGGGGAACAAATGCAGTGGAGGATTCTGAGAAACATACAGAGGGAGAAGGAGGACAGAATAAAATTGCAGCTGGTACGTTAGCAGGTCTGTCATTTCTTGAACAGTGAAGATAAGAAGCTTTAACTTTTTGTGTCAAGGCAGAATCCAAAAAAAACTTGGAAAGAATAACGGAGAGAATAGCATAAGAGATTGTTTTAAAGTCAGGCATTACAGCTATACTGGTAAGGCAAGTACTGAGACTTGCAAAGAGCAGACAAAAGGTTATGTTTTATGAAAAATCAGCCAAGCATGGTCTAGATTTGAAAGAGCAGAAATTAAAAAAGGAARGAGTGAATGCTTGCAATCCAAGAAGACAAAAGGTTAAGGGAGGTGCTACAGACGACTCAGGTTTGTTGAATAAACTGAGCTGTTAAGGAGGAGGTAAAATTTAGAGGTTTGAGGGGTTGGTTTATTTTGGTGCTTTGTTGTGGGGGTAGAGAGGGGCATGAATGGTCATTTTGTAAAACTCAGGTGGCACTTTGTTCCAAATCCCAATTCTACAGTTAGCTGAAAAAAGTAATCCGTGCATGGTAAGTGTAAAGAGTACTAACTGTCGGCAACCAGCTTTGTACATTTTTAATCAATTGAACAATTAGAATTATTAAATAAAAGGCAAACCCAGAAATCCCATGTGGCCTCATTACAAAAAATTGGGTAGAATTCCTGTCCTTCCTTCGCAGGAAGCMGCTTAAAGTAAAGAATGTAATCTTTTGTCCCTCTTTGCTTAATTGCTGGATGGAATGAGTTTATTGAAAACACCTATCACTTGTAGTCTGGGACTCATAGAAGTTGTGTCTTGAGCCTCAGCTGAGTGTCCTCTGCAGAACCAGGTGCTCATCCRTGGCCTTGATGGTGACAATGAGGGAGGGTGTGGCCTCCTTGGGGAGAGCTGCCTCCACTTTGGAGAATATTTTAGAGGCAGAAAAGCTTGACTGCTCTGACATAAGACACTGACACATTCAAGAAGAAAAATATTGTTCTAAATCAGTTGGTTTCAAAGTGTCATTAAATGTGCTTTCTTGAGAGGTGGCTGTTGTGTTTGGAATGGCTCCTTAAATACGAGTGTTGCTGAGAAGTATAATAAGGCAGTGAGGTCATCTAGCTGACAAGGTGGGTTTGTATCCTCCTTTTACCACTTTCTTTCTGACTTTTCTTGTAGTCCTTAAATGTTAATATCCTGACTAGCTGTATACAGGCCCTAAATCATTGAATTATTATGGGAATGCTGAAATACTTTGCTGACCAGGGATAAAGCTAAGCATAGTTCAGCCTGTTGCTTTGCGGAATCTAATAAATTTGCTGAACTTCCTGTAAGCTTTTCCCCTATAAAAATCATCTTGCTTAAATGTATAAGCTAAGCAATAGAAGTGTCCTGAATGCYGATCAGAACTTATTTGTCTGTAGCCCAATGCTAGAAGTGTTGGGAGAGAAAATGGAAGGTGAACTTGTTTGCAGGAGTTGTTTTTGTTTGGCTGTCCCTGTGAACATAAAAAGCCTTGGGTCACTGAATAATCCATGAGAAGCTAAATGTCTGCCAGTTGAGGTCACTATAAAAATACTCCTGCAAGCAGTGTGCTGTGAATGGTAGAGAGGGCWGGTCTAAACAAGGCAGGGAGCCTGCAATCACATTTCTGTGCAGGTCCCCACTGCCACTTAATTCAGGAGCTGTCTGAAGCAGGCCATAGAGAAGTGTTAACTTTGATGCTGCAGATGGAGTAACTGAGGCCCAGCAAGGCTGCCCAGCTGGGCAAGCACAGCTAATGACACAACTCTTATTTACAGTAGATTTCAGAAGGTRTCAAGAAGTTTAATGCATTCATGGGTCTCAGCTTAACCTTCATCTGCCAGGAAAATTTTGGCAAAGCTGAATTCCTGAATTCCACCCCATTTGATCTAGTGTTCAGAGATTAGCTATAAGGTGCACAAGCAGCATGAGCTAAAGCCCCAGAATTTTCTTCAGGTTATTTTGGGCTTTTTTTTTTTTTTTTTTTTTACAAAAAAACCCTCCCCAGAAAATACCATGAAAGTGAGGTAACAGCAGTACCTCAATKCAGACAGACAAGGCTGAGACAACAAAAAGAGGGTTCTTTGTTTCCTGAGGCCATCAGTGAAGAAATCTGTGTCCTTTCACATTCTGGTGCTAAAAATAGCATTGGGGGAAGGCGTTCGTAGTAACCAAGTATGAAAGCAATTAAATGTTGTCAGTGGGAAGAGTGGGAAACGTGTGAAAATGTGGAGGAAAGGRGGAGAAGCTGCACAATGAGAGATGGGATTGGATGCACTGCCAAGCAACTTAAGTCCTTGAAAAAAAAAAACAAGCTCGTAAGTGGGCAGCTTTTGAACGCAATCGCAGTAAGTTCCTAAAATTCGCGAAGCAGAAGTGTTTTAAATGAGAGCTGTGGTTGGTCTCRCTGGGACGAAACAAAGGGAAGTAGCTGAGCTGTTTGTCCCCTTGCAGAAGCACGACGGGCACTTCACGGTGATCCAGCTGGTGGGAATGCTGCGGGGCATCGCCTCTGGCATGAAGTACCTGTCGGACATGGGCTACGTGCACCGGGACCTGGCGGCGCGCAACATCCTGGTCAACAGCAACCTCATGTGCAAGGTCTCCGACTTCGGCCTGTCACGGGTGCTGGAGGACGACCCCGAGGCTGCCTACACCACAAGTGTGAGTTTCTTATCTAATTTGAGCAGCTGATTGCCTGGTGCCTCTTCTATTCTCTCGGGTTTATTGTTGCTGGAATGGCTCCTGAGGTATTAAAAAAGTCTTTTTTCCCGGCCCTGCAGTCGAAGAAGTTGTTGGGTCTCTGGTTCTCAAGGTTGTTTGTTTTCTCTTATCTAAAACATTCTTTTGCTGTGGAGGTCTGTCTGGCAGGTCAGGTTGAGGCACACTGACCACCCTCTGGGCAGTGTTAGTTTTTTATACTAAGAACTACATGTACTTTATTTACAATAATTTTTCAATGCCTATCACCTATGTTAGACACTCTGTCTCTACTTTAAACCAATCCAGAAGTGTCACCATCACAGCAGAAGATGGAGGACAAGAAGAAAAAAAAGAAAGACAGGACATGCCCAGATTCCTCCATCTTGCCTCTTGAACTCCCATTCTAAGCCCCCAAAATTCTACTTTTTCACCCTGTGATAAATTCACTATCATTCTATTCAAACTCTTGTGGCTTGTAAATCTTCACACAAAGCTGGTAACTTTTTCCATGGGCTAAAATCAAAGGCACAGGTGTCTTTGAGTCTGTGCCAAGGTCTCTGAGCCCCCTGCCAGGGTCTCGAGCCCTCCAGGGCAGCCAGAGGAATGTCCTGGGTTCCAGCACTATTCCAGTTCCAGATTTGCCTGTGCCACAGGAAGAACAGTTGGAATTGGCTTTGTTCCCTTCTCAGTCATGTGATTCAGCAAGCACACTGGCAGTGCTAAGGRAAGCTGTTTTGATTTTTGGCTAAGGGATGTGTTAAGAAACTTTGGCAAAAGTTTATTTTAACCAAATGTGCAAGTATAAGTGGGAGACCTTTTTCATTCTTTCTGGTTTTGTTGGCTGTGGAGGCTCTTTTTCCATGTTGTTTCCTCTTCTGGCAATTTGTGTTCCTTTACAAGGATATGTTTGTGAAAGAGAGATGGGAGAGGAGAGAATCTTACCAGCTTCACTTTTGAAAGCACACTGCCAATGCGAGCCTTGCATTCATAAGTTAGAATTTTAATTTTGTTTCACTGAAGTTTATCTTCTAGCAGGACATGTAGGACCTTCTTTGCATGGTTTAGGTCTGAGTTTATGAATACTTAATTCCYTGGAAAATGGGATTTGGGGTGAGGGGAGTTGGGGTGAGTTTTTTTGGTTTGTGGTGTTGTAAGGGGTTGCAGTGAAGTGAAATATTCTTGAACGTGAAGAAGACAAATGACAAGTCCCAATACACCATTTTTCCTGACACCAAACTGCATTTCAGATGCAATTATTATCACAACAGTTAATTGCAAGCTGATTTCTGAGTAACTTTCATCTCTATCATTTAAACTAAAACTATTTCAGGGGCAGAGTGCATTCTCATTACTACTCTCACAAAATGTGCAGAATTTGTATATTCCCATGGTAGGGCACAGTGACAGAATTGTAATAGAGAAGATAAATGAACATTAAATAATTTATGTTACCCTTTTTTTTTTTTCTATTCCACTTTAAAAAGTGATGTATGGCCAAAACAAGGAACTCATCTAATTTCTCTGTACTGCAGTAAGTATTGTGGTGCATCTACTGAATTCAATTAAGATATTGTAATGGGATTTTAGATCTTATATATTTATCTATGTAGAATACATATTTACTTTTAGTTTAGGCCTAAAATAGAGGTGTTCTGATAATTTTGCTGCAACTTCCATTTCTTAGAAGTTCTATGTCGAACTGCTAGCTGACTTAGAGGAAAACAAGTCCCTTTGCAAGGTTTTCTATTGGTTTTAATATGTCAGCTGGGGGAAAAAAGACCCCAGATTTTACTTTATAGCAGAGATTTCCTTCATTTAGTTCTCAAAACTTGTTTTGCTTCACACTGCTTCTTAGTAAGAGGTTTGAAAGGGAAGATGAACATGGCTGCAGCTGAGCAGGCTCTCACATGAGGGCTGAGGCTGGCTGATGGCCCTTGTGAGGGGCTCAGCTGGCACCAAGTGCCCCATGACAGGAGTCCAGTGACACTCTCAGCTCTGAGCCCAGGCTGATGGCCCCAGCTGGTGCCAGGCACTGGGAATGGCCAGGCAGCCCCTCTCCCAGGGAGGTACAGGGAAGACACCAAATGAGAATTGGAGGCTTTCAGCTATTATTTTCCTGTAATTTTCTGCTGGATACTGACACAGAATAATTAGCTTTGCAGAGTAGTTAGTGCCTGTCCTGGTCATCATGGCTAGAGCTGCTTTTAATCAGGATGTGCTGTGCTGTGAAAAACACAAACAGTGCCATGACATATTCCTTTTTTCCTTTATCTGTGCTCAAGGACTTCCTTGAATTGTRGGACAGGCTTTGCTGAAATGCTCCCTGTTTTCCTTTTCACCCAAACATGAGAGCCTGGTGTAGAACTCAGGAGTGCCTCAGAGCTGCTGCTCCACCCTGCCAAGGCTGCAGCCAGGTGCTGGAGGGCCAAATGCTGCTGGGCAGGTACCTAGAGCATGTCCAGCAGGAGGGGATGTCACAGAGGCTGATGGCAGTGGCAGGTCCCTGTGGCAGCCAGGCATCCAAGGTGAAGCTGTTTTGACCATGAAACCCCCCCAAAAGAAGATCAAAAAGCTTTGAAACTAAGGTGGGAAAATTCTGTGTACCATTATGACATGAACAAAAAACTTTGTAAATGGGAAGAGTTCAAAGAGGTGTAAGGGAAATGGAAAGCATTTCTAATCACTTATTCCAGCTTTCCTGTCCTTGCAAGTGGGTCCTCACACACTGACTGTTTTAGTCATGTGGCAGAGCCTGCCCAGTTCTTCCTGTCACCTGTGGTCCTTGGGAAATGTCCTTCCCTCATTCCTGAGGACAGACTGACAGCTGCAGTCCATGTGCTGTGTCACACACTCTGTATGAACTGGGGACAGCCAGGTTTCTGTGGGATGCTCTGGTCTTCAATGGGCTCCATCCCTGGGGTCTTGTTCCYCTGAGCAAGTCCAGCAGATTTCTGTCAGGAGCACTCAGCAGGAAGTCAAAAGCCCTGTCAGATTTAAAAGGACTCAGCACAACTCTGACCAAAACAGGGGGAAGGCACAAAGAAGGAAAGGTTTGTCACAATGCCTGGGGAGGGCTCAGGGAAGGCTTTCATGGTAACAGAAGGGACAAGAAGCCCACACTGGGTGCCAAATCCTCCTGCAGCTCTCACTGCCCATCACTTTGGCACTGACCTTTTCCCCCTCATGAGCATCTTCCCAGCAGCAGGCCATGTGTATTCCTGGAGGTTTTTATAGCAACTCTTTAGTTCCATACTGTGTTTCCAGCATGTGAAGGTTAAACYCTCAGTGTTCTCTCAAAGATTCTAGTGATTTTAGAATTCATGTTTCCTCTCCACAGAGATTTTTGTTGATAACAGCCCCATACCTGTAACTGCAAGAAATCCACAGAGTGAGTCTGCATATTGAAGGGTAGTATTTTAGCCTCACATCTCCCTGTACAGCACTGTCAGTGCTCAGAGGAAACTGATTATTTCACCTTCCCCTTTTTGCCTTAGTCCTGGTGTCAGAAACTGAATGGTAGAATTGGATGTTTTCCTTGGAAATTATCTACAATACACTGTAAGCCAAAAATAGACTTTCATATCTATGATACAGTGGTCAATTATTGTGTGAATGTACTTTTTTTTTATATTCCAGCCTATTGAGACAAAGGTTGTAAATATATCTTTGATGAGAGGGTTTTTAGGAAATAAAATATTGATTCCTGTTTGTTACCTAGACTAAAAAAATTTACAGCAAGATACCATTTTAGAATAGAAAGGAGGAGTGAAAAACCAGGAACATTTGACTGCAAATCTCTGAGTTCCAGATTGATCAGGAAAAGATAAGGCAAACTTTGGGATAACTGAGTACTATGTGGGTTTTGCCTTTGGAGACAAAACTTTCATTTTTAGTAATGGTTTCCAAGGCAACAGTTAGTCATAAAAGGACATTTCTAGTATATAAACAGGCATTTCTGTCCATACAGAGGACATCTAGGCTCTTAGATAGATTGTGCTAGTTGTTGTAGATTCATTTAGTTTAAAATATGGTCAGCGTTCACATGTATTTTAAAAGGAACCACACGGCCCCAGAACAACTCTTTACATATAGCAGAATATTTATAATCAGAATAGAATTTGTGGCACTACTGCAAAAAGGACTAAACTGGTGTTTCTTTTAAGGTGAAACCAGACTAACTGGAGTTTCTTCTATTAAGGTAACACCTTAATAGTCTGCATGAAATCTGATTTTTAGCAAGACAAAAAGGTGCTACAAATGGAATTATATGATAAAGAAAWGTATTCTAGATTTCTTTTATCAGCTTTATTTCTGAATATATTCTGARTTCATTCATTCAGCCTTACCATAGGAAATATTTTCTTCTTTCCATGATAGTAGTCAGAGAATTGATTTATTGCATTGTATTTTCTGAATCACTTTGKRAACTTTATGGGTCTGATTCTTCTCRAGCCAGTTGGGTGAAATAACCCATCCAGGAAGATTTCAGACTTACTAGATTCATTAGAGGAGCAAAGATTGATGCCAGTAATCTTTATAAATACTAGCAAGTAGCAAAACTCTGGGRGGGTCAGGATGAGACATTCACATTTTTTGACTTTGTTATATACTTTCCACATTACAAGACACTTTCAGATTTCCCTGAGTGGTACAGAAGTAACAGCTTTGAGGAGAGAAGGTTTAATCTGCTGAAAAGTAAAACAAGATGCAAATGATTTTCCAATTAATTTGAGATGTTAGCAGTAGTTTCTGAACAAACTCTGTGTTATTGCAAGCATATTGCCTTGGTATTTRTTTTAGGGTTAGAATTAATCATGGGCTGTAGAGTAAATTGGTTATTGGCAACCATTGAGAAAAAGAAGCTGCAAAGATCTGCATTAACCTGTTTTCTTAAAACTCATTGGTGACCTAAGGTTGAGCATAAATGGTGTCAACTCTTTAACTCCTTGTGTGACACAACGTGAAGGGTCTGGASCACCAGTCTGAGGAGGRGCTGGGGGGGCTCAGGGGGGCCCTTATTGCTCTCCAAAACTCCCTGRAAGGAGCCAGGTGGGGTTCAGCCTCTGCTGCTGCTAATGAGTGACAGAATGAGAGGAARTGTCAAGTTGCTCCCAGGCAGGTTTAGATTGAATGTTAGAAAAATAAAATATCCTTCCAAGGCTACTGTGTGAGATTATAATGTTATTTGCCAKWCTAGAGCCACAGACCTCAATGGGATCCCAAAGGGGCTGTCTTTGGATAGGTCACTTGGTGCTATCTTGCCTCWTCAGGATTCTGGTGCTCTTGGGCAGCAATCCAGCTGCTGCTGCCAGTCCCTGCTCTTAGCTGGGCACCACCCTGCTGAGGACAGAGGTTTGCTTTAAGCTGCAGTGTAACAGCAGGAATTCCTCTGCTGGGTCTCTCACATCATTATTTTGAAGAAGAGAGTAAATATCTCAGAATGTGGGCAGGGAGCATGTTCCCAAGAGCTGTGCTGGTGTGTCCAGTTGTGAGAATGGCAGGAACTGGTTTGAAAGTGTGTGATGAGCTTTGTGTCCACTGGTGGTGAGATCAGCCACCTACCCATGAGAGCCAGCTCCAGCTGGATCCATTCCCTGCTCTCAGAGGRTGCCTGGGGCTGGAGACTCTGCATGTGCCCTCCTCAAGCCTCTGTCATCTGCTGTGGTGCCCTGGGCAGAGCATCCTCAAGGACAAGTAGCCAAAGGAAGGAGTGTCTTGGAAAAAAAAGACTTTTTGCCTTTTGGGTCATACCAGTGTGAGGTGTGATAACTTTTAATTAGTAGCTGTGTGTTTAAAAGTAACAGAAATCCCAAACTGAGCCATTCAGTGCAGGGTGTGGTGCTTGCTATTAATTTTATTTATTTTTGTTGTTTGCAGCAGCCCCTGAAGATGAAAATATGTGACAAAATTTAAACTTTTGGAAACATTAATTTTCAAATTCTCTCTTCAGCTTTTATCCAGCTGTGATCCCAAGTTCATCCAAGAGGTTTTCTGTTTTATTTAACCCTCCTTAAATTTAGTAATAGAAACAAACAGGCTATAAAAGACCCCAACAAAGGCTGACCCTTAGGAAGGTCCCAGGACAGGAATGAAACMTAAATGTAAAATTAAACTCTCTCCATGTTTTGTCAAACTTTGCATTTCTGTGASTACTCACTTGCACAGTCATTTGAGTTTTGAGAATGCATACAAAAAAGCATGCAAATTTGCATTTAGATGTGCAGAAATTTAAAAGGAGCTTAATGATCAAATTCAATTATAAAACTTAATCTCATCCCTGCTTTTTTCTTCCACACCACTCCAAGTAGGARCTGTAAATATGGATTTGGCAGAGAAATACAGTCGGAAATTTGCATTTCACTTTTTCATTCCCAAAATTATGATGTTGATGAATTCAACACAAGTTTGGCTGTAAAAAAGGTGGTATTTTATACTTCATTCCTAATGTGGCTTTCAAAGCAACATCCATCATTCATTGTAATCCAATTTAATTTCAAATCAGAAGAATATATTGTAGTGTAATCGATCTAAAGGATGTTGCCTTTAAAGATTTGCAGGCTCTGCCTTTCTTTTAGCTTGGATTTCAGCTTTTTGTCTCTCTGGCTTCTACTCCCATTTTCATATTAACGCATTTGAGTTTTGAATTCTACATGTATGTGCTTTTGCTATTTCTCAGTTTGACTCTCTGAACATCTCTCAGTGGTTTTATTTACAAATGTTTCATAGGATTGAGAATTAACTGCTTACAGATCTGTAGTTCTGSTGGTCTTGGGGATCTTTCCATCTTAGGAGATAATTGATGAATCTGTTTCTGGCATTTAACCCTGAAGGTGGTTGCRTTTTTTCCCCTCACAGAGAGTCAAGAATGTCAAGTCTGTCTTTGGTGTAAWATTGAAAACTTGCCAGTATTCAATCCATACAAAGAGGCAGTGTYACATCTCTAAGCAAATCTTAAGTAGCTGTGCAAGGCCAGAGGAGGTGGAAAAACTCAATGCACTCACAAGTAATTTTTGAAATAAGAGTTAAAAGAGGATTGTGAATCTCAGAAARCTACAGGTGGTGTTTTTGAAAAGACATGGGGCTGACCAAGGCACCAAAGTTACTGATCTCTCAACTGGGCCTGAAGACCTTGAAAAATGGTCTGTGCACACTGTTCTCCTTGGAAACCAGCCCAATAAATGTAAGCAGTACACTTCTATGTGTGTGAATACATGCACTGCATACTAGGAGCAGTCATTTGGTTGTTAATTCCTCATACTGCTAATAGATTTTTTTTTAAAGCTAACAATTTTCAGAATAATAATCTAATTTCAGACACAGCTGGGATTCTGTTGCATGCATTTATAATTTTGAATGAGAATTGTAATTTTCAAACTCCAATTGAAGAAGCTATTGTAAACATGCAGAACGGGCTTATACATTTTTAGTGAGATCTTTATTCATTCAGAACAATGCTATCCACACTTAGGAGTAAAAAAGTAGGTGTGCTGGCATAAAACCAAAGTTAYTGCTCTGTTGCTAATTCTGTGAATGAATGTAATCTTGAATGCCTGTTTTGTTTATTGCAAATGAAGGATCACAGTTCACTTAGGATTTTAGTATTCCTTGTATCGACCAAGGTGCAGTAAATCATGGAATACCTTTSCTGTGCTGGAACACACCTGCACTATGCACAGCTCCTGACACACTGTTTAATGAGCTTCAAGGCAGTCCATTAAGGTCAATGCAGTAGCTGTCAGTGRCATGTCAGCTGACAGTAATTCCCATAGGTTATGGTACTTTGATATATATAACAAGCAGGGCAATCTCTTGAAAGCCTTGAAAAAGAATGTAGCTTATTCATATAGGTGTTATTTTTATTTCTYGTTAAAAACTACTGGTACCTTTCAAAGATGAGTTAAGAAACTRTTATAAAATTTGTTTACTGTGTGCTTACAAGAGGTAAGAAATTTACTGGGAAAAGAAAACCATTCAGCTCCAGTGAGCCAAACAGCTCAGCTCTAACTCCTTTATTTAGTTATTGCTAGGTGAAAGGAAATAAGATCTGGATGATTTTTCGTTTTCATTTGCTGTACCACTCTCAATAGGAATTTATGAGCCACATTAAATACCACTGTAAAAAGTAACTACTCTGCATACAGGCATATAAAACTTCTGGGTTGAAAATTTGAAGCACTTGGCTTCACCAGGCTTTTGTAAAGCTTCATAATTAAATCTTGACATATTACACAGCAGGATGTGTTATGTCCATGAGTATAATTAAATGAATTCTTGACTCTAGTCAAAGAAGAAACCAAAAAACCAAAACCAACCACCTGTTGGACTTGCCTGTTTAAAAGCAGTCAGTTGTTCAGGCACAGTTCAGGTGTATATTTCAAAGCTCGTGTGGAAGGAGCTTGGAGAGGACGAGACTCATCCTGTGTCTTCAGCTGCTGTAGGTCATTTATGGTTCTGTCTCATTTCCCCTACTGTGCTGTGCTGCACTGAGCTGGCTGTGTCAGCTGGACAGCAAAGAGTTATGACCCTGGAAAAGATGGAAAATTCTCAGCAGTGCTGCTAGATTGAGATGAAATTCTGTTTATTTTTCAGAGTTGGGAATTCCTGTGTGCTAAARATCTGACATATGGTTGCACTGTTTTATAAGGGGTGGAGGGTTTTCTAGCTGGTTCCTGAGGCATTACYTTGCATTGTATTTGCATGTGACTGGCTAGGCATGTGTTTCTTAATGACTGTCATCAATTTGAAATTTATCAAATGAGAAAGAGGCATTAAAATTTCAGAGATGCTATCTATGTTCATGTTCCATGAAAATAAATGGTAACATAGAAAACAAATTCTGTTAATTTAGCAAGGACTTGACCCTAATTGATTTTAGCCTGGARTTCTGATATCCAATCTTCAAAACAGAAGTCTGGGGAAAACCAGATTCCTTTTCTTCTTTTACTTAGGCAAAGAGAGCAAGTGGGGATTTTCTGGGGGRAAATGTCAGCATTATGGATATGTTGAGTCACCAAGTGGATGTGGTACTTAGGGATGTGTTTTAGTGATGAACACTGCTAATGTGGTGAGGSGTAATGAGTGGACTTGATGAACTTAGAGGTGTTTTCCAAASWAAATGATTCTATGATTCTGCCTGTTTCTCTGGGTAATATTGCACACCTGRGAGGGTTTAGGATACATTAATGATGGAAGAGTTCACAGATGACAAAGGAGTATYTTTCCATATTGCTCAGATACTCTTTGTATAAAGAATCTGCCAAAGGGTASATGCAGTGAAATATGAAACGGGGGAGTTCCAGTCTAGTATGATTTTTGCTTTTGTGTTTAGATGCAGTACTGATGTTTCATAATCTCTTCTGGGAGAACCTGTAGCCTGATTGCTGTTGTGTCAAGATTTTGGTATTCACTTCAGCTAGTAGAAGGAAGTAAAAAAACCAAATTCATCTCACATGCTGATGAATTTTTCTGCTCACTTTGATACTAATTCTAATATTTTTCCTGTACATAATATCAAAGTTGTTGTAAATGGGATTCTGTAATTACAGAAGAAAGTTTCTGAAGCAAGGTAGACACATGTGTTAAACTTAATCTACTCTCATATTTCTGTAATAGAAATGTTAACTTGGGAATAAGACTGACCTAGTTWTTCACCTAAATTAATCCCCAGTGAAATCAACCAGAGGAATTTCCACTGACCATGTAGGAATTTTGATTTGCCCTAAATCAAAAGGATAACTACAGAAAGAAGCTTTTCACTGTTGCCTTTTTGCTTGCAAGAATGAAAGCTAGATTATCTTCAGTCATACACAAGCACTTGGGAATCCCGCTTGTGTGCTTTCCTTATCGATCAGATTTTCAAAACTTTGCGATGGTGAATTTTTAGTCCCTTGCATTCTTTTTTAGTCTTGCTCTTTRGCAGACTTTCAGGATAGCAGCTTCTTGCCCAGCTCTGACTTCTTCCCTTCTTTATAAGGGGGGGTTGGGAGGGGAGGATGATTCACAGTTTGTGGTTTCTGGTTTTCCCTTTAAGCAGAACGTCGCAGGAATATTGCGGCACGGTGCTGCTCTGGCTGAAACACGTGCTAGATTGGTGTGACTCTGATAAATTTAGGTCGGACATCACAGTCTTTGCTCAGTACTCACTCAGGCAAAACTCCTGTTGAGGCCGGTGGGAGTTTTGCCTGACTAAGCACCGTGGGATTTTGCCCTTAGTATCTAAAATATTTGATCTGTTCCTTGCGCTTTTGGAAGTGCTCTAGAGGCAAATCTGGTATCTTGTCCTTGACTGCCTCACTGTGGCTGTATCCTCCTCAGCCTAAAGGCTCGCAGATTCTTGTGCCTGCCAATATTAAGCATCTCTTCATTACCAGAATATTAAAAAAAAAAAAAAAAAAACTGCAAAACTTCAGATTTACAATATTTAAAGTAATTCCAGAATCTATGTGCAGTAACTGTGTGTATTAGTGCATGAAAAGGAAATAATGTTTTTGTATTCTGGACTCCTTGTTCCACTTTTTTCTGCTCTAGAGCCATGGAATTTTGTTTTCAGTTGCGAGGGTTTGGGGGAAAGAATTTTTATTCTTATGAAACCTCATGGCTTTTTTTGCTCCCATAAAATATTTCACAGGTTAATATCGTTGCCTGTTTCGTATGAGACTTTTGGTTCACAGTTCAAATGTCAGAAATTCATTCAGTGAGGACCAGGGTCGGTTTTGKGGAGTAAAAGATGAGGCAAACTGAGTCATTGAAAAATTCAAATTCACTACTATCTCAAAATAGTTTTGTTTTCAAGTAAGGCATTAGATGAACAYGCTTAACTGCCCTCACAAAGAAATGTGTGGCATTTGGATATAAAGAGAGAGATATAAAAACTTGAACCCACATGGAAGATCTAGTTTTCTTCTTAGTAGTGTCACCATGCTTAATGTTATGATTTTTCTAAAATTAGCTGAAGTGCATTTGGAGATGAGACATATCATCATCCCCCATAACACTACATCAATGACTGTGCTTTCATTTTTACCCTAATTTTTATCTGCCTCTGTCTTCACTCTCAGTGCATTACCTATTAGTGCTTCTTCTGGTTCCTCTTTTCATTGTATCTTGTTTTATATCAGACCCTCTGGAACTGGAACTATCTCTTTTTTTTTTCCAGCAGGCACTCTGCTTTTCATTTAAATTCCCTCTTGAAGATCCATATCTGAGGGACCCTTTTGAATAAAAATRCAGTCACGCTACTCTTTATTTAAAAAAAAAGCTCAAGGGTAAATCTCATCATAAATGTGTTGCACATCTCCTAAGAACCTTGCTTATCCTTACTCAGGCTGAATAACTCCCAAATCTTCAGAACTTCTCCTGAAATGAATACTCCTCAACGTGGAGACGGTGTTATCCAGCATGAACAATTACCTTTAGCTCTTTCTCCCACTGTAGCTGTCACAGCCTGTACACTGTAAACTAAAAGAACACTTGGTAAACAACCAGTTGTAGCCTAAGAAAAACATGCTAGAACCATTTCTCCAAAATGAGGAAGCTGGGAACAATTATAAAATATTTGCCTCTCTTTACACAGCCTCCCTTAAATTCATCATTATAAAACACAGAGTGAACTCCAAGAAAATATTAATTTCATGCCCAAATCCTGCAAGTCAACCACCACACTTAGCCATTCCTCTTATTTCAGCCTCTTTAGCAATGTCATGATTATAGATTAATTTATTTTATTTTTAAACACAGAGAGGCTTTTCCACTGATACACTCCCAGAATTACAGGAGCAGTACTATTGATTAAATATGTAGGCAGACACACTATTCATAGGCATTTTTTCCTGGASAACCATGGGATGTCCACCAGCCTGGCCCCAGTTTCATTCTGTGTCAGTGAATAAGCCTTGCACAATCATCGTAGTGTCACTTTTGTATTATGTTTAATGTACTTAAACACATTTCTCTGAATTGATCACTGAATTTTCAACAAACTATTGATGAAATTGTTGGCTTAGTGAAAGTACCTAAAGTGAAGAGACTATCTTCAGCTTTTTCTCTAACAAGCTAGAATTAATTCAAGTTGCCAMATAATGTATTCAACAGCATCTTTAAGTAAATGTTCTTGATATAAAGTTTAATTTGGTCTTTGTTCCTTTGGTCTGATTTTTGATATAATTTTCTCAGGAATAGCTCTCTGCCTAATCTTTTCYTAATAAGTTTAGTATAGTTCATTACAGGAGTGAAGTAAATCAAATGTGTTTTAAAAGTAAACAGCTCCTGTTCTGGGACTGTGGTTTACTCAGGATACTTTTCAAATGTGCAGATGCTGATTAGGGATGAAAATGTATTCCCAGAACTTGAGAGAGCTGRTGTGTATCTGCTTTGAGTAAAAATGATTCAGTTGTGTTGTTCTAAATTGAAAGAATATATCATRTATTAGACTAGATTTACTCAGTAAACATTTGGAGTTAAAAGGGGAGGAAGTCAATAGAGCRCCTACAAATCATCCAGGGGAGTCAAGGATCCCTATTCCAGCGTCTCTAATTAACACTGTGTAATTACACACATTTAATTATTCTATTTATTTTTTGTGCTTAATCATGTAGCCTTAAAATTTTGTTTTGCAGAATTTCCAGTTTAATAGGTCATGTAAAAAATATTCCTWTAGCCAGCTCTTCTGGATAAGAATGGAAGCAGGATTGCCACAGTCTCCCTTGGCTTTAGGATCAGAGATGGGGCAATTTTATTCCATGTGCTAATTGAATTAACTCTTGGGTTTCTCTGATACTTGCACTAGAGTATGCCAGCAGCATTTCTGCTCTTGTTTTTTGTAGTGAGTCTGGCCTTGTGCATTTGCCTGTCTGCTTCTCAAGATTTCATCTCTGCCCCTTGTTCCTTTGTGCTGGAGACAGGCTGATGCAGGGTATTGCCTCTGAAACAGGAAGGCATGCTTTGTACCATATAAATGGATTATTTCTTGTGAGCAATAACTTTCTTGGACTAGGCCCTTTTTTATCAGAAAGATTGAAAAACTTTCTGGGATTCCTTTAGTGTCTTGATCAAATTCTGGTTTTTTTCATGGTACAGCAGTGTCACAATAAAAGCAGGTATAGAAAAAAGGGAGCAAATACAAAGATACACCTAACAGCTGTGACTAACAAAAGGAATATATTTCATTGTATATTATTTCTTCTGAAATTTGCTCAGTTTATAGAATAAAAGGGAAAAAAACCCACACCACAATACACTGTAAATTATTCAATAAAATGAATGCATGCTGTGTGTGCAGAATTTCTCTTCAGTCTTTTCTAGATGAGCTGCCAAAAGTTCATGGAACTGTCATGCTCATAAATTGTTTAGCAGATCTGCTACACTCTTCTTGAAAGAAATATGCTGGGATCCATAGCTTCAGTGTTTGTTGAGGTTTTAATATGTTTGTTTTTGTTTTCTTTCCAATTGCATTTAGAACATTTGGCCTCTGTCAGAACCAGGACCATAAATAACATGTGCTTCTTAGTTGGGAGAGAACAGTGAGGGGGCTTGTACATATTTTTAGCAACAACTAATTCCACAGAATAGTAATATCCCATTGATATGTGTAGGTGACAGAATCATCTAAAGCGTCATTTTGATGTGCAGAAGATACCAGGTTTCAGGGTTAAATATTTTAATTTCATCAGGGCTTTGAGTCCCTATTGGAAGTTGAGGACAAAAGGCTTGTGACAGGACCCTGAGTCAGCCAGAACTTTGGGCAAAAAAAATGCAGATCTTGCTTGAAGGTTTGAAGGTTAGGCTTAGTCAAGACTTTGTGAATTGTGCCTTCTCATCTCTAGGAAGTTCTTCCTCTCCTCTCTGAGGTTTGGCTGCCAGATCATCACAAACTTTTTCAAGGCTGTCTCTTGCCTGCCACATCTTCCCTTCTGTGTCCCTCCCTGAGCAGGGTCAGTGGCAGCCCCAGCAAAGGGGCCTCAGAGGTAAAACTGCAGGAAACCTGGAGCCTCCCCGAGGGCTTTCACCTAAAAACTCAAAGGAAAAGGAAAATATCCATCTCACAGGATTGCTGCCCTTTCCCTGTTCTAAAAAGGCCTATTATTGCTCCAGCTCCTGACTGGATGACTGACATAACAAGTAGCAAAAAGTATTTGTATTAGTCAGCTGTACATGGTGGGATGTTCTTTGCTAATCTCTGCAGTAAAATAAAAATATCTAAAGCTCATACAAAATTCTAAGTAAAGATTGATGTGGCATGCCAAAGATTCATCAGAATTGAGATGACTAACTCAGGCTCTGAAAGTTCTGTCCAGAAGGTCTGTTCCATTAAGAGAAATAGCAACACTGCACACTTCAATTTGTGTGCAAATTTAATTACAGCAGGCACACAGGCTGGGCCCCACAAACYGCTGGCATCTCACTTGTCAGAATGGGTGACTTTACTCTGATGTTGTCTTTGTTTGGGAAGCTTCAGCTGCTGGAGTGATCCTGGCACTGAAATACTGGTGCTTTTCACAAAAAAGCCTTAAAGATGTGTCTCTTAAAATTTCCCCCTCAAGGTACTTGTTCAAAATAAAAATTCAAAATACAATGAACGTTTTCCAGTGGAGCCATAATTTCTTTCATGGGAGGCACAGGCTTTTATGAGGAACCTACCTCTCTACACCCAAGATCTTACCCTACTGCTAGAGAGATGTGTACTTTGGCAGATTTTTTTGATGGAAAAAAGCTATTTTTCGTAGCTAATATGCACACAACTCTTGCTGCTGGCTGTGCAACACGAGTTTTATAGCCCATGTGAATGGCACCTCCCAGCTGCTCAGTGTTCCTGCAGGTTCCATTGGCATCACACACTTCTATTTGCAGTTGCTGTGTTGCTGACATCTCCATGGACCAAGCTGTTCATTGCTCATGAGCAATTCCTTCATGTAGGCACATGTGTTGTTTTCTTTATGTCAGAGTCCTTCAAACTACCAATTCCCAGGTCTCTGTCTTACTAAGTTTTTATAGGCCAGGATCTTTCATGAGCACAACAGAAGTTGGTGAGACCCCRTGAGGGTTCTGGGAGGGTTATTCATGCACTTATGAGCCATCACAATTCTACCCAGCTGCTAAATATAATTTCACAGTTTTTCCTACTTCTACCTGCCTTGTAGTTTGTAAGAAAATATGTATCTTGTCACAACAGGGAAAACAATAAACRAATCTTCAAAGAAGGAAATCTTCTGGGATGAGGCACAAAAATCACCTGATTTTTTTTTCCCTTTTCCCTAATTTTGCCTCTTTCACTTTTGCTTCCTGCTTTGTGTCAGCTTATCAAAAGTACAGAGTAGGTGAGGGGACTTAGCTGATCTTGCTGCTTACTTATCCAGGGTCACGGCAGTGTGGATAAAGCAAACTCGGATGTTTATCCTAGAAATGGACCAAATGCTGTGTGTTCATTGGAACATCTGTGAGTTTGGCTCGATGACAAGTCCCAGAGCAACACAAGAAACCCAACATTTTCCTCCTGCAGCTTAATATTGCTGATGTGTGTTTAATCAAATTAATGGTAAGAGGAATGAGACTTAATAGAAAACACACACACACAAAAAAAAAAAACACAACTCAAAACAAATCCAAGCCTAAAATATGAAACTGAACTTCCATTATGAAAGTTAGCATGCAAGCTGAATAACAGAAAAGAGAAATTAAGAAAAGAGAACAGATTGTGTGACCTTAGAGCTTAAATGCCATTCTGCTGGTTTTGTAGTGTTTACAAAATCAGAGGTAGGAGATCAACACTGCTGTACTTTGGGACATGCAACACAGTGTTGCACTGAGGAAAAGGTTTCATTTATTATAGTCAGTATGATCCATTATTTAACAGCCTAGAGGTTTATATGTGTTTCTGTGGCTTAATAATTTCAACATTTCTCCGTTGCATGTGGAATATAATGCAGGACTGGTAAGCATTATAAAGATTGTTCCAAGGTGGAATTGTTAGAGGTAATACCTTTTGTTGAGTCACATAGTTTATCCTTTCCTAGTGAGGTGCATATAGAGAATAATTGTGATTTTCCATACCATATTAGTACTTTGCCTATAGCTACTTCAATCTTTAAAAACTATATGTGGATTTTTTACTGAAGTGAACACACTGCAAATGAGAAAGGTGTCCACATAAGCATTCATAGCAGTAGACCATTATTTTGTTCTATATTTATAAGTAAAAAATCTATCATAAGTCACATGTGAGATGAAGGCACAGCCCAGGAACCCAGCAACTGCATAAGCTGAAACTCTATTTCAGAGGTTCTTCTCTTATACCTTGCTGTTTTAACCATATAAATMATTTACAGCCTGGTTAGAGTAACAATGAGCATCCAGAAATCCAGTTATTGCCAGTGAGAGATGCAGGTATTCAGAATATTTGATGATCCTCAACTTTTGTCTCTGTTTTTCCCAGTGTGAAATGGAGAGAGCAGGCTCTTCAGAAGTTTGCCAAGAGAGTAGTTAGTTGGAAGCTGTAAAAGATGCTGAGGAGCAAAATGGCTGAGCAGTGTTACTGCACCATTTTCATGTTTAATCATTTCAGCAAAATCACCTCTTGTTTTTGGAAATGCACATAAAAAATGAAGCGTGAAAAACAGCTCTGTAGATTTSGTTACACGGCTTGGAAAAATCATTATTGGTCAGCATACCTGAAAAAAAAAACCTTTATAGGCTTTTAGGGAATTGTGAAGACAATTGAGCAACAAAACAAAAACAAGATTGTTTATCTGACTTGAGGTTTTRTATGGTGCATTTGCTGTGATTATCATGAATCTAAAGAAGGCATTTTCAACACTGAGCTTTTCAACCCTCAAGTGCCAAAATAAACAAAATTATTTAAGTGTACTCATGCTTATTTTTGCTATACATTTTTAATGAAGCAGCAATTGTCTGTATTCCGCTGCTGAAAATCTTATACAACTGAAAGATTTTGAAGCAGTAAAAAAGATCAAATGTGCAATAAAATGCTATGGCATTAGTCCATGGAAACAACTGTGTATATTGCAAAAAGCAATACASATGAAAAAAAGATTGTTCATTGCTTTCATTAACTCTTTTGTGATTGGGGATAGAGGGCATTACTTTGTTGTAGTTGTTTGGTTTTTTTTAAATTAAGCTGAGTTATGCCAAAAGTGTAGCCTAATCTACCTTTCACTGGTTAGAAAAACACATGCCCCAGAGCTATTGATGCTGTGGTCATGGGAAAGTCTCAGAGAGTGTTCCAGAAGGTGTGGAAGTTTAAGGATAGAGGACTGATCTGTATCAATTTCCCAGAGCACATTCTTAAGGCTGTAATTAGTCAGCTCTCTGGTACCTGGAATAAATCAAGTAATGTTCTGGAAGTTGCTGATAAGGAATAGTGGCTTCTTTCCAGTGTTGTTTTTGGTGGTGTTAAATCACTGGACACTGAGTTTACCTGAAGGYTTTTCATCCTCATAGAGCTGTTTTACTGGGTGAAAGTATGATCCCCATCCTCTGAAAAATTCAAATTCTTCCTTCAGTTCTTTCAGTGGATTTTTACTGGTTTTTGGGAATTGCTGAGAATGATCACCAGGCTGCTCCAGGAATTTCCAGTCTACACCCAAAACAAGCAACTGAGGAATCCATTTGTTAGAAAATACACCCTACTTTGTTGTGAGTGTGAAAATAAACATTGTCTTGATTAGCATTCTGGGCTGGTTTCTTTTCAAGTGATGCAGATTTTGAAGATAAGGTTGAACTTTAGCACTTTACACAAAATACCTTAACAACAAGAAATCAAAACCATGCATTAGTATTCCATAACTTTGTTGCTATCAAAACCATTTGGCTTTAATTTCCTTAAGTATACAAGGTCATAGTGCAGAAATCAAGTGGGGGCAAAAGAGTAGGATGTTAACTATCTAGAGACTGAGTAGAAAAATGCATTTTCCTAAAATGTCATTAAGTTCTGCTGAATGTTTTTGATTTACTCTACCTGAAAGAGTTTGCCTTCAGATGCTGCAGGCTCAGCTGTGCTAGAGCTTCCTGTTGGAATGCATTTCTTTGTTTGTCCCCTAGAGATTTGGAAATCCATTTCCTAACTTTATATTCATATATGCGTATGTTCATTTTTCAGTATATAAATGTAACTTAGATGAYTGAAAAAGAAGAACTGTCAGTGCATATGATATTGTAGCACAAAAAGATGCTTCCTGCAGAAGTTGCACCCATATATAATGCAAGTTTCCKTGTAAGCATGGCTGCCATGCACCTGTGCCTGAATGCTGAAAATTATTAAAATGGCTGTCTCTCAGCAAATTTGGGCTTTAAGAAGCTTTGTCATTTGAAAATATACCTTTACTAAATTAATGTTTCTAAATTAATGATTTTAAAAAACCCTAACTTTTTGAGCTAGGTAGATTTTTTTTTTAGTGAAATAAATGTGCTGGATTTTTGTAGAGACTCTCTAAAAGGTCAGTTTTCAGCTACTTTGATGGAACTTTGTGGTGAATTTATGAAGGCAATGCAAGAGTTCCAACTGCTTAGAGGGGGTCATTATAAAATAAACCACAGCTGGTCTAGCACCAGTGGCAAGTTTGATTTCATAGAATWGTGATAGAATCMCAGAATKATTTGGGTTRGAAGGSACCTTAAAGATCTTGTAGTTCCAATCTCCCCTGCCATGRGCAGGGATATCTTCCACTATCCCAGGTTGTTCCAAGCCCCATCCMACCTGGCCTTGATATCCAAGTAGTACTTCATCAAAATGCTTCCTTCTGATGATGTGTTACTGTAATATGTCATGAAAGTGGCATATTACATGATAAAGTAATATATCCCCTGAGCAAGGTACGGGAATGATAAATTATGTTAATGTTACTCCCATTCAGATGATGATTTATTATGATGCATTGTCAGAAAAACTCWAAGTTTTATGTCATCTGGGGATTACAAGGTGTAAATCCAACTGACTTACGGAACAAAAGGTATTCCAGTGCCACAATTCACAAACAGCCTAAATTAAAGTATGTCAAGATAYAGGAAAAAGTACAAAAGTCTGGGAAGTGCAATACTAAGGAGTGTGGCTGTTGTAAAGGCCAGAAGCAGATGCTCAGTGTGTGTAAGCCAACATTATAAACACCAGTATGAAACTGGCCTTGGCACTGGTGTGACTGGAGCTGCCATCAGGCTCCTCAGTCAGGGCTGTGCTCTGGTGAGCTGCAGCTGAGCGTGACATAGAGACCAGCTTGATGTTCAGTGCCCTTTGCTCAGGCAGCTGGCAGAGATCTGGGTGAGTGTGGGTGTCTGCAGGAAGGCTTGGCCACATTCTGTGCCAAACTATTCATCATCCAACAGATGGTTATCCTATTATTCAACAATTTGCATTCTGCCACACTGCAGTGATCTATGGGCACTTCCACTGTGTCACTACACCAGATAGAAACATCAGAGAAGCTTTGTTGTGAAGCAGCCCTTGCTTGGACTGAAAGCTASTCTTGTACATTCTTTTCTCTGGCATTTTTTGGCGATACATTTCATCTGTGTTTGTGCAGTTGCAGTCTGACAACACTGTTGCACCTTCTGCTGGGCTCCATGATCTYTGTGCGTCTCTTGCTGCTCAGAAGAAAATCTGTGAATCTGTGAGTCAGAGAAGAGGGAAAAACTTATTTCATTTATTTATTTTCATGAAGCCTTGTCGTGGTGCTCTGTTACACACATCAGCTGCATCTTCATGCCACAGTTACCCTGGTTCTCAGGCTGCCTTCTGCAACCTCTATAGCACAGCTTCTGATCTTCTGAGAATCTCCCCAGACACCTTCACAACACCTCCAGCTTCTTGCTGTGCTCTTCTACTTCCTGATAAAGTTTAGGTCTCTCTCATGCTCCTGTGGCCTCATGCAATATCAAATTACTCATAAGCCTTCCACATCCCTATACCTGTCTCCCCAGCAGCCCAAATATGTAAGTGCACTTGTGTTGTGCCTGCAGTTGTGCAACCTGATGGGCCATGGAGCTGCTGCCTGGCCCAGAAGTACAGCAGSATCCTGAGCTCTTCCAGCAGGAGAAATACAGGATCTCTCTGCGTTGCTTGGTACTGGTTTTCATTAAACACATGGGAGATAGGCAAGGGACCAGCTGGATATTTGTAGAGGCCCAATGGTCCCTGAGATCTCTGCAGAGAGCTGGCAGACACAAGACAGTGGGAGACCTGTATTTCCTAAAGTGACAGCTAGTGAGCAGGTGACAGTGCCAAAAGGGACACTAGAGACCGTATGGAGGTSATTTGACCTAGCCTTGGATGTCTTTCCCATCCTGCCTTCCCACCAGCAATGCTTTTTAAATTCCCAGTGGTTCTGAGCCCCAGCCTGGGCTTGGCTGGCAGACAGATGTGCTGGGGTGCAGCTGGGGCTCGTGCACTTTGTTTCTGTGGAAAACCAGCAGGGTGGCACTGGGAGCATTTTGGCCTGTTGTGGGGGAAATGGCTGTTACCATCCTCTCCTCTGCTGAGCCTCACTGCCCACCCTGCCTTGRCAAAGCCTTCCTTGTCTTTGTCCCTCTGTCCCCAGAGGAGAAGGCAGGACACAGWGCTCAGTGTCTGACACATCCCTGGTCCCTGCCATGCTTCTTGATCCATGGCCCTGGACTCAGCTGCTTCTCCTTCATCAGCAGCTGTTCTCCCATCTCCCCTTCAATATTTAAACCATACTTTTATGCAGCATGGGCTGATTTAGATATGAAATTTGCATGATTCCCAGCAGTCTGGGAATAATTTTATTTCTTTTTTTTTCCTCCTAAGTCAATTATTTATTGCTGATGAAAGATTTGACACTAAAATCTTTACAAGATAGTGTTGTGTCTTTGTGGAGTGAACATAAGACTTCCACTCATCCAGGAGTCAGCCCCCACTCTCAGGGCAAGATTTTTACAGATTCTTCTCCTCAGTACCCAGTGCTTTCTCCTTTGCTAAAACTTACGAAGGATAGAATTGATTATTTCCTTTTGTCAAAAGGTTTGGTCACAAAAGATATCCATAAACATGGTAGAGACATAGGAATGTAGTCGTAGAACCAAMAACAAAATATGACTTGTGATGCTTCAGATACCCATCTACAGTTGSATTCTTTCACATCAAAGAACACCTCAATTCAGATTACTCCCTTTAAAATTAACTTTTTAATTTTTTTAACTTTCCTTTTCCCCAAAATGCTGTTGACATGTGCATCATTGACTTTTTTCCAGTGACACCATTAACCGTGTGCTTATATTTCCTCTGCAAACAAACTGAGATGATGGGAAGAGAGTAATGGCCTAACTGAGACAGCTGCAATGCTTGTGAGCTCCAAAGCATGACTCCAAAAGGCAAACAAGCAGGAGATTCCAAGGAGGAATTCCAGATTCTCTGTAATAAGTGCACATGCTATGCACATGATGCATTCTCAGTTCAGGTTATTGAGCTTTCAGCAGTCTGTGGCTCAAAGACTTCTTTAAATCAGAGGCAGGACTTTGTGTGTAATACCCTTCACAAATATTTCTCCTGTAAGTTTACATAGTAGCTTTTGGAAAGGTTTGAATTTTTAGAGGCTGTGACATCCTGTAGCAATRTGTCTTTCTAAAATAATAGTTTTGTTAACATTTTTAATCTGCTGCTTGCCACTTATGTTTGATGTACTTTGGGTCTATTTTCTCCATCTATGATTTGATCCATTATATTCAGAGTTTTATAGACCATTCTTACTTTCTTTTATTCTGTATCTTTGATTACCTATTCTGTCTCTTAGTTTCAATGTGTCCTTTCAGAATGAGGGATCAAGACTGTGATCAGTAAACAATATGCGGGAATATCCTAAGTTTCAGCAGTGCTGGGCTTCCTCCTTTTCCTGATTATTTTTACAATTTCATTCCATTTTTCCCTTTACTCTGCTTTTGAGCAGGGGGTTGATACTGTTATAGAGCCAACTCTGTGCTGTAACTACAAGATCTGTTTTGTGACAGCTTAGTACAGTTGTGTTGTTATGTAAAGTCAGGAGCATTTTAATCTGTGTGCATCACTATAGCACTGAATTTTGTGACATTTTATCAGTTTTCAATTCAGTATCATAAGGTTCTTCAGCAAATTTTTGTGGTTAATCCTCATCACCTTTACTGCCATGAATACTTCAGGATTTCTAGTACAATTTTAGCCTGTGTTATGGATTCTGCATGCACTGCCAGCAGGACATGAGCGTTGATCTCTGGGGGGTGCCACTCTAAAAACTGACCTTTTCTTCCTGACTGTTTGTTTCCCATCTTTTGACCAGCTACTTATCCATGAATTGACTGAAACTTAAATAACCAGCCAACTCCTTCAGGATAAAATGAGAAGTGACCTCACAAAAATGTGAGCAGAAAATGTAATCCATCAGTTACTAAGCTATTAATTCTCCTCTGCACTTCTTGATGCTGCTGGGATGAAAACTAAATCAGTGATACTTACAGAGTAGCTCAGCCTCATAATAATTCTGATCATCATCCATGTGTRGCACTGCAACTCTCAGAAGAAAAGCCTAATTTTCATGGAGTTTCCAGCTTGTTTCTGGAATAAATTTTGAAGAAACCCTCGGTAAATAAAATCTCATGTACCTCAGAGCAAATTTATGTTAATTCAGTATGTAGGTCCCTACATTCTCTCTAGAACAACATCCCAAAGAATGGAATATGAAAATGTTTGCTGGAGACAGTACTATAGCCCATATAGTGTTAATTTTACATTTAGATCCATTTCAGTTTGTTCTCACTTTCTAAGCTCCTGGATTCTTCTGAGTTTTTCCTGGCCACTTCAAATGGTGTGGTATAGAAGGAATTATGGCAGGGTTCAGGGGCAGGGCAGAGGAATGAATTACCGGGGCACTAGGGCAGTGCAGAGAGAGGCCACTTGATTCCTGAAACTTGGGAAGTGTTTGCTGTGCATGTCAGCTCAATACGAGTGTGGAAATCGCTGCCCGTGAAATCGTTAATGATGGATAATAACATCCAGTGTTCAAGCAGTGCATGGAACAGTTTATTTTTGATCCAATAATAAATACTTCATGAAGCCCTGGGCAAGGCAGGGGCATAATTTCAGAAAGGAGCCTTCCTTGATGCTTTTAAGAAAAGATAGTGCCTGGTAAGTTCTTTTTTGTTTTCAACTTAAAGTACTTGAGTTTAGAGAAATATTTGTGTTTGGTAACTCAGTTCTGCTGGAAGAATGGACCACGTAGCAAATTCCTTTGTTGCAGAGTTGTGCAAGGTAAGGCATCCTTCAAATAAGCGTCTCAGAACAAAAAAAAAACCCTTTTCACCTTATCCATTGACTTTGGTAGGACTCCTTGTGTAAGCAAAGTGGATGGGCTGGATGTGCAGATTGAAGGACTCTGGAGGAGTAACTCTCAAGAAATTGGTTACGGCTGTAATGTGAGCTGTGCTGACACAGCTGGCAGATAGCTTGAAATTGATGCTCTTGAAAAGAGATAGATCTTTGCCAGAAATATTCGTTTCAAGGAAAAATGACATTTTTTCCTGTCCTTACTGTCAAATAGCACTGTAGTTTCTAAACTGGGTTTGGTAGAGATGCATGCTCCCGATACTTAATTTCAGAAGAGGAAAGGGTTTCTCTGTGRTCAAGAGCCAAGCGCACAATACGGTAAAATGCATTCTTAATCCTAAAGAAATGTGAAGTCCCACTCTCTAAAACAGTGTGAGACTCCTCATTACCTTTCAAAAGAGCAGTCTCAAAGAAGTTTTACAAAATCCTTGTGTTGATTTGTCTTTGTACACTTGACTGGTTCTCACCAGGGCTCTGAGGACACCRCCAGTCCTCACTAGACTGCCTGGCCTGAGATTAATTTTTAAACCTAACAAATATTTTAAAATTAGTATTTCTGGCAAAAAGTCTATCTGTTTTCAATGAGCACTTTGTAGATAAAGGCATCTTGTCTGACAAGAAAAGATGCATAATCCAGTTAGTTACACAGACAAGAGGCAATGGTATCAACCACTTGTATTTGGGAGTTGTCACTGTATAACGTTCCTTAAACTGCCCTGTCAAGAAAATAAGAAGGCAGGATAGATGTAAATGGTCAAAAATAATCTCTGCCATTTCACTTATGTGGATTTTGAGGATCAGAACTATGTATTTTTCTCAGCCTTCTAACTATCTCTCCGCCCAAGGTAGGATCAGTGCCTCAGAGCAGGCAAGGGGCTGCTGAAGGGCTTTGTTTCAAAGGAAATGGATGCTGCTGCCACTCCTAATGAGAATCTCCACTGTATTAGAGAGTGTTTCTGATTTCATAATTCTTTGAATTTTAGCAAAGTCAGAGATACAAGTTGACAGGGTAGGATATATCTGCCTTGCTGGAGGTTTGCATATGTGTRCAGCACTACTCAGTTCATCCATCTCACAGCCTTCAGGAAGACAAAATGACAGGATAGTGCAGAGTATTTTGGAGAAGCACCCTGGTTCACCTCTGCTGGTTAATGTGAAGTATTTCTGATGATCTCTGGACAGGCATTCTATCTTGTCTGCTGTAATTCTGCCAGTATCTTGAGTGCTGATTCCTTCCATCCATCAAGAGCTTCCCTCTTCTGGAAGACACAAATAGATGTGCAGTGTAGGGGTTAACAGCCACTAAAATTAACATACTCTCAAAACCATAAATAACTTGTTCTGAAAATCTGAATAGCTAACTTAGGGAGGAAATCAAGTTCCACATATTTAACTTCAGCATTGTTAATCAGGACATTTGWAAGAAAATTAATATTTTCCCAGAGATTAAAAGCAAATTCAGTCTTTTTGAAAATCAGGGGGGTTTATTCATTTCAGTTCTGAGTGAAATGAGACTGGTAGAACCAACTGGAATTGGCATAATGAGCGCAAATTCTGAAATGCTTTTGCAGAGCAGTTTTGTTATCTTGCCATGTAGTTTCTCTGGTATTTCAATAGACACTTTTCAATAGGCACAACAGAASACTGTTGATAGTACTGAATAGTTCTAAATTATGATTTGGGGATGTTAAATTCTGACTACTTGTAGCATTGCACATGAAAARTTTGAGCATCAAATAAAAGCATCACTCTAGTGAAGTGGCAGAAGGTTTTTGTACAGAATGATGAATTATGTCCAATATTTAAAACTAGTCCCTTTCATTACTCGTGTCACTCTTCACTCTGAAGCTCTTTTTTTCCCCATTTCTGTCATTGAGGTAAAGACAGGTACTCTGCTTGTGTCTTGGAGAGTGACTGCACGATTCAGTGACACTGCACATGAAGGAGCAGTAACTGACAGATACACAGCAATTCCTGTGCCAGATCAGACTAATGGTGCACACAGTTCAGCACCTTTTCTCCCAGAATCAGACAGTTCTAGATGCCTGTGCATCTGGATCTGATGAGTTTTCACTTCAGCATTTGGGAGACCTGCAGCCAGAGCTGTGACACTCCCYCTGAAGTTTCTGTCATTCCAGGGAAATACAGAAGGGGCTTTTCCAAAGAAACAGGCATTTCTCACACCTCTGGGGCACAGTCAGCCTGATGCACTCCCTGGGTTTGCTGCTGGCTGCTCACACACACCTTGCCTTCAGTTTTTCACCTCAGGCTCTCAGTTACCACTCCTCACTTTAATCAGCTAYGAGGGCATGCCAGAAGTTCTGACATCACAAAGGTTTCCTCCTTTGTTTCTTCACATCACACATTTTGAGCTTGCTGATGCATCCCCACCTTTTTTTGGTAGAATCATGGGCTGTAGCTGCCATCTACATTGTTCTGCTGGAGTCTGGAAATACGGTTAGATTTTAATTAAAGGAACTGTTAATGCCTCCTGGTTTTAAAGAGATGTCGAACATGTAGAATAGGRAAAAAATCAAATTGGAGAGAGCAAAAACACAGCTGTGGCCACACAAGACATCATAAGCACTTTTTGGTGGTGTGAGCTCAGAGATGGCACTTGGTGAAGACTGTCTCTTTCTCATGCATGGTCTGAGGGAAAGAATGAGTTGTTCYGCACCACAGAGTTCCAGTCCTGCCTTTCAATGTGTGGCAAACTGTGCTGTTGTCAGTTCTGCAGGGAAAGCCAGTGGGTGTGTACGTGTGGCTGAGGGGGTAAATTTCATTTCAAGGGCTCATCCCTGAACAGTTCTACAAGCTAAGCAATGTGAACCTAATATTATAATTCCAAGGGGACTCTTATGCTGTGTGGTAAAATTGCTTATTAAATTACAATCACAAAAAAAATCAGGAGATAGGCACTGTTCAGCTGGCAGCATACAGGGGAAAAAAAGCTGAATTCTAATTATTTGAACAGTGGAGTTACTGTTATTTCACTGTGTGAAAACAAAATTAGGTTATCGCTGATATCATTATTAATGTATGAGATGAAGCAGAAAAACAATTTGTTTCCTAACACCCATTCTGCCCCTCCTCCCCACCCCCTCCCCAAAAAAACAAAAAAAAAAGAGAAAATAGCCTAAAAGCAAAAAGGGCTTTCTAACACAGGCAGCTCTGAGAGATCTCATTGCTATAGCAGCAAAATGTAGATGATTTATCAATTATCTTAATTTGAAGGTGAGGCATTGTGCAAACAGTATTACATTTATTATTTCCCCAGTTAGAGTAAAATATAAAAAGGCATATCCAATATCAGTAACACTGTTTATTACTCTAATCAGAAACAGGAAATATATTTTCAGCCTCTCTAAACCTTAGGTGTTCTTTTATTATGCATGAGCAGCTMTTACTACTGTTCAGTCATACATGTTCCTTAAGGTACTCATATTGCAATCTCCACCTTTTGAATGCCTTTCAAATAAATAAAACAACTTTTTTGCATAAAAATAGATTCGGCAACCATAATTAAGTATTGAAATTCACATTTTCATGAATRTAACTATTTCATACATGAGATGAATCCATTTAAAAATTTTAGAGGTTTTTAGAGCCAGCACAAAAGTGTTTTATTTTACATTACAACCCTGAACACATCTTATGCCCTTGAATGTGAACTGCCTTGAATTTTGTTAAGATTCTGTTCTTCATTCTCATTTTCACACTCAATGAGCCGCTACTGTTTCAGTCCAAAAGGGATCAGTCAGTGAAGCTGTGTCATGAAAGTAGTTATAGAGTCTGATAAGATTCTTTAAAACTCATTTTTATTTAGCCAGGAGTCACAAATCTAGCTGCAAACACTGCTCAAGATGTGCCCTCGCTTTTGAGTATAATTTGAGAATACAAAATCAGATTTAARAAAAGGATACAGTGTAAAGATAGTTTTCCTGTTAAGCTATCCATACTATATTAATATATAGATTAAAAGTAAAATCTATAAATATCCAAATGCCTTTGATTCAYATGTATAATTTTGTCTTTTACCTACAAAAAGATATTTAATTATTAACATAAGAATTTCATTAAAATTAAAAAATCATAAATTAATAATAAAACTCTCCAAAACAGGATTCTTTCTGGGGATGGAATTACGTAAGTTGGTGATTAAATGTTTATAAGTAAAAAACTAAACCAAATCCAGTAGAAAGGACAAGGCTCATAACTCTGAGGTGTGATGAGATATTTTTRGAGTGTCTTTTACAGTTAGACCCTAAAACTCTCTGTTTCTCAGATGCATCCCTTTGGTTTGTGAAWGGTGCACATCTGTGGCATTCAATAGCTGATTTTTTCCACTACCTCAGGGAGCCTGGCCTTGCATATTCCATGAAAAGACCACTGAAACCAGACTGGGAGATCAAACAACAAGTGCTCTTACCCAATTTCTTTAGAAAGTATAAATAAACATTTCCTGGAGAAGAGACAAGAAATCAGCCTGGCCTTTCCTTGGAGAATTTCCTGTTAGAACTCTCTCTTGTCCCCGTTTCTTCATTCACATTTCCAAAAAGCATTTTTAATTCCTTCTTAAGTGRAACAGGTGTACCAGGAGGGGACCAAGAGCATCACACTCTGCAGTGCTGGTGAGGGCAGGTGGCAGCAGGTGAGGCACAAAGTCTTTTGCATTTCTGATGTGCCAGATGAGTGATCTGACCACCAGGATAATGGATAAATAAAAGGCAGATAGTGGAGGTACTTGGGCAAAAATACAAAAAATACTTTATTAGTGCTTAGATCAGTAAGTGATTTACCACATGTGAGGAAGCAGAAGCTTTGAAAAAGCAGCAGCAAAAAGATGTAAAAATGTCCAAAGGACATCTTGGCCACTTTSATACAATATAAATGTTAACCATGCATTTTCCATCAGCAAGGAGAGTRTGGCTGAGTGGCACATCCCCACGGACACAGAGCCTGGATTTGCAACAATTTATTGGTGAACAAACAGCTTCTCAACCAGCCAAAGTCAGGCCTCAACAAGTCTCAGATAATTTTTCATACATTCAAAGCAAATTAGCAGAGATTTACATACTTGTTTTTAGCTGTGGCCTCTCTTCATTGCCAAATGGATGTTCTAGTTCATTTCCTCTTTTGTTTGAGTCAGAAATACAATTATAACACCGAGCAGAATCTATTAGTGCTTGTTGAAAGCAACTACTGCTGAGTGAGCTCAGCTCTACTGACTGCCTCCTTCTACCATCTAGTGGCACTTTCACTATACTGCTTTTCTCTCTCCAAAGGGATCAGTGAGAATAATAATAAATGTACCCTCTTGAAAAAAATGCACTTTTGAAATGAGCAATGTACCTGGAAAGGAAATACCTTTTTTTTTTCTGAGATGGAAAAGTAGTTTTCACGCAGAAACTATTTATGAGAAAATTGAAAGGATTCAGTGGTGTAAAGTACTTAGGTCAGAGAAAAATTCTGCATCCTGTGGCCTTGTCAATGGTAAGTTAGGTTTGTTGATTGATTTCTTTCTTTTTTTTTTTTTGTGGGAGAGCGTGGATTTTAAGTTGTAGGCTGCAGAATGGCRCTGTTGAATATCCTAAGGAAATACCTATTTAGAAACATAGTTGGTGTGTTTTCTACCTGGATATTTAAAGGGCACAACAAAAAGTAAAATWTATCATCAAATGTAATGCTTTGAAGGCAAATAGAACACGTATAGTTCCTTTCCTGATTATACAATTTTATTAAGAGCTTYCAGTGCTCAGTTTTGCAGTAGATGTTTCTATTTTGTTTAGGGAAAAAGCTGAAATGTCAATGAACTARGAATTTAAGGCTTGGGATGCTTTCAATCAAAATGCATGTTCTGGTTATTTATATGACTGAACAAACATTAATCATCTCAAATGCTTTCTGCTCTTTGAACTGGATTGTATTCACAAAGTGAAGGTATTGGTGAATTAGACTACATATGAAATCATTTTTTTTTCAAATTCCATAAAAAAGGCGTATTTCTTCCTTTCCACTTGCAGCAAACTGACCCAGCAAACTGATGGAAATCAGAACGTAGAATTTCAGAATCCAAGGTTGTTTTTGGTTTTTTTTTTTTTTCCTTTTCTTTTAAAACATGTGTTATTCTGTATCCTAATCACTTGACAAGTTTCCAAACTGTTTCCAGGGTGGGAAGATCCCCATCAGGTGGACTGCTCCCGAAGCCATCGCTTACCGCAAGTTCTCCTCCGCCAGCGACGCCTGGAGCTACGGAATTGTCATGTGGGAGGTGATGTCCTACGGAGAGAGGCCCTACTGGGAGATGTCCAACCAGGATGTGAGTGCTGCCCAAAATTCATCTGCATCTTTTTCAAACATGCTGTAAAAGTTATTGCCACTCCCTGCCCTGCTTTGCTGTCTCGTTCTCTCTCTAGGCTAGAATCTCAATTTTAAAAAAGAACAAATTTTCTTCTGGTATAATTGAAAGCTTGTTCTAGGAAAAAAATATGGGAAAGGGGAAATGGTAGGGTTTTTTTCTCTACCACAATTTCAGTTTTCACAAATTCTCTTGTTTGATGGATCCCTGTGACAGCTCAAACTGGTACACCCAGTGTTCACACCAGCCATCAAGCTCTGTGTCAAAATGTGGAATATCAACCAAGCCCTGTTAACCTCTCTCATATATGTGCCTGGAATATTCCTGCATTGGTTCTGAAGAATTGACAAGACATTCCCAGATGGCTGTTTTTACATTGTTGCTAAGTTATTCAGCTGTTCAAGTCTGGTTGCTTGTTAAGGCTGATCGGTCATTTGGGGATAAGGATCTGAGAGAGATTTTAATTTTAARAAATAATTCCACTGTTTCAGGAAGAAAAGGAAAGAAGCAACCAAACCTGTCAGAAACAAAAAAAAAAAATTATCACAAACCTCCCCATTTAGAATATATAAGCTAATCAGCTACAGCATGAAGATAGCATTGTTTAATTACTCCTACATCCAAAATAAAAGTGTCTGTTAATACAAAACGATGCTGCAGGCCCTACTGATGCCATTTCCTGGGGGCTTTCCCTGCAGTTCAGCAATTCCCAACACAAAGGACTCCTTTTCTCCTACCCAGAGGATTTCAGTGCCAGAATGTGAGCAGTGAGCATCTGTGACCTTCTAAATACATTTAATCACCTCAAGTGTCATTGGGAAATTTCAAGTTATTAGACWTAATGTAAAGTTTATTTTACTGTTCTTACTGACCGTTCTTTTAGTACAGTAAATTGCCCTGAATTCACTTGGGCTTATTTTGCAGAAATGATAGGACTTTCAAAGGTCAGYGGTACTGTACAGATGGCAGGGAAAACAACAGAGAGGGATGTGCACTAAACAGATTCATAAAAGACACAGGATGCAAACAACAGTTAATAAAGTCTTGCATGGGTATAGTCAGAGGTTCTGCTACATCAGAATGTCTGCTGACATTACCATTAAGACACTTAMTGAGTTTTGATCATATTAAAGCCCTTCTCCAGACAGCAATTAAAATATTTCTTGAATATTTTAATTCAAGATTAAAATCTTGAATTTTGGGTGGATTTTGGTAGATCACCAAAAGTTTTCCAAGTATAAACTCTGYAGAACTGGGTCTGGTTTGGGGGTTTTTTCTCATTCCATCTTACCAAGTCCTTTTCTGATTATACAGCTTTGGGAAATGAACTCACTTTTTCTTTAGACCATGGCTAAGTAAATGATGAACACAGCTGATGAGAGAAATTTTAAACTGGTACATTCCACCTAAATAAACCCAGTCTGGTTTTCAGAGACTACAGCTGCTCACAGGTATCCAGAATGACTCAACACCTCTGCAAATCCAGCATCCTCTATTTGTATTCCCCAGCAAGGATTTGGAAGCTGAACTTAAGGAAACTGAGTTGCAAAATGCTTCTCATAAAATTAATACTGTACCTATAATAAATTTAAGCCTCTGCATAAAGCAGAGGCTTAAAAATGTTGCTAAGTTCGAGAATTGCTCTTGTTTAAGTAAATAACCATTTTATTATTGTGGTAAGTCACTTCCAAACTGTGTTGGTGCTGATTAATGCACTTCTTAGATGTGTGGCAGGCACCAGAGGTGTCCATTAATTAGGGCTGCTGCACAGTCTGTCGTGTCTTATTGCTTAATTAATAAACATTAGCCAAGATATTGAACTTTCCAAGGAAACTAGTGTACTGATGAACAGATTGTGCTAAGAGTCTGGCTTGCTAATGCTCATGTGAGGGAAGGAAGATTTATATTCCATGCATTTGGTTTGTAGAACAGCTGTGAGTGAAGTCTACTGGGACACCTGTTAGAGGCCACCGTATAAATTAATGCATGTTGCAGAGCTGCAGTATTCAAAAWGAAGGCAAAAAATGAAAAGAATATTTAATGGGTTGTAATTGGTATGCAAGGAAACTACTGTAGCAAACAGAATAAAACTCCTTACACTCCTGAAAGTTTCTTGTAATACCGAAAAAAACCAACTTATCCTAATATAGCTCTTTCAACTCAGAGATATCAAAACGCTTGGCAGGCGCCTGGGATTGGCTCTGTACCATGAGGCAGCAGCAGCTGCCTCTCCCTCCTGGTAGATTTTTCAGATGTCAGGAGGACACAGGGRCAATGTCCCTCTGGACTCTCTTCTGTCTCAGTCTCATTAAAAAAGCTGTCAGTTAACTTTTGAAAGCAAGAATCCCTGTTACTATTAATAATGAAACTATCAGAAAGATTACAGCTTYATTTTCAGATGGCRTTTTTGCCAGTTGCCAATTAATTTGAAATTGCACATGTATAAATTTTGTGTAGAAGAATAGAATACAGCTTCAACAGTAGAAGAATAAAATACTGCTCAGACAATCATAACCAATATGTAATATTAACTCTGTTAATATTCAAACTTCACAGCTATGTCTAACATCAAACAAGCTGTTGCTGTACCCTTCCTGTAGATGCAGATTTCATGATTGATATAGYGCATTGTCAGCCTTAAACTGACAAGGGGAAAAGGCATTTGAGAGGAGTTAACATGCAAAATCTTTACATGTTTTATAATATACAATTTTCTTTTACTGAGAAAAATTAGTACCTCTTCCCTTTTAGGTACATGGATATCTGATTTCTCTGAACAGAGAGAGATGGTGCTATGCATGTGGCAGAGAAAGAGCTAAAATAAATATATAAATAAATAAGAAACTAAAATGCTCTAATTCTTCCTTTGGGACTGGATTCCCATTGCAGTATTAGACACTTAKCACATCTTTACTCTTGCTTCTTAGAATCTAAAAATAATACTTGCCTCACAAGGGATACTAATGAGGCAATATTTCCAGTTTAGTTTTTAAATGTGCTGGTATTAATGAGAAATTGTAATTATCCCAGTACCAGCTGGCATTTCTCTTCATACTGAAATGTTCCTTTTGAACAAGAGAGGAAACAAAATGCACTGGGACTTCATTTTCAGAGATACGTTAAAATAAAGTGTGGCAGAGAAAATATATCTGGAAAATTATGGTTGCTTTTGGRTTTTTCCTGAATAAATTACTTCAGCAAAACCTCATCAGCCTTCTATTGTTGTGTTGAGCAAATGCTATATGTCTCTGAAAAGTAGAGCAGCTTTCCTGTTGCCTTAAAAACAAAATACATTTCATAAATTCCACATTTGCAACAGGCACAGTTAAATGTAAAAAAATTCAGTATCTGCATTTCTGGGCTGCCAAGAATGGCCAGTATCAACTAAGCTCTGCCCCTCTCTGTGTTKAATGAACCCACTTCTGATCAACTGCTTGAGGTATATTAATAATAAATGGAAAAACAAATGTGAATAAAATTCCATGCACGTGGTTGAGTTTTGCCCATCCTGAGTCCATGGGGGCATTTTTATCACTGGGAGGCAAGGTTCTGAAGGAAATATTTCCCTGGCAATGGGATGGTGGCATTTTTTCCTGTAACAGCAGCATGTACATTATAGGACCAGGTCTCCTGTGTTCATAAAACAGACAAGCAGCTGTGAGCAGCTACAAAAGGCTTGTTCCATTTCCTGCCATGCCATCAAGGGGAGCTCAGGTCCTAAYGTGGCTTCCTTACTCTTATTTTATTTACATAATGCTTGCAGCATAAGCATTAGGCATTGCTGAGCAGAGCCTGCATTAATTCAGAATTCAAAGAGAGAACAGGGATATATTCCAGGATAATAAGATTGAATATATTGAAGCCAGAGCTGGTGCTGTAAAACATTGATTTGCTGTAAACAGTTTAATGTAACCCCTTCCAGCTGCATTAATATGTCTGCAGCATGGACATACATCTGTGTGAAAATGATGAATGTCTCCTTGCAGCTCAGTGGGTATCAGTGCAGCAGGTACGTTCCTCCTAAGTGCACTGTGTGGTTATAAATATTGTGTGCAATCATTTCTACATTAGCAAACATTTAGCATTGGCTGGATTTTTATGTGGGAGGGTTATGCATGTGTGGTAAGGCTGGTCTTTTTCCTAGCTTCATTTTTGATCAGCCCCTRACTAGTTTTGCATTCCTTTTTATACAAAAAGAATCCTGTGTAATTTGTAACATTGTCCCCACTGCTACCACCACTCCTTGCAGAACCTCCTGACCTTCCCTTGTGTTTTTTAAACCTTACATAGRATGAATCCATGTAAGCTGTTATGAATCCATAAAGCTTTCCATGGAACTTAGCTAGTTTTGCTAATTCCTATCAAACCAGGCTGCTACTCCTCTTTCAATCAGTGTTTTTTGCTACCCATGTTACTAAAAATGAGCTTTCCTTCGACTTGGATCAACGTGTGACTTACATGATTTTCATACATGTTATTTACCTGTGCCAGCAGGCCTGTTTCTTAGAGTCTTTATATAACACACTTTCTGTATCTGCTGAATCTGAAGGTCTCACTCACTTTAGGGTAGTAGCATCATTTTATTAACTTTTGTTTAGTCATGAACATCTCAGACATCCAGGTTTCTGAGGGAGACTGTACAAAATAACATTGATGTAACTTAGTGTGGGGGACATTGTCAGAATTAATCATACTCTAAGGATCAGCAGAAACACATGAATGCCAAGTAAATTGCCAGGTGCCACAATGTGTATTTATGGTGCTTGATTGTATTGGGATATTGCTACACACAAACACTGTCAAAATGCAAATATTAGAGCATGGTGGGATGCAGTGGCCATACCAGCTAAGTTTGTGGGCCCTTGAAGTGAAAAATAATGGTGGTATTGGTGAATTCTTTATTCCTCTCCTGCTTTCTTAGCTGTTTGAGGGGGATGACCAGTGACCCTAAAAAAGGTCCTGCTGTGTTTCATATGCCTGCAAAATATTTCCTGTCTCCTCTGGTCMCATCCCTGCCAGTCCTGATTCCCTGAGTGAAGCCCCAGCAATGCATAAAGTGAGGGTGGCTGTGCCATGGATAATTTATCATCCCTGGTTTCTAATTGTCAGTGTCACACTGTCCTTTCAGCATTTAATGCCTGGTAACCATACAGATTTCTGTATTTCTGTAGGTTATACTGTCCATTGAAGAGGGCTACAGGCTTCCAGCTCCCATGGGCTGCCCAGCTTCTCTTCACCAGCTGATGCTTCACTGCTGGCAGAAGGAGAGGAACCACCGTCCCAAATTCAGTGACATTGTCAGCTTCCTGGACAAGCTGATCCGCAACCCCAGCACCCTTCACACCCTAGTGGAGGATGTCCTTGTGTAAGATCCTTTTGTTACATTCTGGTTTTTCATAACACATAGTGGCTATCATTATGTGGTTTAGGGCATTAAGTAGGGGTAGGAGAACCATAAAGTTCTGAGTTCATAAAGTCATGCAGGTTCAAATAATTTTAAGCTCCTTTTAAGGTTTGCTTTATTGTTAATACACTGTTGTACAAGGAGGGTTTTTTCTCAAGCCATGCAGATTATATTGGGCTTTTTTATTATTATTTTTTGTCTGAGTTCTGTTTGTGCAYTATCTATCCCTAATCTTTGTGAAGCTCTTTGTTCTTTTTTGTGTGTGTGTGTTGTTTTTCCTACGTGCTTGTTTTCTCTTTGTAATTTTTTTTTTCTCCATTCAGCAGCCTGTCTCTCCATCTGACAGTGCTCAAGCAATTTGTGAACTGCCTTGGAGTAATATCCTGCAGAAAGTAGCTGTGTCTTAGCTTGCTAAATCTTCATTTGTCTGCAGCAGAATGGCAGCAGCGACCAAAGAAGAGACTATGCTGTTACCATCTCACAACAAATTCTTGATAGTGTTGCCCAGGGTTTTTTCTTTTTCCTTAATAATGTTTCAGAAATGAGTGCATCCACAGGATAAGCAAGGCTGAGGTAGAAGAATTTGTCAGTATTTGTAGGCTTATTGATCCAAGCCGTCCCTGCATACATCAGCTGAAATCAGCAAAGGTCCAGGTGGCCTCACTCTCTTCAGTCACTAAGAGTCACCTTAAGATAAAGCTGCCTTCATGGAGACCCCGTGGGCTTTAAATAGGTTCTCAAGCCCTGAGTGGGGCTTGCTGAGAACCTTTAAATGTTTTTGACAAGGTCTGAGCGGCAAGGCAAAATTGGGGCTGGTACCTTGCTGTGGGAGAGACTGAATGGAGAAGTTGATAGGAAAACCTGGAGTGAGGGCTACAGCCATTTCATCAACAAAGACTAGGGAGACTTGTGGGATTAAATATCCATGCCCTAGAGTTAGCAACATCTATGGGTGTATGCATATAAATATAAAAATATAAATATAAAAATATAAAAATATAAATATAAATATATATATGTATATATCACTTGCTGTTTGTACCTGGATCAATTTATTTAGCATCAGAGTAACGTATTTTTATTTATTTTTATTTAAATAATAACTTAGGGTCTAAAATACTTATGCTTTATTGAACTATGACTGACTTCATCTGCTTGTGAAAGTTTTTTCCCATTCATTTGAGAATCCTTGGTGCAGTTGTTGGGTAACCTTCTATAGAATCATAGAGTAATTCAGATGGGAAGGGACCATGGTAGGTCTTTAATTACAGTTTGTACYTTACTGTGTTTTCCTGTCCTTCAGCTTCTCCCTCTATCATTTTGATAATATGAATGAAAGTCACTGTGCTTRCTGTATTTGAGTATGTGTGGGTGAAACTTGGTTCATTAAGATATGAGGCTGTGTTGCTTCCTACRTGAAGTCATGTTCTATCAGTAAATGTTGGCTGGCTTTTGCTGTCTAATTTTCATTTACAAAAAATTGTGTCTTTCTCCTAAAGACTATTATAAAGCTTTTAYAAACAGCAGTGTGCATTTTCTGCATTTTGTTCATACAATTTCTCTACATAAAATGCATAATGCAAGTGGAAGTTGTGAGCCCTCCAAATGTGGCACACAACAGAAGACTGGAAATCAGTGCCCCAAAATTACAATATTTTTTTTCCGTCTTTCTGTTTCAGTTGTGATAATATTAGGGGAAAGAGCTCAAAAAGAAATGTGACTAAATTAGCTCCTTCCATTTTATTTGCTCCTCTATGTAATTCTATGTAAAAGCAAAGATATGACATTTTATTCTTTTGGCTTCTTTTAGGGGTGAGTTTTAGCTTTTAAGTACTGTAATCAAAGTGTTCCTGTAGCATAATGGTGTCACAATGAGGAGCCATCTGGGGTGGGGTGGTTGTACGTAAATGTAAAAATCATYTCATGGTGGTTTAATTTCTTAAATTGCATCTTATGCTAAATTTTCATTGTCCTCTACATTGAATACTGTATCAAAAAATTATAATAATCCTGAACATGTCGATATGCAAGGAAACATTCTGGGGAGCAAGAAGAAGTGCAGTGGGAGAGGCCTATTCCCAGTGTGTTACTGAGCTGCAGTTCTTTAATAAAATGTATTGTTTAAGTAGTGCAGCTTGGCAGACTGAAGTGATTTATAAGTTTTAGACAAGAGGTTAAAGAGATTCTCAGTTAAGGTCTGACCTTTACAGCTCAGACTCCTCTCTCATTCTTTCTGCCTTTTAGTAAAAGCTATGTCAACCACGGTAAATTGGGTGTCATATTTTGTATTGCTTGGTAACCTTTGCTTTTTTTTGTTTTGTTTTTTTTACAGAATGCCAGATTCACCTGGTGAAGTTCCAGAATATCCTTTGTTTGTTTCAGTCAGTGACTGGCTGGATTCCATAAAAATGGGTCAGTATAAAAATAACTTCATGGCAGCAGGTTTCACAACTTTGGATATGGTTTCAAGAATGAATATTGAGTAAGTATATAATCTATTTTCCCTACAGTAGCTAATTAATCTGAATTTTGATGCTGCAGGAACACAAATATTGCAGAGTATGGAACAGTGCTTTCATTTCCTTTCCTTCCTCAGCTCACAAAAGACAAATACAGTTATTTAGCAAAACAACACAAGACAYGTATGATGGGGAGACCCAGAATTGATTGATCCACTCTGTGACAATACCAAATACAACCAAAGGCCAGGGCTGAGTGTTTCTTGGGAWTCAGTTTTGATCTAGACCACTGAAATCAGTGGCAAAAATATTTTCTTACTTTGCTATGAATATTATCAAGACTTTATCAGTCCTAATAACAAAGTTGTTCCAACCCTCTCTGACACCACCCTGTGTTTTTTTAATGTAAACCCTGCACTCAATACAGAAATGTTTGGGCAAACTATGGATTCATATGGTAGCATGATGATGGGATCTCTTTTGCTCTCTGTTCCCTTCCCATGAAGTCCCAATCTTTTATTTGATGCTGGGACTGCCTGTATTAATGGTAGCTATCAGTTCAGATTGAAGAATTTTACATGTAAAGTTAGGACTGATTTTCTCCCATGAGCATCATTTCATATTCACCTACATTGAATTCCATCTACCACATTATGGCATAGTCACTCAGTCTTGTGAGATCCTGCTAAAACTCTGCACAGCTGCCCCTTTCCCTTCCTACCCTGAACAATTCAGCCTCACCAGCTGAGCTGTTCACCTCTTGCTCACCTGTTTTCCCAGATCATTTACTGAKTTGTTGAAAAAAATGTTCAACATTATCCCAGCAGAGGTCCCTGCAGATTTATATCAATAACTGCATTGTAGAACCTGACCATTTACTGCTAACCTCCTSTATTTAAGCCAGTTATTTAGTCATGCAAAGACCACATTATGTTATACCCCATATTAAACAGAAGTGGCTCCTTCATTATAAAGCTTTTGTGAGGAATATTCCCTAAAGCTTTTGGAAATCCAAGTGAGGTGTATCAAATGGGTCATCATACATTGGAAACAAGTAATTTAATAAAACAGAACTTTTATTTGCAAAAGCCATGGTGACTCAGGTAGCTCATTTATCCAAGCATTCAGTAATTTTGTGCTTCCCTGTAGTTTCTCTTTACGCCCTGTAATGATTACAGACTCACAGATCTGTGGTTCCCCAGGTCTTCCCTGGAAACATTTTGTCTGGCACCATGCTCCATACTTCAGGCACCAAGAAATTTTTTAACATGTGGAGCACAGCTGGTTACTCCCTCTCTCACAGCCCTGATAGTAATTCCATTATTTCATCTTCACTTTCTTTTGGAACTTTTGCCTAAATATAATCTTGTCTGGACATGGGCTGCTGCTTGTTTTTACAGTTTTTCCTACAACCTCTCCTGCAGTCACTTCAGATACTCTGGCAAGTCCTCCAGAAAGGATCTGGCATGAGAGTAATTTCAATTTCTTCCACAGTGAATGTCAAATCAAATGGTTAATTTTTCCAACAATGGCCACTCCTTCAGTGCTCTTTTATGCCCAAATCACCATTAGACTCTACACATTTTATAGCAGGTTTCTTRTACCCAGTGAGTTTGCAAAAAGATTTATTATAACTTTTATTTTTTATATTTTATTGTTAGGCTTTTTTTTTTCTCTTTGCTCCTCAAGTTCCTTTTCAGTCTGCCTTACTGTGCTTTTACAGCTAATCTAAGGTTATCATCYTTTCTACTTTCTTTAGATACCATTTCAACTTTTTGAGAGATTTCCTCTCCAAATAATTTGTGTTACACAAGACCTGCTGGCTTCTTTCTGTGCTTTATCAGGCCTTCCTTCCTGATAAAAGCTAAGCATTGGTCTTGCATTTCTAAAAGCACTCTCCACTGTAAAGTGTTATTCTTCACACTGACTCCTTTTAGCTTCTCAGATACTCAATACTTTTGCTGACCTCAAGTGTTGTCTATCATGCCCCATGAGAATGTTAAACCTAAGCACATAATAGTTGCAAGCTCTGCAGTGGTTCCTCAGCTGGAGGATACCAATCTGGAGATCAGATATAGATCTCTGGAAGTGCACATCTGAAAATCATGAAGGCCATTCCTTATCCCATGAGCTCCTTTACTGGTTGTATCATCATACAGTTTTTGAGGATAAACAGGCAATATCTGTCTATGTCCCAGTGTGGGATTTGCATAATTGACAAATCTGGCATATCTGAAGTTTCCTGTTTTCAGCGCCTCTGTGATCTTTCTCAGCTCTTGCAGCTGAGGATGTTTACAGAAAAACTAAGTTGGTGGATTGTGCTGAACTCTGGTGGCTGTTGACTTCATTCCTGCCAAAGAGTCGAGCCCTATGGGTGACAAGAGCTACCCACTCTGGGATGCAGGGCTAGATGAGAGGAACTGGCAGGGAAATCAGGGTCAGTCTGGAAGATTCACTGCTAATTTCTTTAGATCATCTCTCACTACCTCACTACCATTCTCCAAATAATCGGAAGCATGACCTCAGTTATTTCTGCCTCAGAACTGTGATACTGAGTGTGTAAGCCCCAATCCTTTTCATGTATGAACAGTTGCTACAATTCCCATTACTAAAAATGGGCTGTTGGAACTCACCTGATTAGTCCTTGAAGTTTGGAAAGATTAATTGACCATTAGTATCACTAATAAGCCTCAGTATCRCTAATTTAGAGCACTAAGCCCCAGTGCTCTAAATACATCTTTTTATTATATTCTTTTYCTTAAATGACTGTTTTTTAAAAAATTGAAATTGACAGATGCAGAAAATTTGAACATTTGCAGCTTTCTCATATGCCGTGGCCAGGAAGGTAAACTGTCCTGGAGAAGAAGTCGTCATATAATTATATTCTTTTATATTCTTTTGTGCACCAGAGGCTTTATTATATTTGCATCCAAGACGAAACTTTTTRTCTTGCAGTGACATTAGAAGAATTGGAGTTGCACTCATTGGACACCAGAGACGAATAGTCAGCAGTTTACAGACTTTGCGGTTACACATGATGCACATACAGGAGAAAGGATTTCATGTATGAAAGTAATAGAAGCAACTGTGTTTTGTGCCTCAGCATTTCTAAAATGGAAAAATATTCTCATTCTTCCCTCCTGCTCTTCCCAACTTCAAGAACTGCAGTCTCCAGTTCAGACTATACAAGTACTTCTATGTTAATGCTTCCAAACCGGAATTTTTAATCACACTGCACAGCTCCTCCACCAGTTCTCTGCCGATAAAATCCTGGCCTACTGCAAGACTCTTGCTACACATTGATGAATAACTCAGCATGGATGTGTAACTTTGTATAACAGTATTTGGGAAACTTTCATGGACTTACTTGAAAGTAGTAATCTATTTGGCCTGGTGTGGCTTCTTTATCGATGTATTTAGAATTTGCTGGTAGATCAAAAAGTATTTGACTTCTTTCATGTTCTGTGACCATGTAACTTCCAACACCAAATGTGCAATCAAAAAGAAGTTTAACATAAATATTTATTTTATCTCCTAATTAAATCCAAAAGTATGTGTCCTATCATTATATTACTTTCTAATAGTTTGAATGCTGGTAAGCTGGTGCCTCAAAACATAAGTATTGTTTGCAGAAATGACTGATGATTTTATGTAGCGAGTTTTCATTGTGTGAATAATTGGAAGCATAGTGAGAGTAATCTGTTTGAAATCTTGAGGAAGGTTCTTGATTTTCAATTACTTTAGCACTCGACACTTTTTATGCTTTAAATTTTAGATTATGTTGGAAAATTTTTTTATCCTTGGGATTCCTCACCACCCTACMAAAAAAAAAAACTTTTTTATTTTTTTTAATGTAATACTCAGCATTTGCTTCTACTGCTGGAAAACTGACCACATGTAAAACACGGTTGTCAGCTCTGTTGCCGACACACAGATTTCAGAAGAGCTTTCTGTTTCAAACATGCAGGTCTGTGCTGTTGGATAGGGAATCATCTCCAGCAGCAGCAGCAGCAGCAGAGCTCAGAGGGCCAGCCATGGGTGGGTGATGGGATCATTCCCATGGGAGCAGGCTGGCCACATCCTCTTCCAGCCAAAGGCAGCAGTGCAGCCCCACTGCTGCTGGAAGTTACAGGCTGCAGGATGCAGTGACCTTGCACAAAGGCAGAAAAGGAGATGCAGGACAGCAGTGTGGTAACGTGTTGCCTTGAGCCTACTTCTAACTGCTTTTAGAAGTTAAAAAGCAAACTCTRCTGAAATGGGGCTCTGGTAATTCCAGGCCAGATCTTCATTTAGCAGAGATCTCTAAAGGACATCTGAGGTATTACCTTTAGAACCCTTCAATAGCCATATTTACATGCAAGAAAACGTCAGCAAAGGCCTAACATAATATTTGTACCTCTCTAAGGCTTCCAGCTTCCATGTTTTGTTCAGACAACTGACACAGACGTGCTGGGCTACATTTCCAAACTTTTGCATGGGATATGCACTCCTGGGAGCAGGGGCAGGACCGCATGGCCGTGCTGTGGGAACCCCACGCAGATCTGCAATGCATGTCACATGTAACCCTGTGCAGAAGCTTCTCTCCATTCCTGTGTCCTTTGGAGGGTATCTTTGAGTTCTGTGGCATTCCAATGTACTCAAGCRTTGCAGCTCTTCTGTTAAAACGTGCACTTGGGTAATCAGTATAATCTATGTGTRTATCAAAAGGAACTAACTACTTTGTGTAATCATAATGGTATTTACTGCTTCATTTACAGCTTGTAAATCACAAGGTATTTCCTAAGTCTTGGAAAAGGCTGCCATTGTATATCAGTGACAAAGAATGAAAATCAGAAAACAACTCAGAAAAGATTATGCTTCCAACCAGATCACAGAGTAAGACACGAGGCCTGATTCCCTGTTGTCAATTTATGTTGGAATAATTGCATTCATTTAGGYGAGATAGCAGGAATGCACTAAGTAATTTTTTCTTTCTTTCATTAAAAAATAAAAAAAGGGGAGATGTAACTGAGGAAAGAGTTTTCTGAAGGTCAGGAGCCACTGGTGTTCTACAATGCCAATTTGATGAGCTTGTTTAAAGAAGGGCATCTTCAATCCTATTGTAGCTCCAAAGGTAATTTTGTCAGCAGGAGTATTCCCACTGAAGTCATCAGTCCAGCACAAGGATTTAARTTTTGCAGGATCACAGCCCTTCAGTGGGGAAAAAAAGCATTTGTTCTCTTCTGTGACTGTCARTTGAAAAATTCTGCCTGAATTCCACATCTGAATAATTTTTTGGTAGAGGCACTCTTACAGAAAGAAAACCATACTTACCTGAAACCTTTTGAAAAATACTGACACACCACAGAGTAATTTAAAAGTGGATTTTGCTTCATTATCATTTTATTATCCATTTTGCCTATCATTGCTTCCATGGCCAACAACAGAGCATCTGTAGAATGAGCCTTTCTCACAATTAAATCCATTACTGAGGAGGTATGAGTCTGTTATTTGTTAGTGGGGTTTCAAAATCATTCATAGCTGACCCAAACCATGTATGTGCACTTTTAGATTGTCTTTTGCCAGTTTTTTTTTGTTCCTCGTAGTGAGGATGCAGAATTGACATAGTTATATGCACACAACCTGGACATATTTAATGAAAATTAATTTCTAAATTCATCACATACTGAAAATATTTTTTCAATAGAAAAAAATATAACAAAAGTAAAACATTTATTAATCAGATATATTTTTTATATAAACAAGAGTTTGGGTGACCAGAAAGGAAAGAACAAGGGATTCTTTAAGTGAGCATATTTGTTAATAACATTGTAAATCCAGGATTTTGTGGCTTTATACAGCTTGTTTTTCTGTTGTTGTTTTTGTGGTGGTGCAGTGTGACACTTTTCTAATAGTTATCTTGATGAAATTTACATTTTCCCCATTTTGGAAATGTTTTATTTGCTCTTGTGCTGATTTCTAGTCTATTCTTGCTTTAGTTTAGCAATTTTTTCATATTTTTTTAATTTAAAAACAAAACAAAAAACAACCCTAACAGGTGTTATTTTTCAAATGTGAGCTTAATTCTGTACAGGCCACAAATGTATATGTGAAATTAGAGTARCTTTCTTTGTTACAGGAAATTCTTTCTTCATGAGAAAATTAGCCCTAATTATCCTGCATACTACAGTGTGCAGCTGGATTTTAAATCTGATAAATTAAAGCAAATTTAACAGGCTGTTTTTGAGAATCTGGCCCACATTACAGAGTGCTTCATGAGTAAAAGTACCCATTGAAAGTTCACAAAATAAAGTGTGAGCTATATGCAAGCAACAAAAAAAAGGTGTTATAACGTGGATGTGAATAAAGAAATAATTTTTATTTGTTTCTCTGCATTCAGTGACAGCTCATCCATTCAGGTAACTGTGCTTGGTCAAATGAATTTCATGCCTTAATTGTATCCAGTTGTTTTGCTGAACCTGTGAAACAGAGAGCATCTTGTTCACGATGTTCATGGTGTTAAAACTGAACAAGGCACAGCAGAATGTTTAATAGAATTTACTCATGAGGTGTTTGTACATTGGAATTATTGAGAAACAATGGGAAACCGTGGGGMAAAAGGAAGAGAATTGAGCCATGGCATTTAAATTTTTCTCAAGCAAAATTTACCCTTTTTGTTTCCTATTAATTTAAATCCAGTGTCTATCCAATAAAAGCTTAGAACCATGCCATGCTTCAGGACATCAGACAGCATAAAGCAATCCTTACTTGCAAATAGTGCACTCAACAATAAAATAAATTAGTTCGTAAATTAGTCAAATAAATTCTGTGTCCAATATTCTATTAGGTATTACTTGGATTATTCTGACACAGAACTCATAGACTGCARTACTTTGATTTTTACATCACTTAGGACTGACTATCCATTTGCCATTTTTAATATGAGCCTAACAGAGGGATTCATTAATTTCTTTTTCAATGCAGATTCCTACAGGATTCAAAGATGGGACATAAGTAACAAACAGACCCCCTTTATCCAGAATCAGCTGAGATTTACCATGAGGAATAGCAGGGACTGTGGAGGTGCCTAGTGAGACTGCATTACCCACAGCAATTTCCATGTCAGAATGACCCCATGGGACACATCAGCCACCAAGGTAAAGCAGCTCAGAACATTCTTGACCTTGTATTGAAGAGCAGTTCCTCATTTCCAGCTGGCCCTGTTGTGAACTGCAGCAGTTATGGAACTGTTTTACCTCAGCTGATGGAATGGTTCTGTGGGACRCGTTCTGGCAGCTCGGAATTCTCTTACGAACACAGGGTACCTGTAACCACCCTGTCATGGGCTCACTGTGTCTTGGAATATTCCTTCAGAAAGTGAAAATCAGGACTTGCCTCTAATCCAGTCCAACATTTCTTTAGTTAAAATAATTATTAAAAGTCTGTCTTCCATTGCATCTTCCAGGAAAAGTACTAAAAATAGAGACACTTGTGGCATTTGCACATGGTTGAAGAACTCTGTATTCTGTTAAGCAGTTTTCTTCCAGAATATCCTTGTTCACCAATTGTAATGAATCCTTCCTGAATAAACAGCAAAGATAATTTCTTTTTTATAATAGCACTATAATTATTTTTTGAGAGTGARGGAAAGATGTGGTGGGCTGGGCTAACTCTTAGTTGGACAATGATCTTGAAATCTCCTGGGAAGAGAAATGAATAACTCCCTAAAACCTACAATAAGGTAAAAAGGGAATAACTGTCCATACTGTGCCAAGGAGCTCTAACAAAAACTCAAGAGCTGCATAATACAGTGCCAAGTACTTACAGCTGGCAAAATTTTCCACCATCACATCCTATRTTTAGTAGTGCATACTGCCCATCCATGAGTGTTGTATATAATTCTTCAGATTATGGACCAGGATATGGTGTATGTTATGGTTATAAAATATTTGTCTATATGTACATAAAGAATTGTAAATAGAATGTATATCATAATATCAGATTTTTCAAACTGACAGAATTAATTACCTATTACCAACAACACTGATGGGATTTATTTCCTTTTAAAAATTTTCGTGGCATGCACTATATGTGTATAGTTCTTCCCAAAATTCCTTGGCTTGTTAGCTGGAAATGGACAGCCTCTCTTTTCCTCCACTGGTAGAAAAAAACATTTTCAAACTGGCTCAGAGAAAGCTGCCTGCTCACCCTTCTGCTGCCACCTCACCCAACCCCTTCCTGCTGATTCTCTTCCACTCAGCTAATTACTGTAGAAATTAGTGATCCCAAAGGGGAAGCAAGGTGCCCATGAGCCAGCAGAACTAGGAAAATGGAGTCCRTGCTATAAAGAGTTGTCAGTTCCTCTGCTGAAATCACCAAAGATGTCTACAGAGTATATAAATTATTTTCTTTTACATGGCCATTTATGGACACCTAGGAGGTTAAAATGAGGAAAACTTTCAAGGGCATATAAGTAGGGATATGCCTACATATAGCATAAAAGGATAAGCTGACTTTTAGAAGGGAAAAACAACAACAGTTGATGAAAAACCCATGGTTAAAAATGGATTAAAGTGTATTTCCATATTTTATATGTGAAATAAGGTAACAGCAGTTCAGTGGCATCTATTTGTGTGTATATTTTTTTAAATATCTCGCATAAGTATATCTTACTTTACTTTCCTGCAAGACATTTCCCAAGTACCTATCTCTTCCAGAAAGGTTTAGCATATTATCTGATATTTTCATACCTGAGTAATTAAACTGGAATAAAAAATGCAAGTTCTGACAGTGAAGATATGGGAGAACAATACAATTTAAAATATCAGTCTCAAAGTAATTTAAAGTTTTCACATCTGTTCTACTTTGTTCTTGTCCAAAATTTTTACCTGTATCTATCTGAGAACTTAGACTGGTTCTGCACACATCTCAGTGCCACCTCAGAAACTCCTGAATCTGTAAATGGTTCTGAGTTTGTGCAGCTTAATTCATATAAAAAGGCTGATTTGGCATGGGACTTTATATAAGAACAAGTTAGGCATAATCAAGAATCAAAATCCCTATAAAATATCTGTAAGACACCATGAGATAAGGTATTTTGCCTTATAATACTAACACCTCTTCATTTCTGACAATTCAGTGAAGAACTGGTCAGCAGCAGCATGTGTGTTGAGTGGTAGGTAAGCCAAAACCCTGAGACTGAAAACCCACAAATCAAAGAGAAATCCAGGTCTCTGCATTCTGAACTATGGGATGTCAAGGGACTCCGGAGAAAGTAACCTTGAATCTAGAATCTGGAAAATCTCGTTTGGGAGAAATCTGCTTTGAAACCCAAGTATTCCTTTCTGGTTGTGGATGATGGAAAAGTGCCCAATTAAAGAGTCTAGGGACCTATTTTCATAGTATCATCACSACATAATGTTCTGAGTGATAAGAAGGAAAAAAAAATCCATTTTCTGACCTTTCAGGTTCTAGCCCAGGACAAAAAAAGAGGTATAGTTGTCATAATTGATACTCGAAAGTCCAGCTGACAGAATTCAGAATGACTAATTGTTCTTATAGCTACATACTGACTTTCTTGAGAGGAACCTAAATAAATAATAAAACATAGAAATCTCYAGTTAATATTGGCTTAGAAACCGAGTTTTTAGTTTTCTCTCATTCAGACTGCTTTTTAACTGAAAATTATTAATAGGAAAAATAAAAAGCATAATAGGATTATTATTTTTTTCCTGTAAGAAGCTGGGTGCTCTGAGCTGTATAACTTCCCATCACAGTCTCTTTGTGTAAAATAGGATTAGCTGAAAAAGACAAGTGCAGCCAATCTTCCAAATCTGTAGATTATTTGTCACTAATTGTCAATTTGGGAAGTTCCATTTTTGTTTTGGGCGAGTTCTGCTCTACCACAGCCTGTATTTCCAAATCCTGCTGAATGATTTTAATGAACATCTCTATTAATTCCTGGGAGAGTGATAAGACTGTGAGGAATTAAAAGTTTCTGTGTTAATAGGCAATAGTGTTTCTGTGATCTAAAGTCATGAGAGTTTGTTACTGACTTCCATGGCAGTGGGATAAACCCAATGTCCATATTTGCTGTAGGTAGGCTCCAGGTCTGCAAACAGACTCTCCTTTCCTGCACCCCACTACTGGCATGGTTAATTTCCTGTTAGAGAACCAGCATTTATTGGGACATCAGCTGTCTTGTCATTCAAATAGACTGCTAAATTTGTTGCTGGTTTTAATTGTTCTGTTGAAGGTTTCAGGTTGAGATGTAGGTTGGTCCCTCAGGGCATGATCCTAAGTCAGCTGTATCCATAAGAAGAGGTCAAGTGAGTGAAACAGGTTTTGAATCAAAGGTTTCTACAGATTTTCCTGGAACAGATGGCTTCATTTAATGGGGAGAAGAGAGTGCACTGAGCCTAAAAGACAAGGCTGCTACCTCAGGGATGTGATCAAGTAAGCTGTGGTTACCTTCAACATGGAAAAGGTAAAATGCAAGGTACAAAAGTTGGGTGCTGCAGTGTTTGTTGTTTTCTCTGGCATGGATGGTCAATTCCAACTTTGGAATTAGTTACCTAAATGACCTACACATCTAACAGGGTATCTGGCAGAAATTGTCTGGCTTTGTGGGTTTTTTTTCCCCAGATAATTTCCCAAACTTCTGGATTTAAATTCAGGATGAAACCACCAGCCCCATCAAACAAACAGAACTTCCAAAACAAATAGGACTTTTCTATCTTTCTCCTTTCGTAAACGTAAATCAGGATGCAATATGGTCTCCCTTTCATAATACAAGTTCTGACTGATGATTTGCCTCTTTGAACAAGCTGCTTCATACTCCTGGTGCACTGCAGTCTAAGTTTTCAGATTTGCCAGTTAATGAACAGCACAATAGCAAATAAAATAACAAATGCCCTCTTAGTGGTTCCATTTTCTGGATTCTTTTACTAATTCCCTATCTAAAGAAAACCATCCCACTCCAAGATTCCTAATAAAGAAACCTRTAAGCATTTTACAGCTTAATGGCTATGATTCCTTATCTGCCTCACCCCCAGTGAGCTTTGAATTGGCAGCGTAGCATTTTTACTGCCATTTCTTTTGTAGCAATTTCTTCTCCCAACTCTTCTAAGTAAGGCTGAGAGGTTTTTTTTCACTTTAAAAGTGGGAAAAGTTGTTTCTTTGTTAACTCTGGTGACAGAATTCAGTGTTTGTTGCTCTTACCCAGAGCCTTCCATCTGCTTCTGTTGAGGCCAATATCAACATTCTCTGGTGGTATCAGTTACATCACACACAGCGCTGCCGTGACTGAAACCCAGAGGCATAAAAAGGGCTCATTCTTCTCTGGGGTGGTATAAATCCTCCTGACTTCGGGAACTTCTCTGCACTTCTCAGGATTGCGCCTGCAGTTTAGCAAGAAAAAAAAAATTAACAGATCATGTGAAACCCTGTTTACTCAAAGGCAATAGTTTATTTTCTAGCAAAGCAACATTCATGGATTTAGCTGCAATTAACAGTTTTAATTTTGTCATCACTTTTTTAAAGAAAAACAAACCACTTTGACTTTCAGAAAAAAAAAWTWMAAAAATAATGTTTTGCTACCTTCCAAACATTAGCTTTTATTTMCTTTTGGAAGATAACGTGGTTGGTATGTTTTCTCAGGATAGCCTCTATCTATTTCTGTGTGTTGGTTTTAAATGTATCTGAATTAAAAGGGGTTTTAATCTCTGTCTCTTCTGTGAAATTAGATTGTACAAAACTAAATATGACTGCTCTTCATAGTTTGCTGTTCTAGCATAGCCATAAAATGTATCAATGTATGTGTATATATGAATAAATATTTGATGACAGACACTTTAGATTATATATTTAAGCAGCCATGTCAAAACTTCAGAGGTAGATGGCTTCAAAAGCAATGGTATAGTCATAATACTTGCAAATTATTTTACAAAATCAAACCATGGCCTCAGCACAGATCTCATATCCCTACCAGTAGTCTGAAACCCACCTTTTCTTTCAAGACCCCTGCTAAGGTTTGTTTTGCCATTGCTTCTTTAACCAAGACATATTTGAATAATGACAACTACCCGTGGCTCAGCCCTCAGCACTCATCTCCCAGCAGAGCTGCCCTGGTGCTGCAGTTCCAGAGGCTCTGGGCTCCACCTCCATGGTCTGAGCTCTGTGGCTCTGGGCTGCTCCTTCTGGGAGATGAACATTGCACAGCCAGTGTCGATGCTTCCCCCTGGGACTGCCTCACTCCCCAAAATTGCTTTTCTTCACTTAATTCATCTCCCATACAGGTCCCACTGCACTTTCTTTTTGCCTGTTTATAACGGTACTGTAGGAATCCCCGTGGAATAAAAAGCTTACCCCACTGATTTGCAGTCCCAAGGGGAATTTACATTAGACGTGAAGTTGTTATTATTTACTGAAAAGTGGTGTTCTCTTCTTTTCTTTATTATTATGATTCTATTCCTATGATACTATGATGTTTCATGTAAATTTTCATGTGCTGGCATGCCTACAAGTTAATAGTGTAATAGAATGCTCAGCTCTCAACATTAGAGTGTTTTTAAGGTGAAATGCATCACATATGCCATCTCTTTGCAGAAAGAATATGGGGTTTGGCAAAACTACCTGCTGAGCAACATAATGAGATTTTTGTACAAAGTACAAGTTATTGATTATTATTGTATTTTATTTTTCTATGATTTCCTAAGAGGCATTATCAGGTCTTACAGATGGGGGTAAGCCTGTTTATTAAGATATTTATTAGCAAATAAAAGTTACAGTACTGGTGGTTATTTTTGAGTTAATGGTGTTTGTTTGGCCTTAAGTTACTAATATAATGATCCACAGTGAAGCCATACATGATCATGCAAAAAAATCCCAGCTGCTTAACACAGGGTGGTGTACTAATGAAGATGGACTGGCAATACTCTCCAACACCTGAGATGCTTTGAGGTGGTGTTGTTTTCTTCAGCTAAAAAATGCTCTTCTGTGCTTACCACTGAGCATTTGTGCTCAAAAAGCACACACAGTTCACAGCATCAGGGAAAAAAACCTGTGCACATTAAAAGCTGCAAACAGGCGTGCTCTCTCCTTCTTGGGAAACACTGCAAATCTGAATTTTAAATGGCTTTTAATGCGCTATTAAGATTCTGCAGTACCGTTCACCCTCCTCATGGTGATTCACTGAGCCATGCAACTCCTCTAGTATTTGTCAAAGCTGTCACTGACAAAAGCAGTTTTAAAACTGATCATATTATGTAAATAATTCCAGGGCAACGCACAACAATTCACAGAGAAGTGAATACCATATACAATAACCAGACCCTACCTCAAAAAGCTTAAAGTTATAATGAGCCTTTCATTGCATAAAATCACATGCATGCAATGCAAGACTGAACAGAAGTAGCTGTAAAGTAATAGGAAATGAGTGTCAGATGCCCACAGTCCATTACATCCTCTTTATTTTACATGGGAAGAGCTTTCTCACCAAGGWCTGTCAGGTTTAACACAGTGCACATAATGAAGAGTGAATATTTCATTTTAGATCTGGTTACAGAAATGCCTTTGCCGTTCTGTGTCCTCCACTGAATTCAGAACGACTCCTCAGACAGGGGCTGATTTCMAACAGAAACACCCTCCTCTACCAGATATACCTCACAACTTGATTAGAGTCTAGGAAGTGCTTAATTACAAAGTTTCACTGTGGGATTAATGCTACCCRCCTGTTCCTTCAGTGGCTCATAATGTCACTCAAAGGAAATCTCAGCTTTTATTTGGAACCTTCCTGACACAGGAAATACAGCAGACATTGAACCAATCTGACGGGACTATGCTACGCATAAAATAAAATAATATAAAATAAAATAAATAAAATAATAAAAAAAAATCCTAAGTGTATTTTCAGCCCCTGTGCCTGGTCTGCCCAGGCTGCCTTCCCCCAAAGCCCTGCTGCTGCTACTGCCCCAGTGCCGCCTGTATTTGAGATTTTCCACTCCGCCAAAGCGCCCGCTTCGGAACGGGCGGTGCTGTCAACACCTCGGGTGGCCGCTCTGACTCAGGGGTTTCCTTCTGTGTTCATCGCAATCCTCACGAGGATTCATCCAGGCACTCTTGGGAGAGCCAGCTCGGAAACAAGCGATTCCCGAGCCGCTGGACACGGAGATGAAGGGGACAGCCCCCAACCCCGCCCCGGCCCCCTCAGCCCCACTGCCMAGAGGGCGTGGCCTCCTGTGGGCCCCACCCCAATGCCCTCCCCCCCATTGGCCGGAAGAGGCGGAGCGGGTGGAGCGGCGGCACGCGATTGGTGGGGCGGGGAGAGGGCGGGGCTTCGGTTTCCTCGGCAACGGCGGCGGCGGCGCGCGGGCCCGGCGGGCGGCTCCCGGCCCAGGTCGGTGCTGCGGCCGCGGGGACGCGGGGCCCGCACCCGGGGAGGGGCGCCCGGGGCCGGCCTCCCCTGGGGAGCCTGTTCCGCCTTTCCCGGGGACCCTCTGGGAGAGGAGACCCTGTCCTGGCCTGTAAGAAGGGACCCGCGGCCGCTGCCGAGGCCCTGTGGTGCGGACGGGAGGGAGGGAAGGCCGGCCCTGGGAGCTGCGATCCCCCGCACCCAGGCCTGGTCCCGAATTGGGTCCTTGCACCCCGTGTGCCAGAGGCCGAGCCACGCACAGAGCCCAGGTATTTGATTTATTTCTGCTTCTGCGCAGAAAGGGGAGCTGGCCGGCAAATCCAGCACGGCCACTACCAAAGCTTTACACTCTTTGTACATTTTAGCAAACAAAGGCATTAATGTTCACTGGCTGCAGCTCTTATCAGTTGGTATCCTGCCTTCTGTTGGCTAATGACTCTCTTGCTTCCCATGCTAATTAGCCCACGTGCTCAGTCTTTCCTTTCTTTTGGATCTCAGACCATTGAAATATATTCAGCCCTAAACCTAAACATGCCAGTTCTACCGAAAAAAATCATTTGTCTTTCCAACACGTGGACATCAGTTTGAGCTTGTTTGTTGGCTGCTCTCAATTTCACTGATTAAATCTCCTGTGTTGTTGATTACGTTTGAAAATAGACAAAGGTCAGACATGAAAGAACATCYTTTCTTAAGAAAAAAGCTTAGAGAGTTTGCTGTTAAACTCCTGGACCAAACTCTGGCTTAAATAATTTCCTGATATATCTGGTGTATGCTGTATATCACTGTAGGCAAAATATCAGCTGGCAGAAAAGAGGGGGGAARAGGCAGCTGTGTTTGCTGTAACTGCTGTAATTCTTCATAGCTGAGAAAAAACATGAAAATAGGGGCAAGAAGTCAAGGCTGCATTTCTTTCCCACTGTGTTCTTAAATAATAACTGTGCCAACTATATAAAAATATGGCTCTAATTAAAATGTTACTAGAAGCTGTTGTGTATTTAGGGTTTTGGATTTAAAAGTGAAGCCCTGGAAGTATTTTTAAGGGCTTGTATTTCCTCCTGTTTGATTTTAGGAGTGCCTACAATGTATTTTTTTGGCCCTCTAGAATGTATTTTTTTGACCCTCTATTTTTTGATCATCTAGAATGGATAGATGAAGCTCTTGATTKGATAAGAAAGTAATGTGTGCTGGAGCAGGGTTTTGTCAGGTTAATTTGATAATAAACAGCTTTAATCTGCTCTCTGASTTGTCTATGTGGATTAGAAAAGGAGTGGGGCATAAAGCAAAGGGAGTTAGAATGAGAGACTTGCTATAACTAATGTTGGAGKTTTTTTGCCTGGTAATAATTCTGTGTAGCTGTAATGTAGATCATGACCAGTCCCGAATCAAAATGCACCATAGAAAGCTCTATGTATTTAGAAAGATCTGTATTTAAAAAGGAAAATTGAGTGATTACTTTTGTGATTTTATTAAATGCAAAGTTTTGAAATTACAGAATGATGGTTAACTGCTTTTTAGTAATCAGTTAGTGAAGAAGTGTGACCAAAGATTTGTTATTGATGAGGTTTTTTTACCTTTCCCTCCTCCTGCTATAATTTCCTCAGCTTGCAACCCGTGTTATCCAGTGCTGTGAGTTTTTAATTTATTAAGAAAAAAACAGCCTTCACCACTCCAGAAATCCTCTGACATAAATTAAATACTTTATTATTCAAGGCATCTCAAAGCTTTCAGTTGTCTGATTGGTGAAATTATTTCCAGTGGAATTCATTCAGGGCAGACAAGGGTTATCCTCTTTGCAGAGTGCATTTAGCCAGGTATTGCAGGGCAACACGTGATGTAATCTCCTTTGAATGTGCCACTGCCAGGTAACTTCAGCCAGAGTCTGGGCAGCAGCAGAGGTTTGGCATCTCCCTGACGTGTGGGTGAATGTTTTGGTGTCTGTTAGATCTATTTTAATCAGTTTCTRTTTGTGGTGAACAAAGAGTTCCTAATTTATACACGTCAGTATTGGCAAAATATTGGCAAATTAGAGTTTGAATTGAATCAACAGAGAGAGTTTTATTTAATTAAGGGTTCAGTAAATAATGTAGCAGGTGCTGAAGAAGGAAAATACTGTTTTGTTGTCTGAATGGTGTTCTGCTGACAACTTGAGGTAAAGACAGTGACCCTCCTTTTGGTTTTGCTGAGTTTGGTGGGAGCCCTGGTGGCGCTGCACTTGTGCCCCTCYTTGGGCTGCTCAGAAGGTTTTCTGCCCGGTGAATCAAGGGCATTGTGTGATACAGACAGGGCTATAAACAGCCAGGCTACTTTGGTATCCCAGCTGTAATCAGCTTACCCTCCATGTGCTTATGTGCAGGGCCAGTCCCTGGGGCCGTGTTTGTGTAGGGTCCTGCTCACACCGTCGCTGCCAGGTGTGAGGCTGCTCGGCCCCATGCCCACCCTGGGTGCCAGCGCTGCCCTGCAGGTAGCACTTTTCCTACAGCTCTGATTCCCTGAACAGCAGCTGGTCCCTGTGACTTCCAGCCACAGCCATGGGATTGTTTGACAAGCTGGCAGGATGGCTTGGCCTGAAGAAAAAGGAGGTTCACGTCTTGTGCCTTGGCTTGGACAACAGCGGCAAAACAACGATCATCAATAAACTGAAACCTTCAAATGTAAGTAGCCTGCGTGGTTCACTGCTGGGGGTTTGTCTGAGCTGGGTTTGCATGCTGTTACAAAGGATGTGCCCATGGAAAAGATGTGAAGAGCTTGTGATTTAGCACAGCGGAACAAATATATTTTAAGATTTTCCAGCTAACTAAAKCTAAGGGTAAGCATTCACATGCACATTATTTTCCAGAAAAACCCCACTGTTAACGTGGCATACTTTTGTTAAGATCATCCAACAAGGAAGGGTTTATGATGGCTGAAATCAGGATCTGAAGGAGTCACTTAAATCACTTAATTGTCACAGGATTACAGTTACAAGTGATGTTGAACATTTAGGGTTAATACAGTTGTACAACAACTTATCATGTTTATTTTCATATCTTCCTGAAAAATAGTAAGTGCATAAGAGATAACAAAATAAGAAATAAAAAGAAGATGCACGTTTAAGGGTGACCTCACTATTTTTAAAGCAGAATCATTTTCAAAATAAGTACCATTAATACTTGCAGTTCATTCATCCAGTGAAAAGTATTTGAGGCCACTAGGAATGCCTAATATTCTGAAAGTAGGATCCTTGTTTCTAGGTATGTTTATGGACTAGAATAGATGAATTTTGGTAGGCGTATTCAAAGCTGAAGTTTGCATATCTTGGTTATGTGCATCTGGGAAACTGATTTCTGTTGTTTCTATTTGGACACAGGTTTTTTTTTTTAATTATTATTATTTTTAATTTTCATTGACTTTTACCCTATTAGTCCACTGGACATTGTTTAAAAAGTGTGACATGGTGGTGAGTCTGCTACTCTTCCATTCCTRGCAATTATTCTTCCACTGAAAATTGAGTAGATTTATAAACAAAGATTATAAACTCCTTGCTATCTGCTGCCAGTTGTTTGGGAGAAAGGCTACAATGTGTACCAGACAAATTGTACTTTATGTAATTACTGAGACCTTTTTTGTTGAGGGTTTTTATGTCATGCCTTAAGCACTRAAGGATTCCTAACTACAGTTGAACTCAAACTTGAAGATTTATCACAATAATGGGCATTAGAGAAGTTCTCAGTGGAATTACACGAGCAGAATAAATAGAATTTATTTGTAATGAGAATTTATAGGAAGATAACTTTGTATCCAACTTGCATAAGTSCTACCCTTGCAAGACATGCCAAATAGTCTAGCATGCAGCAAATATCTTTAGATCAAAGTTAATAAAACTGTTTCTTTTTAGTAAGTTCAATGGACAGGTGATTTTGAGCTCTGGGTCAACTCAGTCTTCTTAAGAACTTCTGCTTTGYCCCAGGAGCAATATATTAGGGCCTGGCAAATCCAAATGTTTTTCCATCTGTCTGCRGTTGTTTCTGCTGGACCTGCCTATGGATGGTGTTTGGAATAAGGGGCTCTAGGAGTCTGGGCAAGGATTGCATGTCACTTTCTCAGACAGCTCTGTAATCTATGGGATGTGACCTTTCTTCCTGCTCAGTATCCATGCTTCTTAGAGGAGCTGTTCTTTTCCASCAACTTAGCTGATAGGTTTCTTGACCAACTCAGTAGTAAATCAGTTATCAGACAGATCTCTTAATAATGCTTTGTGTTTTGGCAATTCCAGTAGTGTTTACTCCATTCCCCAGAAAATACAAAACCCTTGATTATGAATTACTTTACTTTTCTGGGAACTTGCTTAATATTTCGCAGTTTGGGGCAAAAATAGATCTGTGATGTATTCATGTTTTAAATGTATTTCAGTATTTGCATTTTCCAATTTGATTGTAAAATCTGTGCTTTCTTTCCTTCAAAGGCTCAAACTCAGGACATCGTCCCAACAATAGGATTCAGTATAGAGAAATTCAAAACTTCAAGGTAGTACTTTCTTTCTTCATTAGCAGTAATTATTATTACACCATAGTTGGACTTAATGATCTCTTTCAATGGGTTTGTAACTGAGTATCATGTGTAGTGGTGTAATGATTTGACATTGCAGTTTGTTGAAATGTAGTACCCATGRGACCTAATCACAATCCAGGACTGAGTGTGTTAGAATATAATGTGTGTTTTGTGCTGCTATAAAAGTATTAATTTTTTTTTTTAAGTTTTTTTAGGTTTTTTTTTCAGTAGCCTGTATAAACATCTGATCCCTGTCTGTTGAGAGTTTGAGAATAGGGCACTGTTACAGACTGGAGGGGAGACAGCTGCTGAGGTGGCAGCCTAAATTCCACTCTCARTCTGGTAACCTAAATTAAGCACTCTCACTGGAGGTACTCTGAACAGATTGCAGTGTAATCTCATTAAATGCAAAAGAATGGCTACAGCATTAGCAATGTAAAGGTGGCAGGAGCAAAGGCCAGGAAACAGAGTAATAAGTCATTAGTTGAGTGAAGAATAAGATTTAGATTAAGAATGTCGTGACATGAGGATATTTCAAGGAGGCAGCATAATTTTGTTATTTTGTGGCCTTCACTGGATGTTTTTAGTGTGTGCAGTTAGTCTTCAAACCAAGCAGTATGGCCTGAGTGGGAGATCTGCAAGAAAATTGTTTATTCCTTGAGCTGATTATGTAAGACTGAGAGTTTTCATRCTTTCATACTTTTCTAAGAGTTTCCACAACTGAGCTCTCTCCCAGTAAAGTACATCAGACAAGTTTGGGACTTCACATGTGAGAATGCAAATTTAAATTGCTTTTTTTTTATTCTGATCCTGTGGTAGGAGAGATGATGACTGTAAATACACCATGTAGAATGTTTAAAGAAAACCAAAACAACCCCTAAAAATCCCACCCCAAAACCTCAAACTCTACAGACTGACAAACCCAGAACTCTACATCTGGGCATGGAGTGGGAAGGATGTCTGGAGAGCTTCTTTTTCCTAACCTCCTTGTTTTGGTGGCCTCCACTTGGGGAGCTACTTGGGGCTACCCAAAAAGGAGAGCCTAGTTCTGAATTCAATGTTGCCTCTGTAAACATTTCAAGAGCAGATGAGAACTTTTTGTAGTGTTCAGTAAGTTGCCTTGCTGTATGTAGTGTTTGGGTGAAATCTCACAGTGGCAAAGACTGCTCTTAGTAGCTTGGTCGTCTGAACTCATCCATTTTTACCAAAATGTACTCAGTTTTTTTCCCAAAGGTGAAATTTATTTTTTTAAGCATTTTATTTTGCCCACATTTATACCTGTCTAGGGACAGAATTTAAGACATGGAYTCAAAGTCATGGTTCATCTGAATTTCACTTACTCGTAAACAGTGTTTGATACCAGCATGATAGAGAGACAGACTGAATGGGAGCTTGTTTTGCATTTGCTGTAACTTTAAATAATTGGTTTAGTTCTTTTATTCAGATAATAAACAYATTTCCCATTATGAAATATTTCTATAATAAGGCTGCAAAACAGAGTAGGATCATTTGAAGGCAGATAGTGCAAGCAGAGTTCGTTTGGGAATTTTTCTCAGTTGATTTGGACTCAAACTGATTTCGTTTTGGTTTTTTTTTGTTTTGTTTTTGTTTTGTTTTTGTTTGGTTTTTTTTTTTTGGACAGGGTAACATAGAAAATGGATGTGGTTTGGGTTTTCTTCTTTTTTTCCTGGTCTTCATGCACTTCTTTTCTTTGCAGTTTGTCTTTCACAGTGTTTGATATGTCAGGTCAAGGGAAATACAGAGACCTCTGGGAACACTACTACAAGTAAGCCTGTAATTTATTTTAAAGCATTGCTGTTCATATGTTGTGTAGGTTATTTAAACAGAGGTATGATAATATCTAGTGGTTAGAAATGATTCAGAGAAGGCTTATACCTGGTGTTTGACAGAAGGTTTACTCTGGATAAATAAAACTTTCTATTCTAACAAATGAACATTTTTATCTGGYGTTACTCTATGCTTTCAGGGACAACTTTGGGGAGCGTACTAGAAATGAGATTTAAATGTTGAAACCTGAAACCAAATCCTCTAAGAAAGCTCAACACGAGTTAGGTTTCCAGCTTTTCAGTTCTTCTGTAGGTCAACTACTTAAAACCTGAAAGATATTGGCTGATGGCTGAGATTTTTAGAGGTGAGGGAAATGAACCTCAGAGGATAAGGCACGTGTAACTAAGAACCTGAATGAACATTCTTAATGTCATTTATTAAACAGCATATTCTCTGTATTTATAACACTCTGGTATTGCCTTTTGATAGTAGATGGACACCATTCTCTGGTTTTGGAGCTTTCAGTGAATCTTTATTATTTATATTATTTCTTATATATATTTAGTTAATCTTTATTTGCATTGTCTCATTGCTATTCTGTATTGCCTGATCCTGCTCTAGATAACATGAACAATACTAAACCATGCAGAACAAGTAGAGATGGATAAGTAGAAGGAATAAATTCTGAAGATTATAATATTGATTAAATATTAATATCAGTTGTGGTTGAGTTTAAATTGTTTTTTTAATTGAGGATTAATGCTTCCTCTCCTTCCCGTGCAAATTGTGTTAGCATTGAAAACATTTGGCCAGGCAGTCTTCATTGTTCAAGAGTGTTAGATTTGCATTTCAGTAACTGATGCCCTCAGGCTGCTCTCAAAATGCTAGCAGAGTGCTTCATAAGCAAATAATTTTTGTGATTGCTGTATTTAATGCAGTAACTTATCCCTTGTGGGGCATAAATGGCWTTTTAATCTTACCAATAACTCCCTAACTGTAAGGGAGTGTTTTAGGTTATGCTGACAGTGAAATATGCACTTGTATCCTCCTCTGGTCCTGAGCAAGTGCTGTAGGCACGTATTTAAGATTAACTTCTAAGAATAATATAAAAACAATAATTTCTATCAATTAAATAAAAATAGTAATAAAAATAATTATATGCTGTTCAGTTTATAAAGTTAAAGTCTGTACTTTTCTTCTATTTAGCTTGAAAGTATCTTCTACTTCATTCTCTAAGTACATTTATCTTAAATAATCCCAAAGTCATGTTGTGTCCCTATCTCTGATACTTCTTTGTGAAGTTATTTTTTTGGTTGTAAATACATGCCAGTACTCTTCATTCCTCTGGTAAAATACTCTGTGCTCATGAAAATTGCTTAGGCATTTTCAGCTAATATGCAAAAGCTTTATTTACTAAAGGTTCGGTACACCAGAAAAGAATGGGCCTTCTCATACAATCTTGGGCTGCTCAGGTTATTTCTGGTTTCCAGCAGGTATAGATCTGCTTCTTATCAAAATACAGAGATAGATGGTGCTGGAGGGTAAAGAATGTATTCATAATGGTGTCTCAGAGAAACATAAAATRAAGGAGAAGTGATTACATTAAAAAGTAAATATATTTCTGTGGGTGTTTACAACAGGTGAATTATGAATTGGTGAGATTTTATTTGGTTTCCAAAACAAGTTTCAATAAGTGAAACATCAAGTCAAAATATCAGTAACATCCTGAAATAAAGATCCTGTTTATGCAGGATATGTAAAGGTTAAAATAAGCTGCATATGCCTAGCTATGGACACAGGTTTTGTCTAAAAAGGTATTTGACCTTTCTCTAAATAAATTTAGTACAGGAAATACAGAATTTCTGTAAAGATCTGTCTTTATGGGGGTTTTCCYTGCCTGACCACAATGTCAAGATAGCAGTTGGTTACATTTTGAAGTTCATTTTTCAGTCTGGGTAGTAAAACCAAGCTTTTCTAGAAGGTGTRTGGAGACTGAACCTTGTAGGAGCAGTAACAGCCTCATGTCTAAAAAAAAATGCATGTTACCAAAAGATTAAATTTCAGAAATAAGACAGGATTCAAATGTTTATGATAAATWACAATGACAAAAATTAGAGGAAAAATGAGGTTTGTTTGGACTTTTTCTAGTGTTTCTTCTGAACCATTTTCTTATTCACAGAATATTCATTTCTTTGAGAACCTATAATTTGCCTCTTTGCTCTTTTTATGTTGTGCAGAGAAGGCCAAGCCATTATTTTTGTCATTGATAGCAGTGACAAATTAAGAATGGTTGTGGCCAAAGAAGAACTTGACACCCTTCTGAATCATCCAGGTGAGGAGGCTTTTTTCCCATTTTGTGTCCATATTTGTTATGTTGCCTTAAGAAAAGCCCTTATCTGACATGTTCTGAGTACTTTGCAAGTATTTTAACCTTTCATGAATATTAGCACAATAATCTTCCAAAACATGTGGGATCTTTTTTACCTATTCACATTTGGAAATTGGTCACAATTCAGCTTTCTACACTGAGTTCAGTTGGTCTCTTATTAATCAATATAGATCAAAAGTTACATTGTTTTGAGAAAGAACAGACTTTGAGTTGGAAGCTGGACAGGCTTCTTTTGATGACCAGCAGAGACAAAACTGTCTCCCTGTCTGTTTCTGACATGAAGACAGTTAATTCCTTGAATGTAATAKTTAACTTTCTTTTGTCATCTTCATTATAATTTTTTATGCTTTATCCRGAAATACAAAGGGATAATTACACCAGTCAGTTTCAATTCCCTGTGGAAGAGGATATGAGAGGATTTGTGATCAGGATCTTTTTTTTAGGGGTTTGGTTTGGGTTTTTTTTACGTGAGACTGCACCTTAATTAAGTCCTGATACCAGTCAATTCTTTGMCTTTCCATGTRTCCAGCTTACTGGGATGTGTCTGTWAGCAATATGCAGTTTTGACYTTCAACACTTCTGGTAGTTGCTCTGCCTAACCAGAATTTTAAACTACATCTAGGAATTTTAAAAGTGAAATAATCCTATGATTCCTTGATTATTTATTACACTAATAGAGCCTTAACTTGTGGGATTTCCATGCTGAAAATAAGAAAGGAAAAGCTGACTTTCATTTCTAAGAAAAACAAAGTGTGATAGGCACAAATATATTCCCATGACYTTATTTTCCATGATGACTGCATACAGTACTTTAATTCATCAACAAAGATGSTGGAGTGGACTGGACCCTCTTATTTTCATGCTCTAATTTCTCATTCAAGGATATGGGCTACTTGAAATGCAGACACTGAAAAGACAGTGTTACAAAAGTCACAGGGAGGATGAGGTGAGCCAAAGGCTGCAGGTGGATTACACAGAGGCCAGGGCACTTTGTACCAAGTCAGGAATTAACTGCAGCAGTAAAACCCAATTCTGTTAGTAAAGTGGAACCACGCAGGGCCAAGGGTGAGAGGTAAAGCTGCTGGAAGAAGTTACTGGTTTAACAGAGGRCAGAAGAATAAAAATGTTTAGACAGTAGAAGCAACCTTAGGTGGGGTTTTTCATTTAGGCATTAATAGGTCACTAATGCTGACCTAGCAGCTCAGTGCTGTTCAGTTGTTCATGAGTTTGTGTCTTCAAGTTCAAAAGGCCAGGCTCTGGCCACTGAGTGCAGTCCTGAGAGCCAGGAGACCGCAGTTGTGGATTTCTGCCTTGGTGTSGCTTAGCTCCAACAAGCAACAATGTCACTGATTTATCAGTTTTCATATATCACATGTAAGAGAACCCAAGAGCTTAAAAAGTTCTTCTAGGATAATGTAGCTGTTGGGTGAATCAATATACAACAGGTTTGCTATATCAGTACTTTTATTTGTATTAGTATTCTGTCTTTCTTGCTGCATACCCTACTTTCTCCCAGTCTATGCTTCTGAAAGTGTCATCCTCCTGGAGTGGTTCAAATGTTTGCATYTACCTAAGTTTTAAATGGAATTGAATCAATTCCTGCCTCTGAAAATCTTAGCAATCCCACAGTAAAACATTTCCCTGTCTTTTTGCCAAGCTTTGCCTGAGGGAAAGGGAAGGGAATGTGTCCTGTGAAGCATTTATGGGGTTAGAAGTTGTACTATCTGGGACTCTTTTGTGAATCAGAGCTATAAATTATTTTTACTTACATTAATGGATAATGCACTCTTCAAATAACAGGTTGTTTAATGGTAACTGTATCATATTTTGGTTTTTTACTCAAATTTCATTCTTCAGCACTTTGAAAGATGGTAGCCATAGATTACCTGGATTAGATGATGACTCTTGGGTCACTTCACCTCCAGCACATACTTTTAAACTAAACTGAAATTCTTGTAAAATTGAAATTCTTTGTATAAAATTGCACATCACACATCTAGTGTCTGGAATATTTTTTAATATGTTAATTTATAACCACTTGCCGCTAGAAAAATTTTGCTTTCCCTTAGTAACTGTGAAAATTGTGGCAGGAAATATAAATTTCTGTGACCATTACTTTATTTAGCAAATATCTTTGGGTGTGCGTTATGAGTCTGGGTGGGTAGGTTGTGCCCCTTTCTAATTGTTTAGGAAAACACAGGAAACTCCTGATTAACTTGGCTGTTTGCATATGTGATGTCAACTAATTTATGTGATTTTAATTTACCCATAACCTGCAACCTGTGGCTACCAGGGTTCATTTAATTATACTGTAAATTACTGTAAAAATTTCAGTCAAAAGACTCAATAGCTGTTCAACTATGGAATCAAAACAGAGATTTAATTGTGCTGTGCTTGTATTTTGAGGCCTTTGACTTGTGTTTATGGATATCAGAGGGCAAAAGAGCTCYAGGAAGGCTAAATAGTTTGTGAAAATTGTCCATGTTTTGATCAGCACTTACCATCTCTGAAGGAATATGAGGAGGTAGTGTTATCTCCACTGATTCTKTGGAAAGGTTTAGTAGGAAGGTGGAAAAACACATAATTAGGAAAGTTCAAACCATTTCAGCACTGACAGTTTGTTTGGATTTTGGGGGATTTTATCATCCTCCTGCCCATCAGCAGGGGCGGATGGCTTATATTTGACATTTTAAAATAAATCTTTACCTAGTGTCCTGTGTGACATAACCTATAACCTTATCTTTTTACTATTTTAAAAAGAGCCTGTGTAGCAATTTTCATTGAGGTGGTAGTGTGTAACTTCTTTTCCTATCAAGCACTGATGGATAGACTAAAACCTAGATTGTCTCTAATCCTGGATATCATTCTTTGTATAAATAATATGAAAAACTTTGAGCATTAGTCTTGGTGCTGGTCATTTTTTTGGCAGTGTTACATCTGTAACTTTGAAGGGAATATGTTTTGTTTCCTTTMAATCCCCATATAGTCTTTTGGAGTAATCTGTGAGGTTTAAACTTGTCTATGTGTAAGTATCCCAGAAATTGCCAGAGTACTTTGGTCTGTAGTTCTCACTGCTAGCTGAAAGAGCTTYTGGAGAAGAAGTCCTTCTAGGGAGGGCAGAATAAAGGATGTCCACATGTGCATTTTTTCCAGTTTTATGAATTCTGTGAAGTAATGGATGCTTTCCAGGACACTAAAGGATATTTCAGACTACCCTTCTCAGCTATTGTTGTGATATTATGAATGAACACAAATGAGTTTTTCCATCCATTTTATACATGCAGTCCTCACTAAGCAGAAATGGGCGGTATTTGTAGGCAGTGGTTTGATCTCTTGTTCCTCAGATTCATCAGCAATTCTTATCTCCAGCTTGAAGTGTGGGTATAAGGTAGAGGGAGAGGGGGTGGAAAATTCCAAAGCCTGCAAGGAAGTTTGTGAGCATTTTGGAAGCATGCAGCAGAGGCCAGGTGACCCAACAGTGTGTTCATCTTGGTAGGATACAGCCTTCAGAGAAGTGTAGCTACAGGTGAGCAGAATACCTTGCTGTGTTGTTTGTAGCTTGCTACATGCAGAGATTAATGAGTGCTGCCTCATGGCCTGAGAGTTGTGTCTCTGCTCATGCCTAGACATTAAGCACCGCCGGCTGCCTATTCTCTTCTTTGCTAACAAGATGGACCTGAGGGATGCAGTGTCATCTGTGAAAGTGTCTCAGCTGCTGTCCTTAGAAAACATCAAAGACAAGCCCTGGCATATCTGGTAAAGTTCTCTTTTTCTATCCTTTTATTRGCATTACTTTGTGCATCCCTATTTTAGCCCTGTCGTGCCACTCACTACTGTATGAAATAAATGGAGTAGATAAAAGACAGATTMCACATGTGAAACACTAAAACAGTAATATTAAAATACTTACGGTGAAACTTAYTTTCAATGTATAATGCATTCATTTAGACTGTGTCTTTAAAGTTTTCACAGCAGAACTGTTAGCYAAGTAATGGAATGGAGGATTTCCAGTGAAATCAGAAAGCAGGGTTGCTATGAGAAAAACAGTTGACATTATATTTTGCTGGGAAATTGAGTAGAATTGTTATCGAAGTGCTCTTGCTAGATTACCTTGCGGGTTTGAGAATATTAAAAATAAAACCTTTGGAGTTTTTTTCCACTCTTCAGATGCTTCAGTAAACTGTTGTTGAAAAGCCATTTAGTAAACTGTTCTCTTCTGTATTCAGAGAGACGCTGTACTCTTTTTACCAAGTCACGTTTGAAGGGATTTTCAGCTGTAGGAGCTAGTCTTTTGTTCCTGAAAGATGTAAGCTTTTCTTAGTGCTGGTGTTCACAAGGAAAAAACTCTCCTTCTATAGGAAATGCTTTATGGAAGTTAGTTTTCTGACCTATTATAGTCCTCAGCTTTTATAAATAAAAGTGAAATCAGCAGCTAAATGCTGCTGAAAGCTACAATTTTCATTTTAGGGCCTTTCATGTTAAACCTGATTACCTRGACATTGTTTTTGTCCAGAAATCACACTAATGAATTCCCAAGCTTCTTGGAAGATCGTTTTATAGGGAACTGCAGTTACAGTCCAGATTCAGTGCTGTGCTGGTTTTCATAAATTGAAGAATGAAGAGCATTTAAACAGTTATCCCCTAGTGATTCAGAAGGTGGATTTACACTGCTCTCAGTGTAGCAGATTGGTTTTGCACATTAGCAGGCTCCTGGGGTTGCTGTTACAATGAAGTGTGTACACACACATAATTCCTCCTTCTGGTACTCCAGCATTCTCGCTGTGTGTAGGAACTATATGGAGAACRTTTGGGCTTGATCATCTTAAARGTCTTTTCCAGCCTAAATGATTCCATGATTCATGGCTGCTGTTGGAGGGAGTAAACATCTTTCACAGCATTGTCTGAGGAGGGRSGTGCTRCAGAACRATGTGTCTGCCTTGTGTGGGAGCTCTCCCAGAGCCCCTCATGTTCTAGGAATGATTCCTTGTGCCTTGAAACTGGAATTAGAAGAGATCACATCATGAAATGGTGTTTCTTTGTGGGGAAGGTACCCTGTATTATTTGAGGAGCAGTCATCTCCATAGGAAGAAAACTTAAGGAAACTACCTGATGCTACTTTGYAATTATGTAAATTACAAGTTTGGTGATGACTCAACTAAAACTGGTATTTTTACAATGTTTTTGAAATTTGATTTGTTTCTTTCAGTGCCAGTGATGCTCTTAAAGGAGAAGGATTACAAGAAGGTGTGGATTGGCTCCAAGGTATATCATATGTAATTCTCTTGCTGTATTTTCATTCTGTTTAACTCTTTCATTTTGTAAGGTTTTTTCTTTATTATTTCCTTTGTTTTCTTTCTGTCCGTTTCTGCTGTCAGATCAAATTACACAGTGAGTACTAAAGCTCTATCTGATATTTGCCTTTCATTTACCTCCTTAAGGTACACAAAACATCATGTGGGCTTCCCTGAGCAGAGTATGTATTATGAAATACTAATGCACACTCTTGCAAACAGTGTAGCACTTTCATTTAAACAATACCAGCTCCCACACTTCAATTTCTTATTGTGGTAGTTCAGTTTCTTCTTTAATTTATTCTTAATGTCCTGTCCCTGTTTTACATAACTTAATGTTATGTATCAAGAAATGGTGAAAGAAAAAGCCAAGTACACAGACAAATACACTGGTTTTAATTATACACCTTCAGCTCTTTAATCCAGAGCCAAAAAAAGAACTTCTTACACCATAACGATTATAGGACATGCAGACACTCATAACTGCATGGAAAATATCAGATCCAGCTTGGATGATGTCTGACGTCCAGCATCTTTAATTACAAACTTGATACAGATGATGTGTAATTACAAACTTGATACAGATGTTGTGTAATTACAAACTTGGTCCAGATGTTGTGTGTCCTGTTGTGTGTTGGTAAGGCTCTGGTGTCTCTTGTCCTCCGGCTCAATGTTTAGATAGTGAAGTGTGGCATAGTTTTGGCTGGTCCCAGTTCTAGCTCCCTGGCTGGCGTTGCTTGTGCTGTGAAGTGCTTTAGGTGGTGCAGGCTCAGCTGGCTGCAGCACCCGGCTGTGCTGTGCCCCGCCGGCCGCCGGGTGTCAGCGCTGGCCCGGGGACAGAGCCCTTTCCACAAGGGTGACAGCCAGCCCTGGCCCGGCCTAACCCATCCCCACTGCTCTGGGGACACCAGGCTGTCCTTTCCACTTAGACTCGTCCTGCTGGCTAGAAAAAGATGGTTTGTTTTACCCAGTTACTGTAGAGTACAAAAACATTTGGTGATGTTTTCAGAGGGAGGGCTGCTCGCCAAAAATAGTCTTTGGAAAGAGATTTACTGCCTTRCAGAAGAGAAGTGATGTATCCTCCACCAGCTAAAATAATTCTAGAGTGGGGAACCAGGATTTTGGTATTGGGTTTCCTCTTCTCCTGTATCCTATCATCATAGAGACAGATTCCAAATCATATTTTTTTTTTCCTAATTTCAGGCATAGTTCTGGCTTAGTAATGTTTTCTTGCTATGTTCAGAGTCTCCACTTCTCTTGGAAGGACCTTTAGAGTTTCAATCCAAATTTTGGGTTTTTACATAGCTTCATGCTACTTAAAAGGATCTCAAATGCTTGTGTAAATATTTTYTGACAAAATATTTAAGTTATATATGTATATTTTTTTAAATCATAGCAAGCAGATGCTTCTGCTGTCACATAGCTCTTACAGCTATTCATTTCTTATGGAGTGTTAAACTTCTTAATTTTCTGAGCTGAAAATCCTCATGAAGGGGCTCTATCTGAAAACTTCCTTTAAGTCCCTGGTTCAGTGAACCCAAAAGCTGAAGAGGGGTTGAGTTTAAATGGTATTGTTACCTAAGCACATGTAGTTTGGCAACTATATGTTTAAAGGCTGAATACTTTGATATTTCAAGGACAAATTTTTACTCTTGATTCTCCTCATTCCTAGAGCACCAGATGGAAATATTTGGAACAAATCTGTAGTTATGGTAATCCCTAAATCACAGCCTGGGGATGCCACAAAATTCAGAGGAGGAAATGACATCTGGTGAATGAATGCAAAGTTCTTGTCAGCAGCCAGGCTTTTCTTAGTTACCCCTTCCAGACCCATTTCACAGTTGGGGTGKCAGGAGCAAAAGGTTTAGTGGCTTTTTTTCCCTAGTGAAGGCTGAGTTTGCTATTTCCCTATTTTGTAACGGGGTTGCTTTTGCAAAAGCACATCCTCCATAGAGTAAAACAAACCTGTCTCACAGCATTCCCCCTTAGTGGGAGAGATTGTGCTGATTTCCACATTTTGTAATGGGATGCTGGGTGCTTTTGGTAACCAAGAAAACATTTGAAGTGAGTTGAAAAGTGGCAATCCAGCAGCAGTATGGGGAAGTGTGGCTACAGACTGCAGAGTTTTTCATGTGAGTTATTAGAAACCAAACATAAAATCTTTTGCTGTTGGGCGGTTCATGTTCAGTTATGTGGAAGCCAAAATGCCTACAAGGAATTGAAATGCATGCTTCATAAAACAAACTTCCAGGTCTTATGGCCATCAAAGTGATCCTATAAGCCTGAAGAAGATAAAAATTGTATTAGATGTGAAGAGTCTCCCTGTTAAATATGCAAGATTTGGGGGAAACAACTTCGCTGTACAGGAATTTCAGAAGTGGATGAGAGAGCAAGTCAAAAACAAATGCTTTGTTGTCTCCCATTCTTGCAACTACACCAAAATATCTAGATCTATTTATGCTTTCAAAAAGCAAAATGCAGCAAGAATTCATCTTGTGCTAAGACTAGATGTTTCTTTTTATTAACAGGTCAGATGCAAGCAATGAAGACATGAGAGATAAATAAAGGATCTATGGGGTTCTTTTACACCTTTTGTCAGTAGGTGAAGAACAAGTTCCCTGGAAAGGAAGAATGATTTGAAGAAGATGAACAGTTCAGCTAAAATATCCTGTATTGACTTGTTTCAGTTTAGTATCTCTTCCAGGAAAACTGAATGTAGACAGCCTAGTACCTCAGGTATGCACATTGATGAATTAAATTGAATCTTATGACTGGAGAGCATATACAAAAAAAAATATTTGTGTTAACAATAAACATCTGCATTCATTTGAAGTTTAGGGGTAATTAGCCAGCAGTAAATGCCCCTCTGTTTTTTGGAGGGATGCATTTTGAGCAAATGGGAATATTTATTTTCCAGAGAAAAAATAATCAGCACTTCCTGAAATCCATCTACATAAGATACCTACTGATTTTAGATGCTCAGTTTTAGGCATTACTGCCATTTTTTTATATTAAAGTTTGATGTTGGGTTTTTATTATCCATCCCTAATATACTTCTATAAGAGTATTTTGATTAAAGATATAAGGATTCAAGTGTTCAGTATATTTGTTATAGATGATTGCAGATGTTTTTAAGAAATTGCTTTTAATGAAATGTTACTAATTGTTTTTTGTGATTATGCCATGGTTATATTTGCATTCCCATCAATAAAACTTCAAATACATTACATGCCCTGATTGGGTTTTTTAAATTCCATATGCTCATTATTGGTCTTTACATCCTAGAGATTTCTGGTTTTCTATTAATTTCATTTGGAATTTGTTTATCCATATTCATGTGGATATAGCACTGTATATGTAATAAAATTGTATCTCTGTTGCCAAGGGGTTTTTTATTAATTGCATATATTTTTTACACTACCTAATCCACTAGACTTCTCTTTCAGATAYTTGAGGAGCATATGAATCACAGGATGGGTCAGACTGGAAGGGCCCAAACTTCCTGCTCAGGCAGGACCATCCCAGAGCACATGGCACAGGATTGCATCCARGTGGTTCTGGAAAATATCCCCAGTGAGGGGGACTCCACAGCCTCTCTGGACAATCTGTTCCAGTGCATGGTCACTGCACAGGAAAGTTCTTCCCATGTCCAGGTGGAACTTCGTGTTGTTCAAAAACACAGTTGAGGGACAGCTCACTGGTTTACTAGATCATTRTTATGAAATGTGTTATGTACTTCTCTTGTGTATGAAGACTGTTTTACTTCCAAAAATAAATTTAATAAACTTTCTGGCTCCAAAGTGTACCAGAAGTAAAAAATTAAGAACTTTATTTTTGTTCTGCCACTTCAGGAAAGAGCAGACTGACCCTGGCAGTGCTGAAGACTCCATTTAACTCAGTGATTACCTGATCCCTGTGGGACATGTAATATGCAGCTCTTGCAAAAGCTTCCCCCCACACCCATTAGCATATAAGACACATAAATGTTCTGTCAGCGTGGCTTCTAGGCCTCACCTCATAGAGGAGTATTTGGAGCAAAGGGAGCTCAAATGGGAGAACTGTGTCATGTACTCTCAGTTATTAAATAGTTAARTATAACTCCCCTGCTTTGCTAAAAGAAAATCTCACTGTAAGAATTCTTTCTTATAGGATACCATGGTTCTTACTGTTCAGTTTGTCATGGAAGTATTTTCATGTCTCTTTCTGTGACACTGTTGGCCTTTTGTCAACGTTGAATCTAAGTGTCTATACAAAAMTCAAATACAAAGGAGGAACAGTAATATATCATTCTGAGAAGTTTTCCTCTGAATTGTGGGCAGATAATTTTAGTGATAATTCAGCAGATAATTTTACTTTGCTTTGAATAATATAGTAATTTAAATAATGGGTTGGAAGGGACCTTAAAGATCATTGAGTTCCAGCCCCTGCCTTGCTTGGACAAGGGACACCTTCCACCAGACCRRGTTGCTCAGAGCTCCATCCAGCCTGGCCTTGAACAATTCCAGGGGTGGGAACACTGCAAATTCCTTGGGCAATCACTGCCAGYGCCTCACCATGCTCTCAGTAAAGAATTTCTTCTCAATATCTAATCTAAAACTATTCTCTTGAAAGTAATACTCGTAAAACTGTTTTGCTGTGTGTAAGTATTTTGTAATTATTGTGGATCACTTATATGTCATTTAAATGAAACATTTAGTTTTAAGTTAACAGTTTCTTTTCTACCAAAGAAAATTTAAGTTCTTACATYGAATCCATCTGCATTTCTGACTTCGTTGAATGGTATGGATCTTGATGGTTTTCTGATTATTTTTGTTTGTTTATTTTAAATTGCATAAAGTGATATGTTTATCTTGTGGATTGCCTTTACTGTCATGGAAAGCTGTTAGAACTTACTGCTTTGTTCTTCCATCTGCAAATCCAAGGGAAATACTGTAATTTTTTGGGTGTTTTTTGTTTTTTGGTTTTTTTTTGTTCTCTAATTTGGTTAGGAAGTGCTTTTTGAAAACAGCAGTTAGGTTTGTACTTTTTTTATTGTTCCCTTCTTGATTTTTTGGTGTTTGATTTTGTTCTGCAGTGAACAAATAGTTCTGTTCCTTCCCTAGGGGGCCACTGGTCTTAGTGAAGACCTGTTGAAAGGCATGGAAATAGGAACAGTTCTGTTAGAAAAATGCTGGATTTTTATTTCCCCCTYCTTATTACTGCTTCAACCATTAGTTATGTCTTACTTTTAGAACATTTGTGATCGTTCTGTGAAGATAAAACCTCCTGAGGGCATCTCTGTGTGTTCACCTCTCCTTCCTACCCTGGTGTACAGGCATAAGTCACTAACATCCACAGGTGCTGGAGCCCTGAGTTGCTCTAAAAATGTTGAATTTGGTACAAGGATCATATATTGCACAAAATCCTCATGTATCTCTGCAAAAAGGCTGCTTTGGAGTTGGGTTTTGTGGCTGTCAGACTTCCATGCCATTCTCCCATTCCATTTAGGATGTTAAAGTAATGAATGAGWTATCTCTGGGTGCTCCAAGACAGTTTGCATTGACAAGTTCTTTGTGCCTGAGGAACAAAGCAGACAAGGGAATATTCCTTTTTTTGATCTGTATTACTGTAGGTGTGTGCATTATGTGATAACTTGAAGGGCARTAGGGTGGCCAGAAGTGACTCAGGGAATTTGGTCTTTACACCCCACTCAGTGTTTTGTGCTGTTGCTTCTATGAATGCTGCCCACCTACATATTTATTAATTTCCTTTAAATATGCCTGGTCAGGCTTAAGACTAGCATTTTCAGCTGAAATATGGTGCAGTTGTTTTCACATATAAAGTGTTGCCTTCTAGGTCTCTTTACTGAGGAGGGGGCCATCAGGTAAGTGTGTAAATCCTGGTTTTCCTAGCTGTGCCTCTCTGAGAGCACCAGTCCATGGGAACCTTGTGTTTAACTACTGCTTGCAGCTGTGCTGAGAGCCTGCRTGGCCTCAACACTCCTGGGCAATTTCACAYGAAGCAAGTGCAGCTCTAAGTGTGAGGATGTAAATGTAATGCAGCCTCCTTTTAATCTCAGCCCTCTAACTGTAATTTCCTTGGGGTGTTTTATTTACTAATATGAAAGATAAGCTGCTGTAAAAGACCAGACATAACAGCTCAGCTTAGTTGTCTGCAGACAGGAATTCTGATGTGGTAATGCACAGAATGGTAACGTTGCACTTCAGAGCTTCTGTAAAACAGCTGTGCAACTGTTTTGGAAAGCAGCTTATCTCTTAGGAGCTTTAAGTAGGAAATATCATTTTGTTGGTAATAAGAAGTAAAAGTAATGCTGATTCAAAATGCTTGTCCTTAAAAGCAAACATTTATTAAGCCAAGAAATGGTGTTTAATCTCAAATGGGATGGGGCTGGGGGGAATTTTTGTTTGTTTGCCTTAATTTTTTTCCTTGTTTTTAAAGTTTTACTTGGTTGGAAAATCACTCTTTTTATKATTAATTCCTGTCACCCCTTTATTTTGTTCTTTCTGGCCTGCCTCGTTCCCATTTTACAGAAATCCTTACAAATCTTGATCCTCAATTTTTTGGTCTGCTTCTTTTAAATTTAGCTGAGTATTCTGCTAGTGAAACTTTGCCACTACTTTCCCTGTTGTTTTGGTTTTGGGTGGGTTTTTTTGACTAACAAAGTAGATAATGAGAGAAGGTCRCAGAAAACAGCACTAAAAAGGCAAAAAAGGGTACTACTGAGAAAGTCTCCAAATCTCCTCTTTCAGAAGGGTCAGGAAAGTTTGTCTTCAAAGGTTAATTTTATATGCCTTGATCTTTTTTTTTCTTATTTTTCACTGCTTAAATTTAAAAATGCGCTGTTACTATGCAAAACTAATACTGTGTGTAATAGCTAATCGGAGTTCAGAGCTTTAAATGCTCTCTTGTAACAAATGCCAAGTGTTTTTAGTAATATTTTGTAACCATCCTTTAGTTCAAGGCTCTGTAGCTCCTGTCACAGTAAGTTACATCAGGGAAGCATCTGTGTTTGTGTGAACCAGCACTTTGTAATTAATTTGCCACTGTTCAGCCAGTTGGATTTAGCACTTAATTGGTTGAATTTTCCTGGCCATATGAATTTCTTGCTCTCACAAGTACAGCATGTACGTGATAATGTACTGTTCTCCTTCAGTGCATGTCAGGATCTCACCATGCAAATCAGCCGTGTTTGCTTTTCCCACTCTTCTAATGACAGCATGAAACCCCCTCCCACTACTGTTTTTCAAAATAAATGCTTGAAATGAAAGCTAGGCTCTTAATGTCTGTCTACCATTAAATGATCTTGTGTTCTCCAAACTGTTTCCCAGGAGATGAACTTAATTGTATTACAATCATATTACTCGGGCACCAGCTCGAAAGGGGGTGTTTGTAATTTCTCTGGGATTCAGGGAGCACCTTTGAAGAACAGAGTAACTTGTGTAGTAAAGGAAGTGTAAATTTAGCAACTTCATGCTAGGCAGGCTTTTGGCAAACAATGTTGTCTTTGAAGATCAGTAAGTAGATTGAAGGCCTAGCAAAAATAGTTACTGAACCAAATTTAGTTTGCTGAAGAGTTGCCTAATAGTTCTCAATAAAGGGAAGAAAAGATAATAAGGAAAGATTTTTAAAAATCAAGGAAATTGGGATGTTTGGAGGAAATTTCTTTGGGCTGGAGTCATGCTAGTGAATATTAAAGAAACTTAAGCCTCATGAGGCTCTGTGAGGTGACCATGATAAATGATTGAAGTGGATGCTTGGTGATAAAGATTAATGAGAGCAGCCCCATCAAACTGCTTTTACAGAGCAAAGAGAGCTGGTGAGAGATGAGATGCCTGATGTCCTAATCTGTGTGGCCTCAGTTTCCCTCAGCCTGAACCTTTCCAAGGGCTTCTCAGTCCTTGGAGCACGCTGTGCACTCTTGGTTTTGAGATGCAGTTTCATCCAGAAAGAATCAGTTTGTGACCTCCCAGCCAACTCTGCCGTGTAAACAAAAGCACTGCTAGTGAGGATTATCTTTAAAATACCCTCCTGACCTGAATTAATGCACAAGTGGAGGCATGCCTGTACAAACCTAATAGGGAAACAATCCCRAAGTTTTCAAACCATGGGGTTTGAAAACCACGTGAAGGAACAGCAGAACTTGGCAAGAGGTCTCCCCAAGCCAAGGTTCCCCAGGAATAATGCCAGTGAAATATTTAGGAAAATTACAAGTTTGTAGCTTGCTTCCCTTGGAATAAACTTGGAAAGCTTATTCCACAAATACAGGATATAACCATTGGACAAGGATTAAGGGGTAACACTTCCAACTTGAAGGAAATGGCATAATGTCACTTGTGAAAAACAGGCAGTCATGAGTAAATAATAATAAATATTAAAATCTTTATGTCAATAAAGTTGTCTGTCAGGCATCACTGCTGTTGTTGCTATCATCTGTATTTATGATCACACAGGTTTAAAGGCGTTACTAGGAAAAGAATTTGGCAATTGTTTTTTGAGGTGGTAGTTTTCAACAGTGAAGTGTTACTATGTTTTGAGATGCCTAGAACCTATGCATAATTGTTTTCTAAGTCCTCTGCTGAGCTTTAAATCAAGAGCAAGTTAATGCTCTAAAAAAATTTTGGCAGMAGTTTCAAAGCAGGCTAAATTGATCTATAAACTAATCCAATCTAGTAGTTAGAAAGTATTGCTGTATTTTGCAGTTAAGTTTTGAGTCTTACTRTTTCTTTCATTGGCACCATTATAAAATAACATCAATCACAATTATGTTGGAAAACAATTGTAGAACAGCTACTTCAATGGTGATTTACCACTATTATTATAGGTACATATAATAAAGCTRTGTTGTAGCTTTACAGTTCCTGGAAATTAAAAGACATATAGGCAAAACCAAGTCGTTCAGGTTGTGGGAATAATTTTAAGTACCAAATTTCCTTTTCACCCATTCCATAAATGTTAAAGTACTACTTWTTTCTCTGTCTACTCTGTCATGCAATAATTTTAAAAAGCATTAAACCCCCTCTTTTTGTGGGTGMTAAGTCTCATGCTTTCCTTGAGTTGTGTGTTCTGTCATCATGTCAGGTAATGCATTTAAGTCCTTAATTTATGCAGAATACAAACCATCTGTGTGATTTCTTAAAGGCTGTAGCAATACCTGAGTTGTGAAGTGAATGACAGGTGATCTGATACTGGCATCAGAGTAAATAAGAACACTTCAATCAGTTCCTAATAGAAAGAAAAACTGACAGCTTTATCCAGAGAATTGCTTTACCCCAGAGATAATGTGAGCCTTTATTTTCAGCAGCAGTTCAGCACACCCTGAAAATTGGAAAACAGAGTCCCTCTACTGTTTATGAACTATGCTAAGTGCRTTCTCTGAATACCATCTTCCATTGTAGAGAAACTCCTTTAGTCTTCTTAGTCATATTTTATTGGACTGGAGCTGTGCATTAAATACAGAAAATATTTCTAAAGAACAACATCTGATAGAAAGACTGTTGCAGGCTCATAGCCCCATTAGCCAGACGTTTCCTTGTGATGGCATTTACTTTGCTGAAAAAGCTTTTCTGCCTTGACTTTACTAACAATGAATGCTTGAGTGAGGAAACATGGATTACTCAGAATTTTTGTTCTGGGGTATTAAAAGAAATCTTCTTTCCTCTTTAAAGGTTTTGTTGTGTTGGGCTTAAAAAGAAAAACAAATGAGAGTGTGGGGGGTCAGTTATGCTGTTACTTACCCAGCTAACCAGGCAAAGTCTGATCAATGGTAACTTGAATTCTTACAAACTTGGCCTTTGAGATTTCTTTCTTACCATTTTTCTGTGTGTTACACAGACTGTTTACTGTTATGTGGAACTTGTGTGCCAAGAATTAGACTCTGTTTTTCTGTTTGTTCTGCAATAAGATTGAAGTATTTTCTCCCTGTTTGGAATAACTTATGGATATAATTTGCATACATAAGAATAGATCTCTTCTTTGTTTTCTCTCTTTCTTTTTTTTTTTTCTTTAATTTCTTACTGGGAGATTAAATGGAGAGGAGGATAAGTTGTTCCATGAAACCAGATGGGATTCTGCAACATTAGCAGCCAAAAGCTTTTATGATCCTGTTTGGCTGAATCCATAAGGATTCTCCTTGTTAGACACTGGTGTACTTAGAGTCATTTTTATATACAGAATATTTTGCACTCCAGACACTAAAGATGATTATTCCTTTTGGAATGTGCTTACACACGTGCTCAGTATGAATGTGGTAAGGGGTTACTTTATATATATACATTCTAATTTTCACACATTTTAAATAATATTTTATAAAGAGTCCAGAACATTAGGTTAAAAAATATTCAGKGTTGTGAAATCCAACAGGAAAGACAAGGGGCAGCGTTGGTGTGTCTGCAGTCAGTGGTTCTTGGAAGCCATAGGGTCCAGGGACTTGTTTTAGGTAATCTTTGAAAGGCAGTTATGAAAGGCAAGTCTGCTGTCCAGAGGCCTGAATTTACTGTAAATTCATGTGATACTTAATTGTACAACTARTTAAAACTGCCTAGGAAGGTGCAAATTTAAAAATGTACTTTTATGTACGTGCATGGAAATACGGTAGGCSCATTAGAATAGTAATTTGGTTTTAYATTTGAAAGTGTGTATATTTGTAGGAGAAAAGGTGTATTAGAAAGGTGTATATTCATTTTTAACCACACATCTGATATTCAAAAGACATTCTAGTTGGAAAAGTGTTAAATTAATTACAATGTAWAAGTAGCTGGTAATGTATTTCATGGATTTCTTTTATTTGCATGTAAGATGCCTCTTTTGAAAGCTCTTTCATTCCTATGAATATTGAATTATTTGTTCAGCTTTTTACACTATCTACAAGATTTGTTAGAATTTGGATGAAATCAGCTTACTGAAGCACTTTGTTTAACCACAATTTTTTGTGGAAGGCTGATGGTGAATAGACAGATTGTCTTAGCAGGTGAACAGACTCAGAGCCGGATGATTTTACAGAGAGCTCATTACATGGAGTGCAGACTTTCCTGAGCTCTAGTTAGGGTAGGGTGGTTTGCAGGCATTWACTTGGTAAGAGGACAAGTGAGCTTAATCTTTATTTTGAATTCACACAAGTTTATTTGATATGAGGTGCTGTTAAAAACATCCTGGGAGCCTCCCAGACAAGCTGTGCTAGTCAGCTGAAAGTTGTCCAGTCTTTTGGAATTAGGTACATACATCCCAGCACAGTATGAGGCTTCTGAGTGCTTTTTGTTCCATGTCCAGGTGCAGCAAAAGTCTGCTTTAAAAAAGATTCTGTAGGTGGGTTGGTTGTTTCTTATTTTGTACTTCACAGTTAGTTTCCCCTTTTAGCACTTTTGCTACTGGGTAGGTGTAGATGTCACAAATTTACAAGTGAAAAACAAATAGAGTGGAAAACAAACAAGAGAAGCTTTCCAAAAAGATGATTTAAAGATTTTAATTCCTAGACGGAGCTTTGATCATAGGTAGCACGGTGTATAAATCTTACCCAAAATAATAAAGAACACAGTTATGGGTCTCAGAAGCTGCTGTTTAACCCCATGAGTCATTTCCAGCTGTGTTCTCCAGACATGAAGGCATTTGAACAAGAGCAGCTGACCACGTGGCTGTCTTTGAAACCATTTTCAGTAAATCAAATGGAGGAACTGTGTGTTTACAGTTAAAGGATGAGGATTGCTGGAAGCTGCACAGCACATACTTTACAGCAGGAGGTCATGGCTAGATAAAAAATAATCCTAAAAATCCTTGCTAACATCCTTCATCTGTGTAATAACATAGCCAACACCCAACTCTTCCATTCTGTTGGTCACCTTCGTTTTAAAGTATAGATTAGAGATTTGAAAGTCATCTRTATTTGTTTCAACATCTGCACAACTAACATTGTGAAAAATGGCTAGGAARTATTACACACCATGACTCCTTTATGTGTATTTATTAATTCATGGTCTCATGGCACCTATTAAAATCTTGCCATAATAGATTATAGACTGGAAAGGAAAAAGATGGCTAAGGGCCTGTTTATTTTTAAAATACTGTTGCTATTTATGCCACATCTATCTGCAGACATGTTCTGTAAGAGCCTGGAAAATGGGAGTGCTTATTAACAAGAAAAAGTAGCAGAGCTCTATAAAATATTTTGGTAGATAAATGCAGTAACATGTATGAAATGGAAAACTGAACTTTGCTTTTGCATAGCAGAGTTACATCTCAGAACACAAGAGCACTTATTATTGTTGTGGTCCAGCAATGGAAACAGTTTGAGGATGTTGTTTTCATTTAATAGTTGTGTGAAATGTGCTTGCAGCAAAATGTTTCATTTGGAGGTTTTAAGACTACATTTCTCCCCTTGGTATTACTTTAATGTATCAGAAAAGTTTTAAAATAAGGGTGTGAAAGGAGGGCTCCTCTTAAACCAGCATGATGGAAATTTGCTTTCCTTTTTGCTATCCAAACAAAACAAAAGATTTGACTCAAGATTTTAAGAACCCATAAAAAGGAGGAAATACAAAAAGCACAATTAAAATTTCACCATCTGCTCACTCTAAATCAGCAAGGAGAAGGGGGAGGTTTCCCTTCTGCACAACCATTATAATCAGAATTGCAGTAGAAAAATTAAGTGGATGTGGAATAGGCACAGCACCCTTCCCTCTCTTACTCGACATTCAAGTGACACTCTGGGCAGGATGAATTTTGAAAAAGTATTGAGAGAGCCCCTGCTTGATATTTTCCTCTTCTGTGCAATTCTATCCCTCTGCAACTGTGTTTTAATGGTTTCTGCCTGCCTTTGGTGTTTCCTTATTACCTCATGTGGGCCACATGTGAGCACTTTAATCTGAGGCGGAAARGAACCTGTTTGCCCCATCTGTTTTGGCTTGCACGTGTTGGTGCTGCTGTTAATGCTGGCAGCTGTGCTAATGTGTGAGGCCACCTGCCACATGGCAGATACTGCAGCTTTGGGTAAAAGCTTTCCCTTTCCCCCCTTTGCTGGAAGTGTAGGTGGCTAAAGTTCCCCTTTTATTACTTTAAATGTGTCAAAACTATTTACTCTTAGGTCATGTGATACTTAATTACTCCAGGGTACAAAAAAACCAGAAAGGGATTCTCTAACCTGTGCCATGTTCACCTCTTATATTGATACAGTTTTACTATGTTGATTAGTTTTAATATTTTTATTTGCCTGCAATAGAACTGTCCTTTGCTACGTTCCTGTATTTTCTGCTTTTAGATGCAGTGAAGAAAGGAGGAACAGATTTGAGCACAAAAYGTTACTGTTTGGGATTAGCATTTCTGATTAGCTTGGCTCTTTGTTCTTGGACAAGCAGAGCCCTGGTAATGCTTCATGCTGCCCTGTGGTGYCCCTCTGGGCACATGTGGACGGCCTTTGGATGCAGCAAGGTGTTCTGACTGCCTCTGTGTGTGCAAACCACTCACCATATTATGCTTAACTACATCCTGAGGTGATTGCGGGGATTAATTAATGCTTAAATCCTTTGAAGACACCGGATGCTTTATAATTGCTAATTATTATATTCAGGTTTGCTACCTTGCTATTCAGGGATTAGATCTTACTTAAGCAATAGGTAGGGAAGCTRTGAGATGTGTGTGGCAAAGAAGAATTAAAAGTAATAAACAGGGAGAGCCTAAGCCTCCCTGCAGCCTGTTTGTGCAGTCCTAATAAATTGCCACTTTTCTAATTTGGTTTTGGAGCCTAATTACTTCGATTTTGAATGTCAGAAGGAGTGTCTCCTCTATAATGTTTCATTGGGAGCTGCTGTTACATTTTGCAGTTTTAACCCCCATTGCCATTTCTGTGAGAATTGGCCACTATGTGTAGTGGCTTCTTGTTTTTCCCTATACTGTTCTGGAATGAAACATTTCATGGCTTTTTGCAAAGCTTGGGGCATCTGTATCACTGAGAGAACTGTCTGCTCTGTGTCCAGACACTGAAAACTGGACAGAACCTTGTGTACTATGTGCTGGTCCCCTGAATAAGGTTTGTGACTGGTTTCTATTCTGTGAGAAAGTGACTTTTTGTAACCTGTGATTCAACCAGCTAGTCCCAATTCTGACTGGTTAAAAAATTAAGTGCACATCCAATATCCAGCTGTGTCTGTGTTTTTAAATTCCACATCAAAGCTATATGAGACTTGGACTATACAAAGCAGAACTGTTTGCACATTTCTTAAAGATTTGTTCATAGCTAAAGAAGGAAAAAGAGGACAGAAAAGCAGACAGTAAAGTTTGGGTTTTTTTTCAGGCTATTTTATTGCTGCTGCTCTGCAGATGGGCCTAGGAGTACCAGCTTCATATCTGCCTGTCACAATGACACTGTGATTAAGAAAGAGGTTTGGGTATGGATTAAGGTGAAAAAMTGGAAAAAACCTTACAAAAGAGAGGACATCACTGGCACAGATTRYACAGAGACCTTGGAGTTGGAGATAYTCAAAAGCCATCAGGACACAGTCCTGGGTAATCTGSTCCAGGTGGTCCTGGTTAAGTAGGGGATTGGACCAGGTGACTTCCTAAGGTCCCTTCCAACCTCAACCATTCCACAGTTCTGTGAGATGGCACAAAGCAAAGAGGAGCTGATAGAAACGTGTAAAGGTGGAGGCAGTCACAAAGAACAGCTGAGATGCTCACAAGGATGAGAAAGTGTGGTTATGAATTTTAAATCCTTGTGTCAAGGCTGGTCTATTTTACCAGTAGCTCACACTCAGTGAATCATTAAGGTTTTGTGCATCACCTTGATCTATAAAATGAGGATCATATTTGTCACTGTGCTGTTGCAATGACAAGGTCATCTGTAGGTATAGTTTGATGTTAAGGGTGGCCACAACTCTTGGAAGGAGCAAAATGAAGGGTTTGGTATTGAAAAGCCCAAAATCAAACAAAAAACTAAACCAAACTCCTTTCTAGGAAGTAAACTTTTTGAAAGACAGGAGAACTTCTTTCTTCCAGGCCACTTTTCGTTAGCAAGCGTGGTCTGACCTTACCCTCCAGTGCCAGAGGGGAGGGCTGAAGCCGCAGCCGCTGCTGCCGTGTGCCTTCTCTCGATGCCARTGTTTACAGCGCTGGGCAGCAGGCACAGATGCTGTGGCAGCCGCGCTGTGCCCGGGACAGCGCCAAGCCAGCTCCTGACTTTGCACGGACACACGAGCGCAGGATCTCCAAGCTGGCGCCCCTCACAAAGCACCAGCCTGGCGCTGCGTTTGCACTCAGTCAGCACTGTAGGTTCTCAAGGCTGCCTCACCTTTTTCTTCAGAGGTTTGTTGWTGTTTTGTTTTGGKGTTTWTTTTACCTCTGATCTTTTCTCTTTGTTCACACTAATTATGACCCATTAAAAAAAAAGAAGCAACTAACCCAAACACAACGCGCCAYCCTCCCGGCGCGGGGGCGGCGGGCCTTCCCCTTCCGCGGCCCTCGCTTCCCTCCGCGGCCCTGGGCGCTCGGCAGGGCAGGGGCCAGGCCCTCCCGCCTGCCGAGGCGCGGACGGGCACCCMCACCTCCTCCTGCCGCTGCCACAGCCACCCCCCGCCTCCGAGCGCGGCTCTCCCGCCCCGCCCCGCCGGCAGCAGGGCAGGGGCGGGGGTGCGGAGCGGCGGCTCCTCCCCGGGGCGGAGGGACGCGCTCGCCGCCTCCCGCCTGCCGCCGCCGCGGGGACTCGGAGCCGGGCGGCTGTTGGCCGCGTCTCCCGTCCCGTCCGGTCCGGTGCGGTCCCGGGGATGTCGGGCGGGGGMAGCCGGCGGCGGGCCGGCCCCTCCTGGCACAGCACTTTCTCTCGCTTCTTCTCCAGGAGCCCACCCGGCGAGGGGGCGGCGAACAGGTACGCGGAGCTCGGGGGCGGCGCGGTGCCACCTGCGCGGCCGGGGGACCCCGGAGGCCACGGGGGGCGCGGGGCTGAGCGGGGCCCCGGGCCGGGTTGCGACGCTGCTGGGTGGCGGGGCAGCAGGAGGAAGCGAGCGTTCCCCGCGGGGAGCCCGCGCGTCCCGCGGGCCGGGGACGGCGGCGGGTCCGGAGGAGCTGCGGAGCGGGCTGGGAGCGCGGCTGACAGCGGCTGCCGCGGCCGGGAAGGGCGGGCTGTCCTGGGGCAGCGCTGCCGTGCGGGCGCGGCTGCTGCTGGGCGCTGGGGCGGGGGGACTCCGGGGCTCCCCGGGAGGTGCATCGAGCACCCCCGGCCCCGCCAGGCTCGGCGGAGCCCCGGTGGAACCTGCTGGGAATCGCGCACCCCGCGGCTCCACCGCGGTCAGCGCCCTGTGGCCCGGGTCGCAGCCCCTTCCTCGGGGACTGAAAGCAGGGCAGGGCGCTGAGGGCTTTGAGAGCTTTGTTTGTTTGTTTTTCCTTTTCAGTTTTCACGCTGGAAGTTTTCTTTTGGACTGGTGTAAATCAGGCGTTAATGCAACATAAATATTACTGATGTGTTTAAGTCTCAATGCAAAATTTGTGGTTTATGGAAACTTCGTTGTTAATAATTTTTTTAGCGCAGGCAGACTTTACAAGATGAAAAGGTTTGGAAACTTCTTGTGTATTTGTTCCTCTTCCTTTTTTTTTTTTTTTCTTTTTTTTTTTTTTATTTTTTTTTTTTTTTTTTTTTTTTTTTTAATTCTGGTGGCTGATTTCTGTCTGTAACTAGGAAAGAAGTGCAGATAAGTTTCCTTCAGTTTCTCAGGCAGCCTCATTGTCGGCCCAAGTTAACGAGCATATTTCTGTGGTGAAAAGGTGTTAACTGCCTAGGCCTTACTTCCTCAGGTGTAGTATTTATTCTTTGCTTTTGACATGTTGGTTTTAATCTGAGTCATTCTTGATATAGGGCATAGGTTTGTGTTTAAACTGACAGAGTAAATGCTGTTTAATCAGATAGATAGTGGCTATCGCAGTAGTTCTTTCAGTGMAAAGCTGTAGGATTGAGTTGCRTATTCTCAGCAATSATGGAAAATAGAAGAGCTTATTGCTCTTTTRCRCTGACYATCTTCAACAGTCTTGTAAATGCAYCATGAGGATTTTTGGCTTTGCGRGGTTTGTTTCACTGTAAGCATTTGACATGCCAGTGCACCACCAAGAATCCACTGGTCTTTTATGAGCAGAAATCATTGCTTTTTTATTTCATGGAAAAAAGAAATTGGGAGCAAGGCGGCTGAATCAAGGCCATCTTTACAACTGGTGGAATAGCCTGGCTGTTTCGTCTGGTGGGAGTGGTTAAGATACGGGAGAAGGCGAAGGTTTGGATCTGGGGGGGCAATGGGACAGGTTTCATGGGATGACGCCTTGCCAGCTCCCTCCAGCTGTGGTTTGGGATAAACAGAAAAGCCTAGCGGTCACCTCGGTGAGGAGGAGAGCGATGCCACTTGAGCGGTTTGTGCACTCCATGGCCGATCCGTAGGTAGCACTCATGGCAGACCTACTCCACTTAACTTGGGGCTGCAGTCTAATCTCTATCCCAATCGCAGTTTCATTTCCTGCAGCCAGGAGCCTTTTCTTTATTCGGAAGCTGGGATATTCCGCGCAGATATGCAAAGGCTCTGGCCCCTCGGCCTCGTTGTTGAGCTCCTCACGGGGCTCGCTGSAGGGCAGTGGCCGTGACTCCTTCGCGGAGCGGAGGCAAGCGGGAGCCCTCGCCATCCCWAGGCCCATTTGGTATGTTAAGGAGCTTTTCCTTGTTGTGCCGGGCTGCAGCGTGGCGCGTTCGTCAGGAATGCTGACGTTCTCGTATTTGGTTTCCAGTGGCAGCCTTGTTGGCAGATTAGCGTAATTGCATACATTAGGCAGCGCCGGGCTGGGGTGAGTGCCGCAGGTTCGCTCCTCGCGTTTATTCAGCGAGCTCGGCCGGGCAGCAGAATGGAACAAAGCCCGAGTGCGGGGAGGGGGCACCAGGGCTGCCCTGGGTGCTTGTTGTGAAGGTGTGGAGTGCGTGGGCGAGTTGGGGAATGCAGCTTTTGTGAAGGGCTAGGAGAAATGTATGCACCGACATGGAATCCCCTTCAGGTTATCGGTAGGATATATGTTGGAATCAGACCACGTTTGAGATATGTATATAAAACTTTTCTGTGGAAGTGTTTTACTTACTGACGGGTTTCAAAAAAGTAGAAGACCTAAGTAGAGGTGGAGCAGTATGTCATCACATACACCCTGTGTGCCTGCACTGACCTCTGGAGACATGCATCGCACTTGATGCCTCTGCAGAATGTGATGGTTTCCTAAGTTATAAAAGCATGCAGAAATGAGCCTCTGTCCATCCAAAAGTCATTCTCCATCTGCTTCTGCAAATTAGGCAGTGATGGGTGGCTGGAAGCTGCCAGCTTTCCTTCCCCCATGGGCAGAGCTCCCCTCTTGCTCCAGACCCTGCTCAGATTTACCTGTAAAAACCACAAGAACCAAAACTCAAACCTACCGTGACCCTGGTTTTAAAACAGGAGGAAGGGGATCGGAGGGAGTTACGTAGTTTAACGCTGTTAATCRGTGTCTTAGTCTCTTCTGAGAACCTCATTTGACAAAAAGCTTATGTTAATAACTTGCCCTTACAGCAATTTGTAGCTCTGATGAATATGAGACTTGCTGGAGGCTTGCTTGCTTGCTTGTGGAAAAAAGTAAGCTGTGCAGGTGAGTTTTAAGTTTTGTGGCAGCAAAAAGCACAGCACATGCCTTAAGAGTTCACTCGGCTTTTACATAAAATGTAGCCAAATGGAAAGCATCTCCCACCCAGTGCTTGCCTGCTGCTTAAGTGTGTTCTTCAGAGTTGGGGATGCTTGGAATGGCTTCAGTGCTCTTCATCCCAGGTCTTCATTGACTTCCATCAAAGGCAGTCATTATCCTGTTCTGGACTATTTGCTATTTCCAATACTACACATTTGCTATTTTCAATAATACACATTTGGTTATTGGTTACCACAGTGTTTATCCTGGAGCAATCCAAACCCCCAGGCTGACAAAACCCAATTGCATTTTCACTATTCTAATAGGAGTCTTATAATTTTTAAATTTTTTTACTAATGCGTGTATTTTTAGTCCATCTGGAAGAGGACACAGCTTTTACACTGTAAGCCTACGCTGTGGATTCTTTCAGAAGTATGTGGCTTCTGTGGCCGAGCAATTGTTCCTTTGCTAATAAATGTGACCTTTCGGGGGAGTGTGACACTTTTTACTGATACCATCAAAATGTCCTTTGAACTATGGGTGCATTTTATTAGATATTCTGTGTAGTGTTTAGCAGGTTCATTTCAKATTTCTCTTTTTCTCTCCAAGCACTGTTGGCTCGTCACAGAACTACCAGTGCAAGTTTGGTTTGTCAGGATATTTTGTTTGCATTGCTGAAGTTTACCAGAGCCACCTAAMAGGGAAGAGCAACTTTTTATCTGGTTTAGAAGGATTTGGGGGGGCTGATTTGTTTGCTGGGATTTTTTTTGGGCTGAGGTTGTTGTTCCATTCATCCTTTAATATCTTACTGAGAGCTTTCAGAGATGAAGAATTTTGTTTATTCTGCCTGAGGAGAGATTAGAGAGTCTTTTTCTTCCTTTGGGACTGCCAGTCATTGTTCCTGTTTACAAAGAGCATGTATTTTTGTAGTTGTAAAAACTGTGCATTTGAGGGACTGCTGGAAATTGATGGAAAAGGGAGTAATAAATTTCAAACCTAGTTCTTCTGAAATTGCTGCCTCCTGGCTGGGTTTGATTCAGATGCCATTGGCATCTTTGAAGAAATCCATTGTCTGCTGGAAACATCAGTCTCTGCTTTCTAATAAAGAACCTTTTACTYTCAAAAGCCAGAGCAGGATTCTTTGTGTTGTTGTTAAAATTTAGCTTATTTATGAGTCTACACRAGGGATGGTGGTTTGTGGAACCAGCAAGGGCAATACTCCAAACATAGAAGAATTCAAATTAGACTAGCCTAAGTAAGGTGCATTATGAAAATTTTCTGTACATTTGTTAATTTGGTGTTTCTTTCTTCCTTTTTGCTTCCTAGATTTTTCTATTATGGCTTCCATTGCCGRATAATACAAAAAAGTATGAAAGGTCCTGATTCAGCAGGGTACCAAACGGGTTTCCTGTAGTTAAGCAGGTAAATAGTTCTGTGCACTCCAGTGGGACTGCCTGCTTGATCGGAACACGTACTTGGGTGTCTCGTGGGACTGAGACCAGGAGGAGCAGGGCCAACAGCTGGCCATGTGTGTGAGAGACATTTCCTGAAGGAAATGTTACTAGAGCTTTAATTATAATAGAAGAGCTCCTTGGAAGAAACAAAGCAACATTTTTTCCACTATTTTAAATGTTAACAGCATTCTCTCCTTTTCCAGTTATTGGCATAAGGGCCAGAGTTAATGCAGAAATATTTCCAAAACAACTACARGTCTGTGGTTTTAAGGAAGAGTTTTGCAAAGATCAAAACTCCTTGGACAACTTCTCTAGTGAACAAAAGGCTCCCAGGTGGAAAAAAATTGGGATTCTGAAACATGTTGCTGTTGGGATTGTATTTCTAATTATTGTAAGTTCTTGAAAGGGTGGAAACCCAGCTACTGCTTTTAATTTCTGAGTGGCTTTTAGATTTTATACAGTTCAGTTAGTATATGCTATTGTACTTGCAGACAGTAGCACAGCACTGGGTTGCTCAGGTTTTAACTCAGTTCTTCTGGCATATTAATTTTCATTTCTGATATAATGTTTATCTGTTCTAACCGGCTTTGCAGTATCACTTTTGAAGACTTAAGGTTAGAAATGTTGCCTTCTTTACTCATTTCAGTTTCTCATGTCAGTTTCCAGACACAAGATAGAGTCTCCAATAGTGTTGTTATTTGATTTCATGACTTGCCTTATTTTGAAATAGATTGTTGTTTTTCTGAATGTTCCACTGCTTCTTAAGTTGATAAAATATTTCTCCTTCTGCTTAAGGAGGTCTTGAGACCTAAGTGTGTAAACACCTTGGAGATCTGCACTTCACCTACAGTGTTGTGTTGGGAAAAAYGTAGGAAGAAGTTATTTAATGTGAGCACATGAACAGAAAAGACAGGAAGAATTGCAGTGATAACATACTTTTATTTTAATCATCAGTTATGGGCTGCAAATTTGGCCATAGAACTTATTTGGGTAGGAATGGAAAATGTATGCCTTCGAAACAAAAGAGGGAACTTTGGTGTCTGTAGGATGCTTCCTGGGGTGTATTTTGTGAGCAAAGGTGGGAGTTCTGGAGAGTATATTCTTRAGTTCTGGAGAATATTTTCTTGAAATAGCAGCCCTCTGTACCTCTACCAAAAGTTTTCTCCTCCAGCCTGACTAGAAGAGCTTGCTGCACTTTGCTGGTGACACCAGTCTCTCTTGCTTGTTTTTCTGATATGATTGTCCTTAATGAATCTTTTTGAAATKCTGGTATGCTCTGTTTATCACAACAGTTGCTGCTGCTTTAAAGCTACCCTGGATTACTTTTTTTTTTTTTTAATATCTCCTATTTTTATGCCACTTTGTAAGTACCATTTATTCCATTTTGTAAGTACCACTGTCAATCCCCCACACCGCAAGCATGCCCTTTGCAAACAGTTTTATTCCCCATTAATTCCATAAATTTAACCTTAATAAATGGTTTGTAAATCTGCTTCTGATGTTATACCAAGTGTTTGTGTTGGTGACCACTAACATATCTATGTCATAAAASTGCTGGAAGCTGTCTAACCAATCAGACTGGCAAATAGGGAGCAGATTCCAGAGCMGTGTTGGTTACTGTGCCTGACAGATGCCAGAAGGAAAACCTTGATGTAATCTGGWATAATCGCACTGCCCAACAGTGGAGCAAGCTCTGCTCAGAAACATTTATATTTCTTTCTCCTGCCTTTGTAGGGCTGTTCAGTTCCCTCACATGTAAAACAGATTAAGTTATCTAGCAAGGGTCATCATATTTATTCCTCTTAGTTCTAGCCTTTAAACTTAAAGGTACATGCTCAGTGTAACATCATGGTTTGGTTCTTGATATTTTTTCATGTAAACTTTCCCTGTAAAATGTGGCCTATCTGTGATTTTTCTGATGTATTTATTTTCCATTATAGTTCTGGTTGCTTTAGTCTTCATTTAGTACTAGCATACTTTGTGTAGCTGATATAAACCATGCAACGCAGCACTGCTGTTGCAGAATGTGAAGCTGAGCCAGCTTTGCTGCACAAGCAAAGAACAGTATGTAAATCAGCAGCAGGAACAGGTTTGAGAGGAAAAATTGTTTCAGTTAAAACAATCTAAATTGCTTATTGCTGTCTGTAATCAAACCAGTTTTGAAATGAGGATAGTTTAATTGAATATAATACATTTTGTGTATTTCAACACTTATGTTAATCAGCAATTGTAACACTACTTCTTCCTAAGTTCCTGCTTTCTCCTCCTGGCTCATTTTTYACCTTCCTTATCTTTCTCTGCTTTCTTTTCCTTTTCCTCTGTTTCCCTTCTATATTTTTTTAAATGAAATAGCAGGAAATTTGCTTTCCTTTGTCCCTCTAATTTCAAACTCAATAACTTGTTTTTATAATAACCATTTGTCTTAATGTCTTCAGTTGATCTCCCCTATGTGTGTGGCCTAAGCTTAAGCACAGAAGCAGCAGCCAGAAACTTCACATTCAAATTTCCGTGCAAAATTCTCCCTCTCTCTCTAATACAAGCCCCAACAGCCTTGCTAGAGACTAGAGGCAGATTTTGTCACTGCTGCTGCTATTTGGTTTCCCAAGAAGTGTGTTGGCCTGGGAATCTTGCTGAGAACTTTACTGGAAATTTCTCATTTCAAAGCTTTTCAGAAAAGGGCAATATTGTGGTTTTGGGGGGAGGGAAACAGAGGAAAGAGGTTTAAATCCATTTAATTAGTTGGGGTATTTTTCTTCTAAAATGCTAGCATTTTTATTTTCTGTTAAATACTAATATATTTTAGCTGTCACTTGATGCATAAGCCAATTTTTTGCAACCAATTGATTTCCTCATATCTTGTTGCCACTGAGCTTTACAGGAATATTTTCCTTTAAGGTAATTTAACAAATGGTTACTGTACCTTTGCTCGTATCCCTCAAGAYACGTGCTGGGAGTTTGACTCTTAAAAAATTGACTCTTTGGATTAGGTTCTGAAAGTTCTTCCAGCTGCACAGCACACAAATGGCTTCACAAGTGTGATGATAGTGCCTAGAGGAAGGGGTTTCCCTTTAAAGTCTATTTTATTTAGTTGGATTAAAGGAGAAGGATAGAAAAATTGATTTACTGAGTCTCCCAGGCTGACCTGAGAAGCTAATAAACATGGGATTGATTGTAACATTGCTGAAAGATGGGAATTGTCAAGCTCAGTTTTGTTTATGAGATTACAGCTTCCTTGACAAACTGCTGAAATATCATCCTTAGATGCTTAAGACTTTGCACTGATGCTCCACTTAAAATATTTGCAAGTGCAATAACAGCAGGCTAAAGCTCAACGYAGAGAGGATTGTAAAAACACAGACRWAATAAATCATCTTGTACTTGATCTGTTTGATGAAAATGAAGAGGATGTATTTTTGAATCAATTTAATATCTTCACATACAATTTTAAAGAGGAAAAACTGTAGCATGTGAAGTTTGCAGATGATTTGAGTGAAAAGTATGGAAATCACCATGTAGGTGTCATTGGAAACAAACTAAGTTGCCATGGTTGGCAGCCAGTTAAACACGAGCTGCCAAAGTGGTGGCTCAGAGAAGAAAATAAGATTGTTGGGTGTATAAACAACAAACCACGTGTATTCTGTGGATGCTTTGGTTACTGCAGTACCAAGTCCAGTTTTGGCGTCCATGATTTATCATGAAAAAGATGCTGGCACTCTGAAAAGCTCTCCAGAACAATTTGATGTCTGGAAAAACTCCCTCACCRACTAAAGTGAAGTAGCTCAGTGGCATTTAGTTTAGAAATGACAACGTTAAAGTTTGAGGAATGACTCTGCCTCAAGGAATATAACTGGGAAGGAAATCAGATTTAAGTGCTTTGTGTTATAGACTTGTGGCTTCAAGAGRTTATTTGAATCTGAGACCTTTATAATCTGAACCACATAGATGTAGATTGATTGAGAGGTGAGACTTGAATAGTTATGCCTCATAAGTAGTGAATTTAGTAGTAGTTTACATGGAAAGGTCTTATTTACAAATGTGGTAATTTTTCCATAGTTTGTTGTTTTTCAACCAAAGCTCATAACTTCTTGTCATATGTTAAAGGCTTGATGCAGGTCTCCTTTGGTGAAATTTCCTAATCTAGATTATGCAGGAGGCCAGCTGCAGTAATCATAAGGGTCTGTATGGCAAGCAGGGTAGCTGTTCTATGTATATATACATATATATATATATATATACATATATGTATATACATACATGTATATATATAAATTTTAATTTAAAAGTCTGAATTTTTTGCAGTCATCTTTTTAATTACCACTCAGAAACTGGGACAAAGAATTAACCAATACTAAGCAACCTATGGCTCTTTGCAGTTTTATAATAAAAATTTCATTACTACTACTGGTTTGTGGATATGGTGTGAGAATTTCTGTAATGTGCTGAAACCTCATTGAGGTCTTGCACATCTATATTTGATGGTRTTATTAGACTTGTGGATTTCCACTCATTTACATTCTTCACAGAGGCTCTTGCACAAATGGATTTTAAAGTAGTAGGTGATGAAATCCTTGTTTCAATGTTTCTCCATTGAAAGATCTTTCTGGAAGGTCAGCACTGCACGTGTTACTGTTGGCACAAAGTAAAATTGCAAAGAAGTCATGACATCAGAACCACATGAGGTGTGTTTCCTAGAGAGAGTTATTAGATTTGTTCAGAGAGAGAGGAGAGGCAGGGGTCAGGAGCTGGCATTACATCCCAGAATGCTGAAATAAAGAAAGTAAACCTAAAAGACATCTTTGAGGTTGGGCATTGCTCATTYTCTTGCCATTACGAGTCTCACATTAAGTGGTTCCTGAGTTAATCTGAGAGGACCAGTTAAAAGCAAACAGTGCCAGCCTTATGTGGTAGCAGGGTGGGTTTGGCTACTCAGGGAGTCATCTGTCCCTAAAAGAGAGAAGATGGCAGAATGCTGGAGGACTCACCTGGCTGGTTACATGTGGGCTGCATGAAAAATAAATGCTGGAGCTGCTGCATTGGAAGAGATTTGATTCAAAGCCCTGGGAGAAGTAAATCCACATGTCAACATCCACAAGTGCTGTGGTGGTGCTGAACTGAAGTTCAGCTTTAGTCAGCTGTCCCCGTTTCCTTAAGGGAGTGCCCATTAATTTCCCCCTCCCTAAACAGCAACAGACAGTCTCTGCCTTCTGCTCATAAAAGGAACCTAAAATATCACAGCAATTACTTTCAGTTTGAAGAACTCTGTGTGTGGTCAGTCTCATCCAAACTTGCGTGTTTGTGCTTTATTCCTTGTATGTTTCCTGTAGCTTTTTTTTTTTATCTGTCACAACACATTCACAATCTGCTGCGTGCATAACATGGGTGGGGTGGATTAATAAAGGAAGAAGGGGATGGGCTTTTAATTTGTGAGTTCTGAGGAATTGTTATGAAGGACAAGGGTGGAGGAAGCAGACTTCTCACACCACACAGAGATGCTGTGAGGTCCTTTTGAAGATGTGATTGTTTGTAATTGTCTTGTTCTGTTTTTAGAGGCAGTTGCAAAAGACCTTGAAAGCCGTGTACTTATATATGCTCCATTAAATTGCTTTTTTTTGTTGTTGTTGACTGTAATCCCTCATGTAATCTCTCTTTGTGTGAGCAGCAATGCAGAATTTGAACATGTCTTGCTCATAAGAATCTCTAACCTCTCTTTCCAAAGCGTAATGTTTAAAAACTTGGACCAGAAACCCGCTTCTAGTTCAGCCACCTGTCCAAGTAATACAGAAAGGTCAAAACAGAGGCAGCAGCAGAGGAACAAAAAGCAATAGAAAATGGCACAAAGAAAGGTTTGTTGAGAAGATACAAAAGATACCATTCTGAAACTTAAATTTATTCTTSATTAGTTAGAGAATAAGAGTGATGCTAATCAGGTTAGGCATGCTGGCAAGACAGTAGAAAGAGCAGCAAGACAGCTGARGAGAAGAAATCCCTCTAACCTTCCTCTAAACCTTCGCTAAAGATTAATCCATCTCTGTTGGATGCGCTAATATGTAAGAGAAAAAGGAATGTCTRGCAGAAATAGCAACAGAAGGGCAGTAGATTACATGTCTGAGAGGCTTGAGTTTCTAGAATTAATTGTGACAGTGTCTTTTTATTTTGTATTTCCATGCCTTTTTTTTCTCCCTTTAAATCTATAAAATTAGAGTACTATCTGTCTAAATATGTTAACAAGTGATTGTGACAGTTTGTAAGTGATTGCCTGGACAGGTAAGAAGCCCATGGAAGCAAGTTGGTAGAGATGTTTTCTTTGTTCCTAAGACCACGCTTTTCTCATTTACTTCTTAAAAGCAAAGATGAGTCAATTAATGGGTTAATAGAGGCCTGTTTCTGGGTGTATAATGTAACAACAGTAGTTTGTGAAGCACAGAGTTGAAGATAAATTCATCTTCCTGACTGGACCAGAGTGAAATGCTCTCCTGAGAGGTGGTGGTTGAGCACAAGCCTAGCTTTAGATGTGCTCAGCTGGAGAAAACATTGGTGGTACCTGCCATGACAAAGTGCTCCAGAAAAACATGCTCCAGCTCTTCCACTGCTCTGGAAAAGCTTAAAATTGTGGAGCCAAACTTGATGAGTACAGCTGTAGCCCTAAGTCACATTGATGCCATAAGAATAGGGAAAGCCCTAAAATTTGTAGGGAGTTGTTGTGGGCATTGCTAAGTTGCATCGTGTGAATGAAATGAGCAGTAGCCAGCAGGTTCTCCAGTCCCAGGCACTGAGCRTGGCCCAGCCCCTGTGTCTGTGGTGTTCAGGCTGTAAAAGGTAACCTTGCCTCTTTGAGAGAAACAAAACCATTTCATCCTAAACAACCCACGAGGCCTTTGGGCAGCAAAGCTTTTGTGCTGTWAAACTGAAACCATTTGGTTTCAGAGATCCATTTAGAACTGGGTCCTGGCTAAGGGGAGAAGAGGTTCACCCCRAGCAGCCTCTGTGGTGATGTGAGGGGCAGTGCTTTGTCCTTCCTGTTCCTGCTGACATCTGTTGCCCCTTCACTGTGCAGTTGGAAGTCACTGCGCTGTCAGCTGGATCACAGGCTGGATTTTTCCTCTAGGAAACTTCTGCCCACCTCTTGATTTTGTTGAAAAATGTCGCCCTACTAAGARCCCTTCTTGGCTGAGTAAAGGATGTAGAGATAACTGAGGTTGAGGAGGAAGGAGTAGAGATTTCTAAAGCTGGTTCTGCTGACAAAGTCAGCATGTTTGAGGAACTACACCCTAAAGCAAAAGGTTAAGGAATGTAGAAACGCTAGAATATAAACCATGAAAGGGTGTGGGGAAATGCTTCCAGAGTTAGGGTTATTTTATAGTGGAAAGTTTTGATACTTTTTTTTTTACTTGTTGATTTTAAGATGCTTATCTGCTGAATTGCATTCTTTCAATTTTGGTATGTATGCTATGGAATTTCTATAGTTAGCTAGAAGAAAGTAATTCAGACATGTATTTCAAATATAAACAAGAAGTAGGAAAAYGAAAAAAAATTTTGGAGAAAAAACCACATGATATAAAGGGAAGAATATGAGCAAAACAAAGTGATGCAATAATTCAACACTGGTGTAAAGTATGCTGGCAGGACTTAATGAAAGCAAGGATCTCATTTGTGGTCTGCAGACCGGTTCCATAAAAAGTGATACATTGAACTTAGGAAGAATGACTGCTAGGCCTCAACCTCATTATTCCACTCTTAAGTCCAAGGAACCTTAGTTCATGTCAAATGCATCAACATAGGAAAAGCCACTTAGATCTGAGAAGGGTGTTTTGGTTTTTAGTTTGTTCTTTTTTAAACCAACAACAAAACAAAAACTAGGAGAGAGAAAATATGTTGTGTACAGAGAAACACTTTTATTAGTGTGCCAGACTGCCAAGAGTGATTGTGACATCTCCTTCATGAAACACATTAGCAACAGAAGAAATTAATAGGTCACAATATTAATTCATCTGCTCTGTCTTCCAGGGAGGGAAAGAACAGCCAAGACTTGCAGTCTGATGCTGTCCCTGAAAAAGCATCTTTGTGTTTATGAATGCATTAAGGGAGATTACGTAGGTGATGTGAAAGTACATGGTTTTGGACTTGGAGATGATCTCTAAATGGGAGGAAGAAGTTTTACTTTGATGCATCTGAAAAGATGTGAAAGATCTTGAAGAACTTCGTAGCAGGAGAGTTCTACTGTCATTTCTGTTCAGGGAATGATGTCTTTGAGCAGCTGAGAAGGAAACTTACATTTAGTCAAAGTGGCTTTTGCATTTTCTGTGTATATCACTGTATACTGAATGCAGATGCCTAATCTGCAATAGGAAGAAAACCTTTCATTTTAGGAGTCTTACTGAAGTGTGCTTACCTGTGGTTTACAGTCAGGAGCAGTAGGAGTACAGCAGCATCTTAATTCCTTCTCCAAATCCTGGCAGAATATCACCAAACTGCTAATAATTGCTTTTTTTTTTAAAGAGCTTTCAGTTCATCTCTTTACATGAGTTCAGAAATGAGGGCTTGTGCATTTTTCAATAGCAAAGTTAAATGTTTAAAACTGGTGAAGAAGGATCTTCAAAATTATTAATAATTAATTTAAATACTTACTCATATGCTATGTTAGCACAAAGGTTTTTTTCTTCATGTAATGATACACAGTGCAGGAACTGATGTCTATCATTAACATCACCTAATGTTTTCCTTTATAATCTTTTAGCTTTAAAATTGTTGTAGCATGAAGGTTTTTATTAGAATGTTCTCTGCTGGATTGTGTGTAAGGATTGTTCTGAGAACTGGGGTTGAGGGCAGGTGGTTGGTTCCCTTCATTCCAAAGATGACCTCTCAAGAAAATTTGAATGAATTTGGTGAATTTCCCATAAGAACACATGTGATTTTGGGCTTCTGACTTTTAAAATGGAACAGCAGGCATTGCCTTGTTAATAAACACATACCTGTTGTCCCCTTTCTAAAATTCTTTCTGCATTTGCATGGCCCATTGGGCATGTTCAGTGAAGAACTGCTCAATGTGGTGGCTGTGATTTGGGATGATTCCACCTCCCAGCAGTACATTCCTCTTGCTCACAGGCCTCAAAATGGGGTGTGCCTTGGAGCTGCCAGGTGTGCCAGGTGGTCCTGTGGCAATGAATGCTGCTGTGATACATCATTGTTCAGTTACAGCTGAAAATTAATACACAGGCATGGCAATCTTGTTATTTTTCAGCTGGAAGAGCTGAAATGGTGTGTGCTGTTTCTGAGTGCTTGAGTTCAAAAACCTCTGTATGAGGTGAAAGAGTCATGGTTCTGTCTTTGGCTTTTTGGGGCTTGGTTTTTTCAGTTATAATATCTGCAGAGTATATACTACAGTTTTGGAAAATATGTTTTTCTGTCCTTTCTTGTGTTTAAATTAAAAATGTTGGCTCTTGAGAGGATTTGAATAATGCAAGTACTCAGYGTTACAAAATATTTTTGTTTTTCAGTTCTGAAAACAAAGGGAGCGCAGCCATAAATTCGAAGAGCAGCCAAAAGGAAAGCACAACTCTACCTGCACTTTTGAAGGTAAGATTTTTATTGACTAATATTTATTTTAGGGAAAACCTTCCACCTCTGCTTGTGACTATTTGTTGGAGTTCTGATGTTGGATACACTCCTGTACTGCAGTGTGGCACCAGATTGCCATATTCTGGRTTAGGGTCCACTATGCCAGGGTTCTAATGGAGATGCTGAAGACAGACAAACTATTTGTGCTTCACATTCTTTAAACAAAATCCACGTATTTACAGGAAAGAACTGGGGCTTCAGTGCTGATTCCACATGCAGCTTGCCRCTGAAGAAGAAAACTAATATTTTTATCAAACCATGTTTTCAGGCATTGCTCTAAAGTACCTTTTCTGTATAATTTATGAATATCTAACCAGCAAGTCTGTGCTTGCCTGAAGGTCTGCTGGTTGCCAGCCAGAGCACTGTAAGATCTTTGTGCTGAGATTTGTCTGTACGTCGGGTGCTCCTCACCAGTTACCCGTGTTAATCATGCTTGTCTTGTCCTGTAAGTGTTGTACTGCAAGAAAAGGACATGTTCCTCTGTGATCAGGGCTTTCTCCTGTGGCACTAGACACACCTCTAAAGTTGTGCTTAGATTCAGCCAAATATCATAAATAATTACATACAGGACAGGTGATAACTGCTGTCACATCTTGCCCTGCACTGACCTGTTCTAGTGATCCAGTCACTAAGCAATTTTGCTTGAATTTTTGGGKTTTTTTCTGACTTRTCTCAGTGCAGTGCAGATAATATCATGGCTGCTTCCCCAAAAGAGTCTTGGCTAGTCTACTAGATTTATTTGTAGGCTTCTTGGCACACTTAAYCTGAGATTTCTATCCCATGTTGCATTTATTGAGCACTCGTGGTGTGTGGAAAAGTAAGTGCTCACCTTCTGTAGTGCCTRCAGTCCCTGTGTAGTTGCACCCTCAGTATCTAGGGACCATTTGTTTGGGCTTCACCAAARTTGGAGACTTAGCAGTTGCCTCTATAAAGACCCCAGCAGGGTTATTTGCTCAATAAAATTCCATCTTTGACTGGTTTGTCTACAGCAAGGTGGGGAACAATGTTTGTTCAGAAGCCGGGTGGATTCAAGCCAACTGTCAGTTCAGAGCTCCTGGAAAATGCCACTGCATGGCTTCCTGTTACCATAAATCATTGATGTTATGCCTTGGAATGCAGGCAGAAARGTTTCTGATAAACCAGACAAGACTCTATCTACTATAATAGAAGAAAATTTTCTCAGTTTTTAAAAAAATCCATTTTTCTGTGTCAGATCAGTTAAAAATTCCAAATCAGATTTTCCTTTGGAGGRGGGTCCACCTCAGGACAGGACAGGAAGGGGAAGCATTCAGGGTTCAGCACTAGGAGTTGCTTAAAAGGAAGTATGAATRGGGCTAGGTCTCAAGGAAAAAGCAGCATGTGTAGGTGGAACAAAGCAAGCATAGCAAGTTTAAGTTACCTAAGAGCATTTCTTTCTTGCCAAAAACTAAATCTGATTAATTTTTTTTTAATTTACAGAAGCCACAATTCCAAATCTTTCCTGCTGAATCTGTTTCAGTAGTCTTTTACTCAGAACTTGTGTTTTTATAACGCTGTATTAAAAACTGGTGCCAACATTAGTGCTGTTAAGTTTTTTCCCAGGTATCTGATCTCCTCTTTGTCTTGCCATGACTTTTTATTTAATTATATTGTTTCAGACCTATGCTAAAAAGCCTAAAACCGTGACATTATCTTTGAAATAATACCTGGTGTTTGTATAGGCTTTAGGAAGAAGGTGTGGTTTTCATACTAGCAGAATGTGTGGGCTCTTCAGCTGTACTGAGAGCTTCCTGTCTAACTTTCCTCTTTCTTAAGCTGATCAAAAACCTTGTGATGCACTTGAACAGTTTCATATGCATGGTAGTGAGTATTTTGAGCAGTCTAACTTTTTATCTTGTGTGCACAGAAATTACAACTAGATAGTAAAAACTTACTCAGAGGAAGTAGAGAAAGTATTGGTTTTTTGATGCTCCCCTCACTACATTTTCTGCAGAAAATATTTTATCTATTTTTTCCTCTCACTGCTGTCTYCAGTACACGCTTGAATTTTGGTAACACCACATTGGCCAAAATAAACTGTCTTTTGCAAAGATCACCAGACTGCACTTGAGCAGTTGGAGAGAACTGCTGCTTTCTTAATTGTGGTGTTGGGATAATCTTAAGAGTCTTTTCCAGCCTAAATGATTCTATGAAAGGTATGATCTGTGTTATTAAAAGATGCTTCAGGTTTTTTCATCCAATCATCAAGGTTACTGTAGGCTGACAAAAAAAATGTTATGGAAAGTGTGTTTTGTAAAGAATGTCTGAATCTATACTTGGACCAGTTTTGGGCWGTTTCCAAGCATGCCCATGTCTCTGAGCTGTGCTTCTACCTGAGCATTTCAGGTGGATGGTAACTAAAAGTGAAACCATGTTGTTGTCTGTGTTAGCTGTCACCGAGTTAATGAACCATCCTATTTCTGATAGACTTCCATGCTGTGATTTTGTATATTCATTGGCCATCTTAGCAGGAGGCCAGGGGCGAAATAGTAGAGGAGCTGTAAGTCTGTGATTTAGCAGCAAAGGTCRAATGTCTAAATTATAACTGACTGGGTGAGTGGAGCTGGGAATTGTGCCCAGCTATGGTAGTTCTTTGACTCTTCTGAGCACTTTAGACACCAYTTCTGTACTTTACCCCTGTTATTTTTTCCCTGCAGTGAAATATTTGCCTCATAAAGGGAGGAAAAGATATTTTAATGCGCACCTTTTGAAAATGTTAAGCCTAATTTTTCTGTGCRGCAATGGGGACTTTATCAGTCGTCACTTGATCATTTTAAAGAAAATATTACTGAAATGTATTTTCTCTGTCTTTTAATTGATTGCAGAAAGTACACCACCCCCTCCCAATATTTATTTACGGATTTTGCTTTGCTTCTGTTTCTTTGAATTAGGGCTGTAAAGAGTGTCCTTTCTGAGTAAACGCTCCGTTTGAGCAGCGTGATTGCTGAACAGATGGTTGTGTGGATGTAAACAGCTCTTGAACTTCATGTTTAGTGTGTGAAGTATCTGCACTACAGAGTGTCCAGTACACATTAGTATATCATTAACTTCACTTTTAGTGCTGCAGGGACTTTGTTTTCAAAGGGAATATTGTAACAATGCTCCCTGAAAAAGGGTTTAATGGTCCCTGGATATCCTTCCTGTGGCAGTGCATGGAGAAAATAGGCCATAACCCATTAGGAAGAAATTCTTAAGCATCTCAGCACAGAAACCACCATGTGGGCTGTGTCAGGCAAACCCAAAAGTTCCAAAAAATAAGTGCAAATTTGGTACACCAAATGTATAATTTAGGTTACAGTATTTTAATAGCATCAAGCATCTATCATTTGGCCCATAGGCTCAAGCTTGAATCAACCTGAGACAGTCTCAACCTTCATAGAAAACTCAGGGGCAGAAAGTACAGCAGAGATTATCAAGTCTGCTCCTGTGCCCCAAGGTGAGATCTCTGTATCTATGTCATACCTGATAAAASTTTGTCTGACTCATTCTCAAAGACCTCCAGGGATGGAGATCTCTTAAGATCTCTCCAGCCTCATCAGACAACTGTTCTAYGAATTTCATAGACCTTATAATTAAAAACCCTTTTTCTTAACATGCCATCTGAAGCTTCTGTGCTACAAATTAAACCTGTAGATAATTGTCCTCTGACAAGTACTCCTGTATACTGTGAACATGGAAAACAGGGATTATTCTGTAGCTCTGCTTTCTCACATGAATTTCATTTCAAGGTAACATAAAGATGGCTGTATTTAAGCAGGAGACATGATATTAAATTTTGATGGCAGGGACTGCAATTATGTGATAAGATGGAGCCAGCTTCTTTTTGGAGTTGCAACGGGTACAAGTTGGAACATGGGAAATTCCAGTCACCTATATGAATTTCCTTCTTTGGTTTTTCGTGGGTTTTTTTTTTCCCTTTACTGTAAAAATGGTCACATATTGGAACAGTTTGCCCAAGTGAGTTGCAGAATCTTTATGCCTGGAAATACTCAAAACAAAGCTGGATGAACCAGAGCTGCTTTGTGCAGGAGCACAGACTGCATGACCTCCCCAGCCACATTCCTTTCAGCCTAATTTGTGCTGTAATTCTCTGTCACAAAATTTTTCATCCAGTGTGCCAATTTACATGAGACTTTTTTAGAAATCCCATGAACTTGCTGGATATAGGTTGCTGTTGCTACTGAATGTCCCTTATTCTGACTATAATTTTAAGTTTTACAAAAAAGTTAGAAATCACAATTAAACCTAGAGTCTTAGTTAACTACATACTGTTTTCCATATAGCATGGGGTGGGGATTTATATTGTCATGGTTCCATTTTATATTTATTTTATTTCAAAACTCTCATAGTTTTAAATTTCATCACTAATTATCTAAGTAATGTCTGCTCAGGCTGTCTGTGAATTCCTGCTAAATTCCTGACTTAATAATTAAAAAGCAGAGAGAGGAATGCTTTTTCTTTTGATAGTCAAGGGAGATGGACTACTGCTGCCAACCATGAATTTTTTAAAAACCTGAGGGTTACTTTTAAAATCTSTTGCTGTCACTGTCGACAGCAACAAATGAAAGATATAACAAAAATTGTCTAGGAGTTTGTACYATCAAGATTTGTCTTGTGAAAGCTGAAAGCAGATATTTTTTTCCTCAGCCATGATGTAGACTTTTGTTGAAATGTAATTTTATAGGTGGTACCTTTTAGTTTCCCAGGATACTTTGTTAAATTGATGGTTGATGTTAACAGCTGTATGTGTTGAGGGGGATATTTCAAGATCATCCCATCTAAAGTTCTGGTAAATTCCCTTGCAATATTGAAGATTTTTAGAAAGAATGATCTTGAAATGTGCTTCCTTCTCGACTACTTTTGTTCTTCAAAGAAGGGATCATGAGCAGGGAACTTTGTTTCAGGATGGGTGGGGAAAAAAAAAGGCTTAAATCTTGGTCTGTTTAGCTCAGAAAACCAGCAGACAGGGGAAGCAGAAGTGTGATGCCAGGTGCTATAATCTGCCAATAGAATGTAAGTGCAGGTGGAAGTCATACCTTATCCCATTCCCAGTGTACTGTCACCTTCTCCTTTGAAAAGGTATATTTCACCTTTTTTTTTTTTCAATCCAAGCTTCGAGAAATTGTCAAATAAAAGAGAACAAAAATTGTTTAATGTTTGTGAAAATATATTTATTAAAAGGCAGTGAAAGTGTAGTCCTGGAAGACTTTGGGGGAAAGAACAGAAGTAAAACGGACAATTTAATTCTTTTCTCTCTGGCTCTACAGTAGCCCTTGTAGTAATGAGGTGATGGTTGCATACTTAGAAGTGAATACCAGTTTTTAATCTTCAATCAGAGCTTTAAAATAATTTAATGAGAAAATTCAGAAGGGAAAATTTTCAAGTAGCTCTGMAAATGGTGTGAAGAGAAACTTTTAAATTAAAAAGTTAATTTGGTCATTCTAGAGACTTTTACTGAGTTTAAAATTCCCTGTGAAGGTGACCCAGCAGAAACTTTATTTCAAATTGTACCTCCTTTTTTCTACCTTTTCATTTGAAATGTTCACCCTGACCACTATATCTGTTGTTCTCGTTGGGGAATGTATCTCTGGATACTTCCTCAGATTTTAGGAGAATACTATAGAGTTTCAGAGAAGGCTTGTTTCATCTTTTCTTTCCTCATCTGACAAATTAAATATACATTAACGACTCCTTGCTGTTTCAAGAATTCAAATGGATAAACAAATTTTCGAAGTCCCAGTGCTGAACTTTGAACAGATGCTGTTGTCTTTCCAAATGTTAAATAGTCATTGACTTTAAATAGSTTTATTTTTAAAAATGCAAAACTGATACAGTTTAACTAAAAGTCTCTTCCTGTTGTTTGRCTTTTACTCCTGATTATGAAGATGCCATGATTTCATTAGTTTTCTAGTTACTTTTGTCTTCCGGGGTTGCCATGACCTGATTTTTTTCAWATCAAACCAAGCAGAGAAATGAGGATGTGGAAGGAAAACTTCACAGTATTAAAAAGCCAAAATACTCAGGTTAATTGGGTATTTGTAGAGGTACTGAGTTTATAACTTAAGTTCCCCAAAACCCCAAGTCACTCTTTGTTTCTTTTGGGGGGTTTTTGCTTTTTCTCATTAGTTAAAAAGTGTGTTTTAGTAAAGACTAAATAGTTTTTTACAGTGGTGGACCTCCATTACATCTTCTACASCACCACTCTAATTACTGGCTTAAATAGGAAAAACCCATTTTAACCATGTATTTTTTCATACCATTTTTTCTCRTGAGCACTAACAACAGTGGACTTTTAGGGGTTCCTGTTTTGCATTTCACTATCCGATGGTACTTCTGCCTGAATTTTTCTTCATGCCATTCTAATATCCATGGAAAAGCTTTGTTCTTAATCTATGTCTCACTATATGCAATAGTTTTTCATTAGATTTCTATATGTATTCCCTCCTCTTGGTTGCAAAAGCCTAACAGATTTTCATCACAGTTCTTGAAAAAACAAAAGCTTATTTCACATGTGGATTTAAGGCACCTCAGTGTGTCCCACTCACTGAGAARGAGTGGGAGATTACACCAAAGATCCTTTAACTTCCCAGAGAAAGAAAATCTGTTGAAAAACCTGCACTGTGGGGATGAACTAGCCTGCCACCAGTCCCAGCTATATCACTGTGGATTTTGCTTAGCACCCGTAGTTTATATACTGTGTCAGTGTTTGAACTGAATGAGATGCTCATAATTGTTAAATGAAATGCAGCCATCTCAGTGGTGTTGAAAGGTCAAAGCTAAAGCACGGAACAAGATTAATTTTCCTGTACTATATGTGGCAATGCCTTCGTGTGCTACTTTGTGCACCCAGCGCTTCAGCCTGAAGCTGTTAATTAATTTCTAAATGCCAGCAAACAGAAACTCAGGAGTAGCGCTGTGACCCGTTCTCAGATCAGGATGTTGGGGTTAAATGGCTTGTTGGAAGTCCCTGGGRTGAATTAGTGATGATCCTAGCTTTCTGATGGCAGGCCATCTTTTCCCACAAGTGCRGGAGAGATGAGGTGGTAGAAGGTTTCTGTGCAGGGGGCAGGATGTTCTCCCAGTGCCGCAGGACAGGCAGCCTGAGAGGTCCCTGCACGGCTGTCTGGAGTTTGTGCTTGGTAATGAGCATTCATTCATGGGGAGGGAAATCCCAAATGTCTGGCAGTTGTGGCTGCAAGCTAATGCTTTGTTCATGGAGATCTGTGTTTTAATGCTGGTAATGCTTTCATTTCCCTCATTAGGGCAATAAAAGAGGTTGTATTTTTGGCAGACGGACGTAGCCCTTGCTGACTGAGAACCTCTGGCAATTCCAACTTCAGCCACYGAGCTGCTGAGAAAAGATGCTTTACAAGGGTGGTCACAAGGGTTCCCTGCTGGGCAGGAGGTGAGGAAAACTGAGGTAACCTGGCAGGTTACCCTCCCCAGGGTGCTGCTGTGCCACATTGGGGGTTGTTCACCTGGGCCTGCCTGCCGAGGTGTAGCTGGCCCAGGGTGGGTGTCCGTGCTGCAGCCTGGAGTGGATTACAGCCCRGAGAGGATAAATCAGCTGGGATAACAATCCTGCCYGCCTGGAGAGGATAAATCAGCTGGGATAACAATCCTGCYTGGGATGTGGCATGGGGCCTTGTCCCCTGAGCCCCAGCTGGCAGGTGTCAGTGCAGCAAAGTGGGAGCACAGTGCCCAGACACAGCGTYGCTTRTCGCTGCGGTCTTCTCTGTCACCTGATTGAAGTCATAGTCTTGTTTCACATTCTGCCACACCAGCCTGGTTACTTGTGAGGCCACAGGCCCATAGGATAATTCAGGTTGAAGGGACCCCAGAGTGTCATCCAGTCCAGCCTCAGTTCAGCTACAAGGTCAGGCCAGGTCACCCAGGGCTTGCTCAGTGAAACTCGGAGGAACGAGTTGCCAAAGGACTAAAAGCTAATTAAAGCTTCATGAAGCCTGTCACAAGCAGGAGAGCTCACAGAGAGTGGGAAAGGGGAGGCAAGGGGGAGACTGATGACAGTTCATAACAAGAGGAGCAGAAAGACAGCACTACAGCAGGAAAATTTTTTTCCTTGGATCAGCAAGGATCTCAAAGGGGATCTGGCAGGTAGGTTTCCATCCAGAAACCACTGTTTTCTTGGTGAACCGGAGAAACTATTCAGACTGCTGTGACACTGTAAGAAGACTTTTTAAATTTATTTTTCTTTGACTGATGACATGAAGTGTAGGCCAAATAAGAGTCACTGGTGTTCTTGCAGTGTGGTGAATAWCAAACTGCTCAAGCTTAATTGTGACAGGGAATCAAATGCTCTATCAAGGTTGCCAGAGGCTCTGACTGTTGAAAACTGGTGGGATGTACCACAGAAAGGATTACTTTATATAAACTCTGCACCCTTACTTTTTTTTTTCCTGAGTGCTCATTAGGGGCTTCTATCAGAGACAGACTGGGAGAGAGGCATTGGGAATGCTCAGTCAAAGTTTCTGTGGTACTGGCTCGTGGAATTGCCACCGTGCTGCATGTTCAGCAGGCACTCATGCCTGGAGGCTCCTGCTGTGCTAGAGGCTTACTGGCTTTCATGAACTAAAATCATGTGCTTTTGTCTCAGCCATTTGAATATGGCACCATCTTAAAATACAAACTTCAAAATCTGCAGCAGGAGCAGTGCTGTTTGTATAATGCTTCAGACTTTGAATTGAGATTTTGTGTGCAAATGATGAAATACCAATAGCTCAAGCTGTCTGTTATGGCAAAGTGGAACAGGAGGGAGAATATATGGAGAGTAGGATTGATTATATTGAAGGGCAGAAAGAAGGATTTGCATAGTTTCTGTGTTAGGACTTATTTGAAGATATATGTGGATATTAAGCACAGTGTAAATTTTCTCTGTGGCTTTTTTTCAGGCAAGACGCTATTTATGGTTAAAGGTATGGAAGGACCCTTTCATATTAAAGCTTCCTGTTCTTTTGATTTACCAAAAGTTAAGTAAAGAAAGGAAGATTAAAGAGGAAGRAAAGTCTAAATAGATTTCTGTTTCTGGAAGCAGAGACTACAAAACAGCTTTTCAAGCAGGGCATAAATTATGCTCACAAATAAGCAGCACAGTCTTTATAAGTGTTATGTCTCAGAGCTTCTCAGAGAAGACTTTCACATGTAGAGATTTAACTATATTTGATGTCTCAGCTCCTAATAGGAAAAAAAAAACAAACCCTCCACTAGTTTCTGAATACAAATGTTTTTTAAAAATGGACAGAACCGCACCAAACGAAACAAAAGCAAACACTTATAAGACTAAACTGTTGTCAAGTTTTTTAAGTAACTATTTCTTTTATASTTAATGCATTTAGTTGTTAACTTCATAGATATTTTAATAGTTAATATAAATATTTATGGCTTAAAAGGGCTGTGCAGAGAAAAGAATAAGATTTGTGTGCATTTCCTGCACTGAGGTACTCTTTTAGGTTAGACAAATCTGTGTGAACGGTGTAAATCACAAAACTACRGAGAAATGCCCTCCTTCACTTAAAGTTGAATTAAAATCTGGCATTGAAGAATGGTGAGGTGTTAGTCAAAGTGAAGGAAGAAAATATGACAGTAGAACTTTGAAGCTGACATGGTGAATCATTCACTCATCAAATTTTGGAAATAATTATGTTTTCTTGTTTCTGTTTTTTATTTCCTTATGCAAAGTACTCAGTTCCTCTGAGATAAATTCAATTATTTAAGAGCTTCATTCCAGGCTCATGTGTTACTTGYCTAATACTGAAGACAGCAGCAAGAGCTGTAGCACATCTACAGGCTGCACTGTTGGCATCTTCGTTTCCAGGGGTGGGTTTGGGTAGAGTAAATCTCTGATCCCACGGGGGTGACTGCACCCCTTTGTGATGCATCAGCTGTTGATCAGAGCAGTATGGGGGGAGTGGTGAGGTTTGTCACAGGTGGGATGAAAAAAGCCAGAGTTTGACTTAGCCCACTTCTAAAAGTTTACTTAGAAGTTCAGTGTGGTTGTACAATTGTCTTGCCTGTGCATAGAAAATGGACGTTGTGTGGATTTCTCAAGGACTAATTAATGCTGTTCAATTTCTATCCTCACAATTCCTATAAACAATTCAATTTTCAACACATGCATCTTTTAATATTAAGCAATTGCATCTGCTCTGTATTTAAAGGGTAAAAAAGCGTTGCTTGAAGTTTAAACACCACTGCATCAATATCACTAAAWATATCTTGAAAGTTCGTAAGAAATTGCTGTTCCCCAAGGATGAACCTGAGTTCATTAAAACACTTTTTTCATCATTAACATGATCCTAGGTGGCCTATTAACAAATAAGCCTGCTGGCTTATTTAAGATTACTTCARGTAGAAATAGGATTGGTCACCTAGTGGAAATAGTAGCTTTCTGTGTAGGTGTTGCCCAATTTGAAACAATTACTCTTATCCAAATGTATTGTTGACACAACTAAAATTTGCATAGGACTTTTTGTTCATGTTCTTTCCCACTCCTGTTGAGCAGGATAGATTTCATCTGAGAAAAGCTTGGGGTAACTTTAATCTGTGTTAATAAACTGGGTTGAATCAGGAATTGAAATTACAGGGTTGTACTGTAAAGATAAAATAGACAGCAATAGCCTATGGCACCACTACAAAGGGTGGGGATGGGGGAGGGAGGTGCTTCCCAGAAAGCTTTAGTCCAGGGAAAAAAACACATTTGCAGATTGTGAAGCTGAAAATGTGGCTATTAGTGGTGTTTGTGAAGCCTTCCAGTGAAGTTGCATCACCCTTTTGGGCAGATGGTCTTGACAGAAGTAACCTGAGCTTGGACAGCAGTCCTTGGATCTCTGAGAGGAGCTGACCCAGAGGAAATTCAAGGGCATAAACTGGTGAGGAGTAGAGCTTGCCTTGCCTTTGGGTGTAGATGCTCAGCTGAGTTGAGGGAAGAAATGAACATGTGGTTTGAATGAGGTGAAGCTCTGCCGTGGTGCTCATTCGTTTCAGTTCACTGATAGGCAGTTCAGAAGGTCAGAGGTGCAGGGCTGCTGCTGCTCTGTAGGACCTTGGCTGTGTGAAACCAGGAAAAGAGTGCTGGAGACTGTGGCAGGCAACAAATCCATTTGGAAACAGCTGTGCAGTTGAAGGAGAGCTGGTCAGAGGGTTCAACAGCAAGTTGCTAAGGATAATAGGTAGGATTCACCTCTGGGATGTGAGTTGAGTTTGTTTTATCCCAATTCTGTTCTTGATTCTCCTCGGTTTTTCAAAGTGCAGAAGGCTGGGGGGTGTTTGTGTTTGGCTGTGGTGTTCTTGCCTGCATTTATTTGCAAGCTGAAAACTGTTCTCATAAGCACATGGAGGTTTGTTTGTGAAGTTGTGCTTTCTGAGAGGATTAATCTGAAGTGTGAAATAACTGTTCCTTGCTTCTTCCCCATGTTTTTGATGCCAGTTGAAGCAATTGTTACCATCTGTCTTGTATTTTTTTTCCACTGCAGCTGCTTTGGGAATATTCTAGCCTGTGCTAGTCCTTCTTACTTTTTGTGGAATAGGGTTCTCTTTGGTACAAAAAGAGAAGACAATGAGCAGTGGGCTTTAACCTTTTTAAATKACAGATCTCCTGAAAGGAATACAATGCATAGGTGCAAATTAAAATCAAGGAATTAGGGAATGTGTGAAAATGWCAGGAACCATCATCTTTATGTGCTTTTTGTATTTATCTTAGGCTTGTCAAAATGAAGAGAAGAACCATTCCACAGAAGAGCTTAGCAAGTCTGAAATCCAGGAGGAGCTGAAAAAGGCTAATAGCCTTCCTAGTTTGACTCCTGGAAGCAAAACATCAGATAAAGACAAGCAACCTCGAGAAGGCTTTTTTCATTTCCTTGGAAGCTTATTTAATATTGCAACAAGATCTTCTCTGGTAGAATCTAAATCCTCTACCTTCCAAGATGAACCCAACAGATGTGAAAAGGATTTACAGAGCACAAATACCTTTCCAAAGAACACACAGCCAAAGCACACAAAAACTGAAGAGCCTACAGCTAGAAAAAAAGAGGATTCTGTAAATAAAGATGATGCCATCTTAAATAATRTTGGGAAAGATATCACACGGGATCCTCAAGGAGGCTGGAAACAATCCTCAGATACAGAAAAGTAAGTTTTAGAATTTATTATTAAATATGTTGATGTTTGTGTGTGTGTACAGAACTATGCTGACCAAGTTCAGCTGACTGTGTGAGAAATGTCTGTCATTTGTAAGGGTGTTTGGAGTGGCCCTGGCTTGACTTTGTGCAAAACTCCAGTAGCAGCTGCCCTAAATAAATGAGCAGGGGAGAAGTCAACTGCAACAAAATATAACTTTAAAGAAGTTGTTTAGACTTCTCCTGAATAGATGTGGCATTTACAAATATGTTAAGAAAAGAAGTGTAAAGAACTTATTTCCATCCATATTATGGCCTATATAAAAGCTTGAATGTTTGTTATTTTTATATCTCAGCAGTTCAATAATTTTACTTCTGCAAATAAGGTTTTCTCACTTTTAAATTATTTTCCTAGTTTATTTGACTGGGTGATTTTTGCTTGTGTGATTTTTTTTTCCCCTTGTTCTTTGGGGTTTTCCTGTGATGTAAAGAAGGTTATGTAAAGCACTCAATTTCAATTAGCCAAAATATGGATCATTCTTTATAGTACTGTAGTGTTTTTAAAAGAAGATTAAAAAAAAAAAAAGTGTTGGCAAGAGCACCATTATGTATTTGAGAGTAGAGAACTTAAAACACTGGCTGTGGTAAACACTGTGTATTCCAAAACCTTTTATGACTGTCATAAACATAGATATCAGTTTTCCAAAATCATTTGTAGCTGTTATGTTGGAAATTTGGCTGCATGTGGGTCAGCACAGCATGGATTTGGAGTTAGGTGTGAATGTGTGCCTGTGGTACCTGTCCAGTTTTTGATGGGGATGTGGAACATGGACTCGTTTGTGGGCAGTGGATCTGCAAGTGATGATGACTCAGGCTTTCAGTATGGCCCAGAATATTTATTTCAAATTTMAGCAGAAAGTAGTGATTGGGAGTAACCAGGAAGTCTCTCACAGTGCTCCTGCTTGGATTGCAGAGTGGGAGGATGGGCTCAGAAGAAACACCTTTTTTTCTTCTATTTTTTTTTTAATTAATTTGAGTTGTGCTCAGTCTATTTAYTGGGGGCATGTGAAATGTTTCATCTCCATGTAGGAGGTCAGAGACAGCCAAAATAGCTGCTTGTTGAATTCCATTTCCATACTGGGGATGTCTCCAGCACTCTGCCCTTACCTATTATTTGGCAGAATAATTATTTGAAGCGTTATGTTATAAATGCAGTGGCTGATCAGGATGTGAATAGCTGATGTGATACCTATTTAAGTGAAGTTAAAACTGTATTTCTACCTTCAAAATACAGTAATTAATAGTAATACTGGTTGTGTTCCGTTGAGCACTCTGGTTTGGTCTGTGACGTGGTTGACTGGTTTTTAGCCCAGCCTCTTATCATGGTATCACCCATCTGACTGTGCTTTTTCCAAGCTGCAGCTCAGCACCACCGCTGCTTTGATCAATGCAGGAGAAAAGTTCTCCTCCCCTCAGTTGTTCCCAGGAGAGCCCAGGAGCGTGGTGTTATTTGGTCTGGTTCCTGAGCAAACTGTGTTCCCCAAAACCTGTCRGACAGGCTGGGTTGCTGCATCAGTCTCTTGCTGCTATTTGCTGTTTCTGTAGTATGTCCTTCACTGTCTATGCAGAATTTACAGGCTAAGATGGATCTYATTCCCCTTTTTCTTCTTCTGAATTCTTCATAAAAATGTAGATTAATAAAATAAGGCATTTAGCAAAGTTTGAAGAGTTTGGAAGGTGTGGGTATTAACTTGATGAGGTGACTTCTGCTCTGTACAGAAATTTTTGAGTTATTTTTGTTTTCCTGAAGTCAAAGTTACAGTTGGATTTTTCAATTGCCCATCCTTTGGTGTTGTCCTGTATTGTTAGGTACAGTGTAGATTTTTTTCAGTGTAGATTTGTCTCATGGCTAGGCAAGCATGAAAGAATGTGTGTTGCTAGTTTGGAGGTAAGGGAGGGTTGGCCTATATACAGAATGAAGCTTTTCCGTGGAAAATAACTTTTGTTAATGGAGGAAAAATTGTATTTTTTTTTTCATTGTAGCTGTTGTAAATTAGGGGAAACATTAAACCAGTCTATGTCCTTTTAAGCTCATTCTCAAAAGTACAGTGTACATTCTGCCCTTTTTGGCTTGGGATACTAACAAGTTAGACAATCTCTGTGTAACTTTAATTATGTTTTTCTCTGCCTGACCACACAATGTGAGCTGCTCTTCTGAAGCAATTAGTAAAGAAAAATTGGAATGACTGCAGGGAAGAAGAGGCTTGCATTGTTTACCTTTCTAAAAAGTTTGAATAACTGTTTTCTTAGTAAGGATAACTGGTTTTGGTTTTTTTTCTTTTATGGAAGTGGTTCTGCTAGATTTGTTCTCTTTTAGTTTATAAAAGTTTRAAGGATGTAGAGTAGTTTATTCTTCTCAGTACTAGCTGAGTTTTTTACTTAATATTAACTACCTGGTATTCAGTTAGCATGACTAAACTGTAAAAATGCTCTTGGTTGCTGCCAGTTGGCTGAAGAGTCTTCTTGGGAGTGGATGCTACAATCACATGAGGGATGATGGGAAGAAGGGGTAAAGCACAAAGCAGCAAAGGTGTGAAAACCATGAAGAGCAAAGATGAYGTGAACATAAGAGTGATTGAGTCCTAAAAGTCATGTGGGATGTGCTAGTGAGCCATTAAAAGCCAAAGGTATTGGTTCCATTGATAGTTGCATTAAACTGCAGTTTCAGCATTTTCTGTAGAGGCAGGAYGTAGCAGAGAGCTTTACAAATCCTTGTGACCACTGCATTATTAATCTGACCGCAGTTTCCTTTGTCCTGAGGAAGATGTAAATGAATTTGTTAATTCTACACTGCAGTGAAGTACTGCATTAGGGACTGTCWCTGGTTAGTGAGGAGGTTGCAGTGATAAGTGGAAGAGGGATGGTTGTTAGATTGCATAATCCCCATTAGAGTTGTATAARAAAAGAAAGCCTAAACCAAACAACCTTTCAGATTTCAAAAACCTACCAGATGGTCTCAGATGCCTCTAYTCAGACAACCTCATTCTCCTCATATCCTTAAAGCAATATTTGGTGAAATTCAAGGATATCAGAGTGCTCTGACCTGTAAACTGAGGTTAATTTTGSCCTCAGTGGGAGGTCTGGCACTTGRTAAAGACTTGAGTTTCCAGGCCTTGGGCCRAGGAAAAGTGGAATTCATGAGCACAGTCTGTGGAAGTACATGTTTTTGAGGGACARAGTGTGTAGATSACATTATTTATTCCTCCATCACCCTGACTGGTTGGCTCAGAGGTAATCTGTACCTCAAAGGCTTTTGCTCCTTTAATCCCAACAGTGGCAAGTGGTAAAGGAGGAGCACAAAAGACAAAACCATGATACATTTGGCAGAGTCTTTAGACAACAATTACTACAGACAATAATTGCAGCACAGAAGAAGAGTTGGGCTCAGTCTCCAGTTATTTCATCCCTCAGTCTTCCATTTCTCTGGGATGGTTGAAGGTTTCTTTGCCTTGAAGAAGTGAAAGGGAGCAAGCAATTGCAAAGTAAGGTATTTGCTACTTGGAGTAGTAGGTAAGATGGCARCTTCTGGGTAGAATAGTCCCCTGTGGCTGACTGGTAGGTATAAAAGTGAAAACTTTGTGTTTACTCTTGGCCTTTGCGCTCCTTAACGATGTTAAAAGGCAACCTTTAGCTGATGAARTAAGCCCTAAAAATAAAACCATGGAACAGTGGGGGTGCACTTCACCTCATTTCTCATTGCTGAAACTCTACATGAGAGAGATGATGATTTCCTGAAGTAGGTGACAAATATAAAACACAGATTTRCCCCATTATCTTTCTTTCCTATAAGGTAAAATTCTTGCACTTTTATATGTATTGCCTGTCACTAAAAAACAGTGATTTATCTTCAAAATTGAGAATGCACTTCCTACAGTGAATAGCTGCCATCTTCTCAAGAATCCCAGTGGTGGTAATGAGTGGTAGCTTGTGCAGGTGACTGAGGACAGAACTTTGGTGTTTTCCTCCTGCCCCAAAGACATATGACCTGCATCTGTTCCATTGACTGCTTGCCATTYGTCTATTTTCCAGTAGATTTTTAATTTTTTTAATATCCAGTAACAATAAGTGGATGTTACAAATAGTGGTGTGCAGAACAATAGTGCTTGTGAAACTGCACAGCTTGTTCTGGAGTTCAGCAAGAAGGAGCTTTATTGCATTGCTGAACATGGCTGAAGAGAAAAAAATCAAAATTTTCCTTACTCTAAATGTTTTGTTGTTCAGTAGTCCTGCTTAAGATAGTAATACCTGAATTCAACARAGTATTTTAAGATCCCATCTTCTTCCTTCTGTTGTGAACCTTGTAGATATGGATGTGAGAAAAAAACTCACAACGCCACAACTGCAAGGATTTTCTTACTGTAGGTGGAAAAGGGGGTGGGGTGATTTCCAAAGCAGATGCTCAAAACATGCGCTTAAATTTCACACCCTACTAAGAGCTAGGTACTAGGAATAACTTAGTGAGAGCRTTGCAAGCAATTTCATTCAGAAGGGAGGTAGCCCTAAGGAGAATGAAATTTCAGTCTGTTTACAGTTCTATGTTATACATTGGTGGGTACTGTGAGGGATTTTTTTATTATTATTTATTTTATTTTTAGGTCTAGTAAACCTGTTGTTACACATCTAATTGATGTTTGTTAGTATTACCAATTAGTATTTACCACCTTGCTACTCTCAGCAAATCCTGCCCTTTTGTTTTGATAGAAATACATCTGATAAAATACTTCAAGCTTACATAATTCTGGTTAATAGGTTTGTTTCAGAGCTTGTAATTCTCCTTTGTGAGCCTGTCAGAGGCAGGCTTRTGGTGATAACAAAACACAGCATTAATTTGTCTGATGGATTGTTGTGTATTGTRGTTTTGATTTCAGTCAGTAGCAGCAACATTCGTCTTTCCCTATAGATGTCTTTGGCAGAAAATCAAGAGTGAATGAACAGAAATTTATCACTTAATTCCAAGCAGTGGTCTGATCAAGTAATTCCTGAGGAGAAGTGGGGAAGCTGCTGCTCCTGCATTTGTCAGTGTTGATTTGTTGATCTTTTGATGGCTTTCTGGCCATGGAAGTTCAGTGTTGTTCAGTTGCTGGCGCTCAGGTGGGCAGGGAGTCATTGCTGAGAGTGACCTGCTGCCACTTTAGGAGGGGCATAAACTACCTGGGCAGCTCCCCCCTTCTAGGTCAGCCAAATGCCACCCAAAATTAGAAGGCTGTCCTGGGGAAGGAGCAGGATCATCCTGCCCCTGATTTCCTGGGTGAACTGTGGAGAGTGGTCACTCTCAGGGCTGTGCTGTGGGAGAAATGCAGACCTCAAAGCATTTCTCTACCTGCCAGAGAGGGGTGCCGACCCAGAGATGGGATGTGGTCCAAAGGAAAGGTTCTTGTTGGTGCCAAAGCAAAGATTTCTCTGTTTCTGAAGAATGAAACTTTGTATTTTAAGAGTAATTCTTAACAGATGTGTGATGCAAAATTGAGCTAAATGAATTAAATTAAAAACTAATTCACTGGATTGTTTTCTCAGCTAAACTTTTTTTTTTTTGGTAGAGTTGTTCAACTGTGCAGTGTATTCAACTGAGTCAAACCCTTTGCTTTTCCTACCCCACCTGAAGCTACACTCATGCTTCAAGAGTGTAAAGGAATGTCCTGGCTTTGGTTCCTCATTASATCTCAGAAGAGGCCAAGAGGAGTGGCTTTCTTCAGCCTTAAAATGAGAAACTAAGGGGAGCCCTCACTGCTGTCCCCAGCTCTTGCACACCAGTGAGAAGCAGCAGCGGCTCTGCTTGTCCCTGCTCCCTGGGAGGGGCAAGTCCTGGGCACCTGAACCCCTGAGTGGGACAGTGGAAAAGGGAAGGGCAGCAGGTGAGGACAGATCCCACAGGTGTGGGGTAGGAAGGCTGGCTGCTGCCAGGTACTGGGGAAATAGGGCAAGGAGGGGCTAGGAGTGATCCCTTTGTGCTGGTCTTGGTCTCACAGCCTCTGGTGTTTGGGTCAGCCTTGGTGTGTGCTTTCTTCCTTCACACTCAAAGAATAGGTTTTCCCAGATGTGGGAGGTAATCAAGAGGTACTACCCTAAAGGACAAGGGGAAGGAAAAACATTCCTTCCAAGGTCACAGAGACTGTGTTTGCTTTTATTAAAATTGTCATTGGCTCTTAATTGCCCTTATGGAACATTAGCTTTGAAATTTCCTGCAGAATCAACTGCGTGTAAATCACTTTGTTCAATCAAACTTTTGACCTTTTCAAACATACATTGTGACGTCCCAGGACACTGAGTATTTCAGACTGCAGATTTAAATCATGAAGCTATCCCCTCTGGCTAAAAAATTTTCTTTCATCTAAGTTGTGTATGGCAACTATTCAGTTAGCCCACAGAGTCTTTTTTTCAGCAAGTCTTTCATTTTTCCCATTTATTAATACCTTACAGGAGCATAGAAACCAGCTGACTGAGTAAGCTGGGTTCCACCAGAAGGTGTTTCAAAGTGACTTTAGGACATTTGTTTCCAGATGAAGTGCCTTAACATAATTTTTTTTAAAGCTGTCAGTTAACTATACAGTGGAATAAAAGCTAAGTGGAATAAAATTAAAATAAACAACAGTGTAATTTTAAGATGGTCAGAGAGGAGTAGCCAGGAGTCACAAGTACTAAGTCTAGATGAGTGATTTTCAGCCTGAAGCCTGCAGATCCCTCTGGTAGCTCTYTCTGTGAGGTCTATGAGAAGAGATTGGGGGAATCATGCATAGATATGCTTGAAAAGCATATTGATAAAAGCAGCAGACTGCTGGACTGGGGAGAAAGTATCTGGAAGAGTGAGGTAAGAGGGGAAAATTTGCCACGGCATGTTTTGGGAGAGGCAGACTGGGCAGCAGTGTCCTGCTGCRCAGATGAACTGTGCTGCCAGGGGTCTGAGGTGCTCTATCAGCCTGTGTGGTCTGCCTCCACCTTTTGGAAATTGTGGAGGGCTCTCTGCTTTTTGCATTATTGTGTGGTACAAACAGGTTTGGAGGGATTGCCATCTCGATGGCAAACACTGGAAAAATTGCAGACAGTGTGTACTTAATGGGTGCACTGGATGAGGCATTTAAGGTAGCCGGTTTCCTCCTGCTTCTGGCCTTCCAAATCAACAACAGTTTTATAACCACTGCCACTTGGGCAAGTTACACAAGATGTCTGTCATATAAGATGTCAGAACRTGTTCCCCTCTCCTTGAGTTAGTCCCCCTTTAACTTTTTATATCTTTTTCACAATGGAAGAAATATCTACAAGCACCGACTTTTGACAAATCTAACGTAACTCATGTTGACATCCTCTCTTGTTGCTGTCAAAGTCTTTTGTGAAACTGATTTAAGGCTTTATAGGGAATTGAATAGCTTCCTGTGAGGACAGGAAAGGACTCTCCTACTATTTGAAATATGTGACAAATGCACACTGGGTTCTTTGTGTAATCAGGCTTTTCATCTGCACACTCACATGAGCTGAAAAAAAATTTTGCAAGGAGTTTTTAAGGTAAATTCTGAACTGACATTCTTTTGGTGATCAGAAATGAAACGAGTCTCCAGTGACACTTTCAGAAGATTTTTTTTTTTGTGGCACAGCCTGCTTCTAAATTTGTTTCATAAGACTTACAGCTGAGTTGCTGGTGTTGCATAGGAACATGGGTTTTCATTTTTTAAATGTCTTGTTGCATGGGAGCATTCAGAGTGAGTATGCTTCTCTGTGCTCTGAAAGGAAATGCATTAGGACTAAAAGGTCTGCTGATAAAATTTTTTATAACATGCTGAGGAGCAAATTCTTTATCAAAGGTCAGAGACCCTGAAGTTGCCTTGTCTGTGGAGGATAGATTGGTTCTGGTTGAAAATAAAGCTYACTGACAAAAGTCTTGGTAGAGTGAAGCCTGCAGGAGAGCAGAGCTGTGTGTTGGGAGACACTGGCACAGKCTGGGGCTCTGCAGCTGCAGAGGGGCTGGAGCCAGTGCTCCTCAGATTTGGGTTTGTGCACAATTCTCCAAGGGGCAAATGGCTTGGAGTCTTCTGACTTCAAATTGGTCAATTGGAGCATAAAATTCCCTCAGAAGACAAATGGAGAGCAAAAAGAATTGGGAGAAATTATAAAGGTTGCCACATAGGCAAAAAAGCTTCTGAGTGCATTTTTTTTTGTCTGGCCTTCCTGTATTAAATTCTGGTTTGGGGGGATGTGGAGCTCCAGTCAGTGTGGATATAGAACTCAATCATGCTGGCTTCTCCTTGGCATCCTTTCTGAAAAATTTACCTATTAATCCCATATCTGGATGCTTTGGGTTTCAGAATTTCTGAGTTCACATGAAAAATTCAAAGGCAAAGTTGGCTACAGAAGACAACTGGAAAGGCTTGTTCCAGGTTTCTTCTGGAATCCTGGTTCTCACCACATGTTTGTACATAAATCTGAATTGTCCCCACTGCGTATCATACAGAAATATCAACCATGAAATAAAAGACACTCAGTAAAAGCTAGTTCTTGTCAAGCTATTTATTCATAGTCATGCCTTGGTTTTGGTGGAAATGAGTGTTTGGCATCTTGCAACACCATTTATATGCTCACTTCAAACATGAGTCATTACAGTTGGTCTGTACAAGAATCCATAAAWTTTTTTTTTTCTTTTGGAGAAATGCTACCAATATGTGTTCTGCTTGTTTTCTTAAAAGAAATTTCATCTGGATTCAGGGCACTTGTAGGCCAACTGTTATTTTTGAGGTTGGCCAAAGTATAGAGGAGCTGCTGGAGTTTGTAAAAGCTTAATAGTGATTATTTAAAGCAGGAAAGGTTACTCAGTAAGGTTAATTCTAAATAAGAGCATGATCAGGTCTTACATTCTTAAGACTTATTTTTAGTATGACTCTGATTGATACTGAGTAAATATACTGCACTGCAGAACTCAACTCAGTCCTTCCCCTCACATTTTTAGGATCTGTGGAGTTTTAGAAAATACTAGAATAAAATTTTCTGTGGAAAACAGTCATGATTTTTTTTTTAACTATCCTTTTTCTCCACTCTGTTTGGTTTTTTTCACTCAGAAATGTTTATGTTTCTTTGGAGGGTTGTGAATCCTCAAGTCAGCCATTTTTACAAATGGAGTGTGTGATGTTTAGCAGCTACCACTGCTGGTGTCTCTGGAAACCAGACTGGTGCTATAGAAGGCTAAATGTAGGCATCTAACTTGGCAAGGTGGGAGATGTGCTATTTATACAGAACTTTCCTGTTTCCTCTGTGACTTAATATACTTGACCAACAAACCCTTTATTGAGATTTTGTTCCATCAGAGATGAYGGTGAATTTAATCCCAATGCAAATCAAGTTCTCGCAAAGTCTGAATGCCCATATTAATATATTTTGGCATTAGCCTAAAGGTACTTGACAATGTAAAACATGCAAATAAATGACTGTTTATATATCTCTTTTAATGTTTATGAATTTGAATAATTCTGCATTTAGTTCACTTGTACTCTGTGTGTATTCTTTACTTGTGATTTTAAATWGCAATAAGTTCTCTCTTCAAAATAAAATTAAAAGTTAAGTAAGAATCTTGGCCTCTAAAATCTTGCCAGAAAATAGAWTCTGTTTTTAGATTGGGGAATCCATTCCATTTTTGTATTCTTATACATCTTTTGAGAGACTGTATGCTCAGAATCCATACAGATGAGATTTGAATTTACAGTTATTCAGTGATACTCAGATGTTTCACTTTCCTTAGTAAATTTATTTTTTATTTCTCGCTTCAATTATTTTTTCTCAACTCTTGAGCTGTAACAACTTCTGAACAAATTGAACGAATGGGGGAAGGTGCAAAGAACTTTTAGAAGCTATTAAGCTATCTTTGTATATTGCAATGCTTTTATATTAGAAATCAAAATCTTAGCCAACACTTTTTCTTGTCRCTGTTATTTTTGCCCAGGAGAGTCTCCTGAAATGAGTAGGACAATTTTCCAGACAGCTGAATGGCTGATTCCAGCATTCACTCTGTTAGCAGATATAGGGCAGACTTTGAAAGGGTTTCTTCTTAGTTTAAGTGGAGGCTGAGGCAGAAGAGAGGTCAAGTCTAGTCTGAGCATCTATTTTGTCTTAAGGTGAAGAATGGAAAAGCTGACAGTGACTGATTTTTGCAAGAATTCTTTAACAGGCAGAAAAATAGGAGGAAAGAGAGAAGCATTTGAAAGAAAGGTGAGTATTTGTGATGTCTCATAGTTTTAAGAAAGGAGAAAAAACKGCTTCTTCAGAAAATTGAAAGTGACAGGCTCTGAACTTATTTTTAGTGTTATGAGAAAGGGCAGTGAAGGAGCAGGATCACAGTTCCTCTGTGGTGTTTCTTTCATTTCTTAGTGTTTGCATTCACTGGTTTTTGCTGCTACATTTAAGACTAATGAATAGCTAGATCTATCAATTCCTTGTAACATTTCTAGTTTTCCCATTTTGGTGTTCCCTCCAGCATTCCAAGGGTCTTCATTCTTACCCATTCCCCATTCAGTCTCTTTCCTTACTACCCTGTGGTTCAAAAAAAGCRTCCCCTGTTATATACTTCCTTTTCTTCCCCACGTTTTGTGTCTCCACCTCCTCCTGTTTTTTGACAATATATTGAGAGCTTGGGTAAAAGTTTAAATTTCAATTCAATATTTTAATGAACATTAGTATAGTAAATTTTCTTCAGTTTTAATGTGTAGGCCTGTTTTGGAAGGATCTAACATCTTCAAAACAGGATTATTGATTATGTCTCTGCAAATGTTGCCTTGCAGTGACACTTGTCAGAAGYAATTCCCTTGCCTGGTACAAAATAAATTATAGAAGTTGGTTAAGCCAGCATCTACTTTTTACTCAAACTTTAAGTTGTCTTTTTTGGTAAAAGGTGGTGTCCATATCATTTGTCACACAAACCTCTTGTTTAGCAGAAGCAAGAGGAAAATAGTGTTGAGTGCAATCTACAGTTCGTGCTAACCTGTGGAGTAAAACAGTATTTTACATCATCTACAGCTAGTGTTGAACTTTATTATTGTGCCAGCAGTTTTTCTGTCCTTGCTGATATTGATGATCCTTGTTCCAGGCAGACACGACGGAAGCCAGAGGCACCCGCAGTCACGTACGCAACATATCGGGGTTCTGCAAGGATCAGGCAGCTCCTCAGGAACCAGTCAGAAGCTGGAAAAGGAGAAAAACGTCCTGAGAACAGAAATACTTCAACAGTCAAAGAAAATGGAGATGTCCAGACAACTCTGTCTGTGAAATCAGGATACCTAATAGAAGAAAATGGAAGAGATGAGGGTAAAGATCACCGGGATGATGCCATGTTAAATTCTTCTGCAGTTAGAGTGGGAAGCAAACAGTCTGCAAAAGCTCAGCATTGCTTGAGCAAAAGTAAACATGAAAGAACTGCAAAGGCCACAGTTTCATCCACTGAATCATGTAATGAGTTGCACTTAAGAAATGCACCTGCTTTAGCTGCAACAAAAGTTAAAAGGACATTTTCACTAGATTCATTATTGCCATTTAGTGGTAGAAACAGTGGGATCCTAAGCAATTCCACTTCCCAGAGTACTCATTCCCTTAAAGTCAGTTCTGCAAACGACTTGGTTGGAAAAGAAAATGGACTGCCAGGAGAAGCAGAAACTCTTTTTCAGACAGACAAAAATGCTACTTCTAACTTTGATAAAGAAAATTGTTGTAGTAAAGCAGGTAATAAAGAGTCCCCAAAAGAAAAACAGGATATTTGTTTACATTCACCCAAGTCAAAAAGCAAGACTGTTAACGAAGAACTGCAGGAGGGGAAGGGAGAATTTTGCTGCAATCATCAAGTGAATAATCACTCAGAGCAAACATTGGATGTCCAGAGGCTTCATTTTAGTACCACTACATTTCAGCAGAAAGCAGATCAGCACACCAGGAGTGAAAATAAAGATGGTGATCCAAGAAATGGTGATGCACAGAAAATTGTCACAGCTGTGGAAAGAGAGCAAAATCCACAGAAGTGTCCTGCTACCATTCTCTTCCCTTTTAATGAACAAAGACCTACTTCACTCAGCATGGAATCCAAAGGAGGAAAGTGCTTGGCCGCAGGCAGTCTAACTGCTTCAGTGTCATTTATTGGACATGATGAAGATACAGTCGTGGGCAGAGGGACTTGTAATGAAGAACTGAATGGGTCAGGGAAAGCAGTGCACGTACAAAATGGTCACGGGCTAATCCATGTGGAGAATTTGAAGAATACTGCCACACAGCAGACTGGTTTTTCTTGTCCAGGMAAGGAGAGTGAGGAAACAATGAAGGTTTTGTCTGAGGTTGCAGTGGAAAACCTTGCCAATGTGYCACCATGTTCACATGGGTGTCAAAGTGTGAAGACACGTTTTGATGAGCTGACAGTGCTTCCAACCCACAAGTCTACCTCTGTGATGGTTCCTCATTCTACCTTGAGATCTGAAGGAAAGCCTTTGACCAACCATTCTGCTTTCACCTGTGAAAAAGATGATGTAGACCTAATTTCTGAATCTCTACCTGTTTCTGAAAGCAGGTGCATTAGTTTTTCTTCCAAGAAGGAAAACAGCAATAAACTTAGGCTGTCACCCACAATAATTGATTCTTCATCTGACAAACAAGGAAAAATTCTTCCTTCTGCCACTAACTCTGAAAATGGCCAGATTGCTGCTTCTGAAAAGGACAGCTCTATTTTTCCAGCTGCAGAGTCTGGGAGAATAATCCCTGTGAACAGGATGGCTGAGGGGCCACCTTGCTCAGGAGACCTGAGAAYTTTGTGCCCAGCAAATTCTCTGGAACCTGAGATTACTCCTCCTGTGCTTGATAGCTGTGCTGATGGAGTAGATGCAGAGGTTGTTTGCATCTCCAGGCCCACTTCTCCTCCTCTGGTATCCAGAGAAGCCTCCAATCTTCCTATTTCTGCTTTGAAGATGTCCGRCACTGCTCAGGGGAACAGTAATTCTTCCAGTCACAGAGCTAGTGATGGGGCAGRTGAGGCCTTCTCCACAAAACAGGCTGACAGCAGTGTCCTGGCAGAGGCAGTGCCAYCACCCATCTGTCCCTTGATATCTTTGGAAACTGTATCTGAGTCAGCCCATTCTGAGACTGTCTGCAGGGATGCTGTCGRACAGGTGATTCTTGGTGCTTCTGCTCCTTTGGTAGCCCCTTCTGGCCAAAAAGCTGCTGCACCTGYCCAGGCAAATGGTCTCTGTTCTGGGAAAGGACAAGAATGTTCTTCTTTCCCAGATGCTGCTGTTTTGCTGAAGAAAGCTGAAGAAATTGTGGATTTGGTTTTACACTTGGCTACAGAAGAAATAATAGCAAAAGAAGGCTTTGGTATCTGCCAGCTTTGTGGGAGCAAGGATAGTTTAATAAATATGGATATTACAAATTATCAGAAGACTGAGAGTGTACAGCTGGCAGCAGGAGAAATCCAGTCAGCTGTGCAATCATTAAAAGATTTTAATGAGCCCAGTGGAGGAGGCTCATCTTCGTTTACAGGAAATGAAAGAGTGGATACAAATAATCAAGATAAAAAGATACTCTCTTCCATTCCTGATAAAATTGACCTACATAGGGCACTAGAACTAAAAGCAAAAGAAACAGTTGATGGGGTCATTAACTCAGCCATACAAAAACTGGCATCCAATCAGCAGCAAGGCAGTGAGAGGAAAAGGCTTTCTGGAAATGTTCAGCCTAAACCTGAGGCTGAAATGCCAAAGACTTCAAGTCTGGATATGAGGTTTCCTGCCAACACTCAGGAGCCTACAGAGACAGTTGAAACTCAGACTGTAGCTGTAAATTGTGAAAAGGCAGATTGCTCRGGTCCTCCTTTGCTTCCACATTGTATGGAAAATGGCATAGGTTGGCCCCAAAAAGATGAAAAAGTAGCAAATAATGCAATTACTCCTCAAACAAATGGATTTCTTCCCTCYGGCAGTTTAGCAAGGCCAGAATCAGATCTTCTGACACCAACAAAAAAGAAGCACAATGGAAAGGTGTGTGACCATCTGGCTGCAGCAGAAATGTGTGGCAAAGTATCAGCATTAAGTAGAAAATCTGATAAAACTTTACATTTTATAGATAGAGATGCTGCTGTGGCTGAAGAARCACTTTTGCCATTGCAGTTAAAAGGTTCAAGCAATAATACAAMTATGCCAGAGTGCACACTGCTTCCAGCTGTAAATGTTAATTTGTCATCTTTTATGTGTGGTGAAGAATGTATCAGCCTGCAGAGTGACTCCAAAGATAAAAGTAGCCCTCAGATGTCTCTGGAAAGCAATGCAGAGGACAGTCTGTATGAACACTGTGGGAAAGAAGCTGCAGAGGARGTACCTGTACAAGTAGAAGCAACCTTACAAAATTCCAAGGCAGTGGAGAGTGAAGAGGAACTAGCAGAAGGGGTAAATACTGGAGCAGAGGTTAATACTGGGTTAGATACACAGTCCATGGTACCTGAACCGTCTGTTCCTGGAGAGGCCAGTGAAGGGAAACACTGCTTCAACACAGCCTTTGCCCAAAATAATGGGAATCTGAAACTGGCACAAATCAAGGGTCAWGACATGGAGAGAAATGATCAGCTTGAAGAAAATGGCCTGGACTGCAGCAATGACATGAAGGAACCAACAGAACTTTTGGCCTCTTCTCCACTAATTGAACAGTGGGAAAACAGTTCTTTTACCATCATTTACGAAGGTGCTCTTCAAACTGAGAACAAATCCGTCTCAACTGATGAGATGCAAACTGGTTCTCTTTCTCCTTCTGATTTGCCTTCAGATAATACAGATGATCTAAGGCATGCTAGAGCAAGGAACAAGCAGGAATCAGGGTGTCTCTTTGGGCAGGACAGCAAGGTGAGTGAAGCAGCAGAGAGCCGCGGCTCGGAGTCCTTCCTGAGCGTGGAGGCCAAGCGCTACAGGGTTTATCCTTTCTCTCTGTCCCCCATCTACGAGGATGACAGCTCTCAGGAAGATGTCCTGTCCACGGACRTGTCCCCAGAAAGCCGTGCTGGGGGAGTCTCCAAAGACAGCTCTGAGCACACTTCYGTGCTTTCCCTCCTCCAGTCGGTGTCCGAGCGCTTGCAGTTCACTGCCCGCTTCAGCRAAGAGGAGGAGGATGAGGAGGATGAGGAGGACGGGGTGGAGGAAGAGGAGGAAGAACCTTCATATGAGGAAGATATTCTTGATGTTGAGAGAGAAGACAACTGCCTTTCCAGTCAGTGCAGAGGGAATTTTAATGCAACCCCTCAATCAAATGACCAAAGTAGATCTTTTCTTGAACAATCATTTCCTCTTTCAAAAGAGCAGCTTGACTCACAGGAGCAAACAGAACAGCTTCCAGATGTGTCTTCTCCCAGTCAGACACCTTGTAAACCAGTTCCAGAGAAAGCTGATGCTGCTGTAACACAGCCTCCTACAAGTGTGTACTACCAGTACTTGAAATCTGCCAGAAAAGGCTCTTCTGAAAAGGGGACCAGGTTTGGAAGCTTTCTTCAGGATWTGTTGCAGCCAAAGATTCACTGGTTTCAAGAAAACACCGTGCCAAAACTGGGAGAATTGTCAGCGGTAAGATRTCATGTCACATGATATTTATAATCAAAGTTTTAGCTTAGCCCAGATTCAAAGATGCTACCTCCCCATCCTCCTTGCTTCCTTTTAATTAAGTTTTTATCATAAAAGCAATCGAAAGYTTTTATCAGGAGTTATTAGGCTTTTCTTATTTCATAGTTTAAAAAAAAGTCTTCTGATAAAATAAAAGATAGCAGTCTTGGTTCAGCACACAGGTGGAAGTGATTTAACTGTAAAACAGAATATGTAAACAAAAGGTAAAATTGGGAAATATGCATGATAAAAAGTCTCTATAATAGCACAAGGCAGACTTCTCCATGTTAAGGACATTTCGACCTGAAGGTGATGGAATTGCCTTTTATATGAAAATTGTTCTTTTACTTCTTTCACTTCTGAAATTAATAGAGTTGTCTTGTCCAAAAAATGTATAAATATCAGCTTACTGGGCTCTTTGATTGTTTCATCAGTGTCTTCTACAAACTATAGCTCAATTAGCAAGTAGATAACATAGCTGCTTCCATAGATTAGGATTTATTTTTTTAGTTTGCTTGAAGCAATGGCAAATGAGGATATGGAAAGAGTTCTTCCCATGTTTARAATCTGAAAGTGCCACATAGACCAAGTGTTTAACTGAAGAAGTCTCTCCTCAATGTTGGGAATACTCCAGCCTGTGTTAGATGTATCTTTTGTTCTTTCCTCTGTTGAGAAATGCAGTTGTTTGCTGGGAAGGGGTAATACAAAATATTGTTTGCTGGGAAGGGATAATACATTTGTAAAGGTTGTTACTTMCATAAAAGCTCTTCCTTTCTAGCACATGCTGCTTTCTGCTGATTGACCCTGTTAAATAATTTACACCAGCTCTGAATGGCAGTGAAACAAATCTTGGTTTTTTTTACTAAAGGCAGTTGTGTACATGTACAGGAATAGTGGACCCAGAATAATCTGCCTATATTTTGTGCCACTGTTGTAGCTGTTAATAGTTATTTGCCATGTCCTTTTAATTTCAGAACCTCATTGACAGGGCAAGTCTCAAATACAACCCAAGACCAGGGAAGGTAAGCAGAGTTTGTGTCACATAAATCAAGATGATACATGGAATAATTTGTCATACTGTAATTTTTGAAAGGAAAGCATCTAAAGTTGTTAGTCTAATTTTCTGTATTTTTATGTATTAATAGCATAGTGTTTCCCCTTGCTAATAGTGAGAATATATTATTTAAAATCCTGCCACTAGTAATTTTACTGTCTTTCTCAGCAATTGTTTTCATTGAGTAGAGTGTTTCATAAAGGAAGAAACTGTGTAGCCTCTCAGTTGAGTGGGCACAAATTGCAAGAAAAAAAAAAAAACTGTCTGTGCTCTGTGTTGAAATGGGCCCTCATTTGCATGCATTGTGTATTGTTTCAGATTATTATTTATGATACTTGTGGCARCAAAAGTAAACAAGAAGTTCATTCAGATGTGCTAGATGCCTCATCATGGATCTTTCCCATTGGAACAGTACTTAGGATAATTAGAGGATGGTAAGAAATTCAGGTCATATTTAAATGGAGTCTTTCCAAAAGACTGCCTGTGTGTTCCTCTTGTGTTTTTATTTCTTTTATTTATGACAAATGTCCCATCTGAAGTAGTGTCTTTTTCTTGCTTTATAATTAGACTGAAACCAGTGAAAAAGCATAAAACAAAGTTTTAAACGCTGCACTAAAAAAATATATTGTTTCTCCTGGGAGCTAGCTTCAAACAGGAAGTTTCTAACAGAGCCACAAGTGAGTTTAGAGCTCTTGCCTGAAGTGCTGAGCCAGTGCAGCCATAATCATGACTAGAAATACGTGTATTCAAAAAAAAAAGGGTGAATTTTTACAGTTCAGTTTCATTATACAGTAGCTGTTGCAAAATGACCATCAGCTGCTAGTTTTCATGTGGCATTGAAAGGAATGTGGCTACAGAAGGATATATACAAGGACCTTTAAGTTTGCAAGTGTTCCCCAATTTGCTTTGGGAAGCTGGGACCAGGTCTGTGTCAGTTGTTGCATTGGAATTTAAYTGTTGGGGCTTACAGGGAATGTTTCTGACTGTCAGCCATGCATGTCACATTTATGGAGTTTTGAGGGAGCCTTGTGTGGTTGTGCATACACTTCTTTCACACCCTAAAGAATTCTGAATGCCATTATTAGAATGTTTTCTGCCTTTTTATAGGGTCTGCCTGAGCAGGACACATTTTGATGTGACAGTTAGTATATTTGGCCTGGTAAAATAAGGTTGCTCATTCACATTAAAGTTCAGCTGCATTTTTMTCTTATATTTTGTCCTGGAGAAGAACTGTGTATTTTACTTTGCAATACCAAAATGAATTTGACTACTGAGGGACAGCATAAGAAAGATGTCATATTTCTCTCGGTAAGAAGAGCTTTTTCCTGGGCTTTCCATCAGATATGATCTACCAGCAGCGACTCAGTTCATTTTATTATTATTGCAGTTGGATTTTTTATGAGAAACCAAAGTTCCAGGGTCGAAGACATGTCTTAGAAGAAGGAGAAACTGTGCTGGATCACCTTTGGGATCTCCCAGGCATAAAACATCATCGAAGAAACCTCACAATTGGTTCCATCAAACAYGTAACAAAGGTACAGACTTTCTCCACAATATTTCACATGCATAATYGATTTGTTGGTCACTGGTGTATTACCAGCAATGACAATGTGTGTGTGGTGTTCCTGACTTTATTCAAATTGCTGTGACTCAGTTTTTTCACTTTCTAGGTGATAAATTGCAGGGCTTTTGCTGACCCAAATTTCCCTTTCTTCCTGAGTTATTGAGCAGGTGGATTATGTTTCTTTGCCACCACCCTCACATGACACGGACTCCCCTGCTTTTAGATGTTTACCTGTCCAGTTATTTGAAATTAAATTGAATAAATTCGTTTTTTGGAAGAAGCTTTTATCTTAAGCTGTCTGCTGTGTCTGTATGGCTTCTGCTTCAGTAGTAGTTGGGTTTCCAATCCTGTTTGTACAGTGTAGCCTCCAAAAACTGCTGCCATTCTCTCTACAGCTTTTGTGCCATCTGTAGGATCTCCACTTGGACCAGTGGCACACCTACAGCATGTGGCTCTGCCTACAGCCATCAGTTTAGAAGGCTTTTTTGTTGAAAAGATAAGAATCAAATGTCTAAAACGAAATATAATGCATCCATTGTTATTCACTGAATGAGGAATATATTTTCCAGATCTTGTGATTTAAGAAGACTTAGTGGTCTCATTGTTCAGTGTAACATTCCAGTTGCTCACAGGGCAGTGGCCCTTGCTGTGAATGGATTATCATTTGTATCACAATGTGAAAGATTTTCAGTAAAGTGGTTTCTCTGTTTTCTGCTGGTATAGAGGTCATTTTAAAATTGATAACCTTTTTGTCATGAGTACAGAAGCATAATATCATAACAATTAGAAATACTTTTTCCTTCTCTTAAAAAACTTAGAAATTTATTAATTCAAAAGAGGCTGACTGAAGGCAAGAATAATTAAGTTAACATTATTTGAGCTAAACATATTAAAAACCTTTGATCAATATGCAATATGGATGTTGATCAGTAATGTGGAAGACAACTAAATAAATGAAGGTATTCCACAATAACAGCCAAGGGAAGCTGGATGGGTCTTGGCTATGAAAGAAGACTCTTGGAAAGGAAAGATACTTGTTTAACTGCATCATGCTTGATAAAAACCTTTGCAGTACAGCTAAATAGCTTTGACTTTTGTTCTTCTCCCAGTCTGTGGTTCATTTATGTAGCACACAGATGGAAAGCTTTGTTACTTTACACTAGCTCAGTAATCAACACTTTCCTTGTGTAAATTAAACCTCTAGCAGGTGTGGTTGGTGAGTTTAGTGCCCTCACCAGCCAGGTTTTGTCCTCTACACCTTGATTCATGAAGGCATCCCTAATTTTTTGGGTTGTTTTTTAGCTGCCGTGGAACTGCTTTTGGAAGGTAGTTTCCCAAAGTGCTACCTTATTTATTTATTTTTGTGGAAAATATAGGCTTTGTTTTATTTGACAAATAGTGGATTCTTTTTCAGGCAGCTTATGTGTGTGTGTTTTACTGCCATTTTCTTTTTTATATATGTCAGTGTCTTTTCTACAGGGTAGTTTAGCCATACTGGCTCTGTGTCCAAGTTGTCTGATTTGTCTTCCAATTTTYCATGTATCTTTTTAATGGTCTTTGTTTAATGGCTGCTCAGCTGCCTTGAGTTATCAGATTTGCACATTGGCTAAATATTTGAGAAGAAAACAGCTTGCCAAGAGGAGGGGAAACAGTTTTTTACTCAGGAAAATGTAGGAGGTACATTTAATCTTTTATTTTTTGCTAGCATATTGTCTGAAGAACAGTCTGCCAGTAGCTTTGTGCTCTTGATTTGGCTTCAAGCCTCCCCAAAAAGCAGAGATTCTGTTAAATTTTTGGTTACCTTGTGGCCTGACTAACCATGGATATGAATTAGGTGTATCCATGTGTATTTAATTTCAAGAAAACTGTGGGGAGGAGATTCCAAAGAAACAGATTGTGCAACCAGTAAAATGAAGACCTGTCTGAAATGATGTGGAGATTGATTTCCTCTAAGACGCAAGCCAAGGCCAGCAAAGTCTGCCTGCACACCCAAGTTCAGTGCAGCTCCTGCAGCACACTCTGTTTAGCCAGGTCATTTCTCTGGCCTACTGTAAATACATATTTTGACTTTTTTTGCATGTTGGGCTTTTTTTTCTATCTGTTTCTGGAAGCCCAAAGAGGGTGCTAGATGTTATGTTCCCAAAAATAAGAGCCAAGAAGAGTTCCTGATACMTCCATTCTGGAATAGTCTTGTGAACCACTGTTTTGCAAGGTGACAAGGAATCTGAAACAGCAGTTTATAATCACTGTCTACAAGATGGTTAGGCAGGGATTACCTGGATTCCTTGTGGAGTCTCCTTAAGCAAAGCTCTTTGTAAAGGCATTCTTCTCACTATTGCGTGAAGGGTGTGTTTCTTTTGTTGTGTGGTTTGCCTGGTGAAAAGAAGCTAATAATTTAAGCAGGGGCTACTTTGTCAGATGCCATAGGAAGACACTCAGCAGCTTCAGATGRTTTCATTTGCTGGCTGGTTCTTTACAGGACAGTAATAATTTATTTCCTTYGTATTATTTTATTTACCAGCCCTAYTGAGTTTGSTAGCTGGGTTTGGTGRTGRTGAGTGGTAGCAAGAGTGGTACAGTGCTGGAGCACTGGGAGCAAGAATTATGAATGGGTAAAAAAGCCTGGAGGACCAACAAGTCCAATGAAAAAAACCAGAAAACTCCAGAAGCAGATACAGATTTTGTCTTTAGGATGCKATCTAAAGTAAAATGGTGTCTAGACGTTACAAAGCAATCATGTTAATACCAGAACTAATTAAGCCTGGTTTTCAATAGGCTCTTCTCTCATCCTTGTKTTGGCATTTCCCTTAGGAAGCCAGACTTCAGTCATTCTTTGTCCTGTTGTTGACACAAAACTACCCCAGTTAAGCAGGCTGATTTGATCACCACAGCTGAYAGATCCAAGGAGAAGACTCAACAGTGCTGAGTTTATTTAGCCCTGCTGGAGCTGTTGGGGCTGTAATCCTAGATCCAGAAAAAGGATAAACAACCAAGAGCACCTTGAGGGGGTCAAAGGCTTTAGATCTGTCACTTCTGCTGGACCTCTTRTCAGGCTAGAAAAATGTCAGAGATGCCACTAAAGAGGAATATTTAGTGCTAAAGGCTTAAGTGTTGTGTTAATCCTCTTCAGGAGCTTTCCCCTTTCTGCTGAGGGCCATGTTACTCTTCTGGAGGTGTCTGTAAATGTTCCACTGCTCTGTAAACATCCCAGCTCCCTAAAGACCACGAGGGAAGCACAGGCATTCCAGGATGACTGCGTGGAGGCAGGAGGAGGATACCACAGAGTAAGGCAGGCAGAGAGGGATGCCTGGAGGCTGTGATCTACCTAAGCATTTGCTGGTTGTGTGTTATCACTGGAAATGAGCACAGCTGCCTAATGTGCTTGCCYTGCTTTTGATTCTGGTTTTGCCTGATGTGTCTGTAGGACAATGAATGCCATGAGTTTGGACTGCTTGTGATGGGGGGTGGCACAGTTTGGGGGGTGGCTTTAGGGAGGAAATCTTCCAGTTTGGGATCTGGGCTGGAATATTGTGGTAGCAGTTTAGCATGATAATAGTTGTGCTTGTGTGTATCTTATTTCCAAATCTTGACGCCTTGCAGATGGCAAGGCTTTGGACTGAAGGATCTCTACCTGACTCCTGTCATATTTGTGTGGTTTTCATTTTATTTCTAAAGATGGTAGCTTCATTGGGAATGTTAAAGGAGCCTCTGAAAGTTATGAGGGCTGTTAAATATGCCCAGGCAAATTTGAACATGCTGGGGCCAATATTTACCAAGCTAAATTTGCATGCTTTAATTGTATAGATTAATGGCGTGGCACAGAGTGTACATCTGCAAATATACAGCGTTCATCTCATACAGTAAAAATAAATGTTACCATTCTCTACAGTCTGTGCATCAGTACAGGTAAATTGAACTCCATATTTAAGTCAAAATGTGTATTTGTGACTTTAAAAAAATGTGCTTAGAAAATATGATGTACTTCTTGCTCAACCACCTTTAAAAATAAATGTTACCACCTTTAAAAATAAATATTTGAATTGGTTTTGATGAAAAGCTCAGTTTATTGTGTGGCACTTTATGAAAGAAATTTGTGGGCTTAATCTAGAACACACACAAAAATACAATCACTATGAGTAGAGGTTTTTTATTGCTTTCAAAATCTGGCTGGAGAGAGATGGTGATAAATAGGAGGGACTTCAATATGAGTGTTTGTGCTTTACCTCCCCTGGTACATTTGTCATCTCTTGAGCTGGAGACTGCCTCACGAGCTTCCGAGTCAGGAGAGCAGACTTGAAAAGAGCTTACAGACTGCCTTTTTCCAATCTTAAATGAAAAAACAAAAACAAAAGCCTCCTACTGAATTAAAATTAAGCCTACTCCATCTCCTATTCTGTCTGAGCCCTCAGGCAGATACTTWTATTTTGCTACTTGTCTAGTCTTGTAGATACTTAGTTTCAGAATTTATCTGAAGCCATTAGGAGTCTGGCATCATTATTCGTGGAATTCTTCTAGGTGCARCTTCCAATTTTCTGGATCAAGCTTTATTACTAAATTATGAATTYCAGCCTTCTTACATATCAGATATTTTTAGAAAAAAACCCCACAGACTTCAAATATTTCTCTACTTTGATTTAAGAAGATACATATACGTGTGAGAACTATGGGGAGATTTAATTTTTTTTTAAATCTTGTCTAGCAATACTCTTAGAATTGAGGAATGGAGTTCCTTAGCATGTTCCCATAAAGCAGCATTGTACTAGAAAGTMATTTTTCCTGGTTTTTCTGGGTTTGTTAATCTGAAAACAAAAATTCCGGTGTTGCAGTTTCTGCTCTAAAAACAAAGAGTGAGCATTGTTTGTAAGGTACAGTACAGAGGAAACGTGACTGTGCAGGAGGGAGAGTTGCCAAGGCAGTATTACTGTGTTACCTCAGGTCTCAGGAGGAAAGTGAAACAATATCCTGAAGTGCATCCATTCTAATTGCCACGCTTAGTGCTGACAGTTCAATAGCTAATGAAAAAGTGCTGTGAACCCAGAAGTGGGATGTCACCCCAAGAAAACCCCTCTAAAAACCCACATGCAAAAGGAGAGCACTGCAGGTGCTGTCACAAGATGAGGTGCTGTAGCTTCCAGAGCTTTTGTGCCCTGTTGCTGGGTTTTCCTGCAAGCTCTTGTGTTCTTCCTTTCAGCAGCCACAGTCCATGCAGGATCTCYGTCATGGTGTGCCCCTCCTGGCTCCTCCCCAAATGCAGAAATTGGGTGCTTCCCTGGGGGCACCTTCAGAGACCAYTCTTCATCCCTCTTCTTTAGCACATGTGAAGGGGGCATTTTCCCCAGCCACGTTAGGATTTTGGGAATCTTTATATGCTGTTCAAGCCCTCTGTTTTAAAGCAAATGGGCCTGTGGGTCAGGAGGAGGAGGGGAAGTGTTCTGGAGGTCATGGCTGAGAAGTGAAGTTTTCCAGCTGCACACATGAGCTGCCTTCTACTGGTCCAGAACACTCTGCTGAAGCAGGGACTTGAAGATCCTYGTTGGTTCATGATGTGTTTTGTTTGAGTGCTGGGGAAGAAAGTGTTAGCAATGCTTGTTATATAAATACCGCAAAATGAGGGTGGCTCAATAAAATCCCTGCAAATTCCAGAGAGGAGCATGTGGTCAACAGGTTTGTTCTCCAGCATGGTATCTCTCAGTAGTAAACSTCCAGTAATGAAATTTACTGTTACCTGTGTGGTAACAGGAAAATTGCTAAAGTGCCTACTTAACAGAATAGATGTWTTTTAATACTGATCTTTTTTCGTTCTTCATCTAAAATGTTGCAGATTTATTTAGCACAACAAGAACATTGAACTCATATGGCTTGATACTGTAGTTGGATTCTGCATTACAGAACTTAATTGTTGTGGAGGGGCAGAGGTGGGAATATAATGGATATTTCTGGAAAGTTATAGGTAATGCAGGCATCATGTGTGTGATGGAAGCATTGCCTTTTAAAAAACAAGTCAGTCTTATAATGCTGTTCAGTCCTTTGGTTGGAGAATATTTAAACTGGCTTTATGCAAGTAGCCTGACAGCCATAAATTTCTTCTTTGAAAATTAGTGGGAGCTGGAAATTTACCTCACTTGGCTTTTCTAAAAATTCCAGCCTCCATTTTAAAAAGAAAAAAACCCTTCCATCATATGAAGGCTGAAGAAGGGTGAGAAGATGGGGCAAAAAAGGGAATAGTTGGGGGCAGAGTCTGTAAGTGTGGATAAACATTACACATTGATTTGTTTCCACAGGACTGTGGCATTCCAGAGGTGGAGTTCTGCCTGGCAGCTGGTAGTACAGAGGGACTTCCCATCTGCATACAGGGTGCAGCTGCCAATTTAGAAGAGCTGGATGTTGAGAAAAACCCTTATATAAGAGTCAGATCAGGAGTGTGAGTACTGAACCTTTTTAACAGCATTTTGCCAGCAGATAGAAGAGTAATATCAGGGGATGAAAATCAGTCAGCAACATGAACAATATTTGGGGGATTTTTTCCAGAAATCAGTAAACATGCATTTAATATTCCCAGCCCTACATGTCAGCATTGTGCTCTGTGGGCTCCTAGTTTGAAGGCATTTTTTCCTACTTGTTGGCAGAAGTCTTCAGTAATTCCATATTTGAGTAGCTTTATAAATAGAGGAAGCAACTCAGCTATAATTAGCTTTTATTTCATGGGAGAATAGAGACTTCTCCTGAGTCACCCACCCTGTTACAACCATAATACTGTAGCTGAGCACCAGAAAATGAGTGTTACATCACCCAAGCATTTCTCAAGCTACAGCCAGATCCTGACATTCTGGAGGGAGGCRATGCAGTATGACACAGGTCCCTGGGCAGCCCAGAACTTCCTATATTGAGCAGAATGGGCTATTGTTCCCTGGGCCAAAACAYCACAGTTCATGAAGTTTGGGAGTTGTGTGGCTCTTCCCATAAGTAATTGCAGAATGACAGCAGCTCCTCTATTACAAGAGTCTTGCCTTTCCACGTGAGCCAAGCCTTCTTCCCACTGTCTCACAGTAAGTCTGTGAAGCCTGGGGTGGTGGAGGACTTAAAAACAGTCTTGTCTTAGTTTTGACGAAACTTGGTAATTTCAAGAAAATAAATTTCCATATGGCTCTATGCCTCTTCCTCCATTCCTTGTGTGGTCTCCTAAACCTGTGTCCAGCTTCTACATTCAGCTTTTTTTTTGATTTAGAACAGTCTGAAGGACTCCCAGCAATTTTAATCCTCATGTCAAAATTACAATAGCTTTCCAAAGGATTGCAGTAAATAATCATACTTTAATAACTTCCACTGAAAAAAATTATATGGGACTGATGTGAGAAGCCTTTTAATTCRTAAGGTGGTAATCTTAGATAAAATTCAATGCAAACATCTCATCCTCAGTACTGGCTTTTTTTTGTTTACTCATAGAGTAGCAAGCTGGCTTTTTTAMGTGAGTGAACAAATTGGTAATTTTCTTCTCTTTCATTTTTATTTAGCTTGGACTAAGAAAAAGTATTTGAGATCTTCCTAGCAGTGATGTTGCCAGCATATTTAACTACACCTTTGTTTTGATGTGCTGTCTCCARCGTTATCTAGCTCTTATGAGTACAAAAAGGAAAAGAATTTTAATAAGATCTTTGCATTTGGAATGTAACTGATGAACTGATTGAGTCATTTATCCTTACTGTTGTAGATGGCTTGCTTATTCAGACTTGAATTACAAGGGGGAGATGACAATTTTGGAAGAATGTGATTCACCACCTGAAATTCCTTCAGCAGATGTAAAATCTCTGCGTCCCTTAAGAATGGTGAGGAGTTCACAATTCCCTGATAATCCCCTGTGTGCCCTCCTTTTTTTTTATTGTTGCTTCYCCAGATGTTTTGACCTAAATACATCTTGGGCTCTGATGTTCATTCTGGGTTAATCCTCTGTGGTGTGCTTGCTTTGGTCACCGTGACTTGTCAGGCTTCTGCACCCCCCAACATCTTCCTGGGAAACTCCTGTTGTTGGGAGGAGGTCMAATAAGACAGAAAGGCTCTTCATTTTATTGCATTCAACACCAGTTAATTAACAAAAAAACCCTTCTGAAGTTTTTGATTTTATTTTTTTCAGTAAGGGTCTACTGAGGGTGGAAGACCAGATAAGGACTTTTTTACCCAGTAGTATTTCTCTGCACACAAATCTGGGGAGGTGCAGCTGTTTTTTGTGTTGACAGACAGCACTTGGATCTGCATGTGAGAAAGATGGGAAGAGGTGTAACACAAATTTTACTGTGTGCATAGCAAGCCCACAGAGAGACAGTTTAAAAGCCATAAAGGAGTAAGACCTAATAGCTGTCTCTTCAGTCACTCAAGTGAGGTCAGTCTCTTATTCCTTCACAGATCATCATTCACTCACATTTCCAGAGGAGATGCATTTGTTGTATTTGCTCTTTGACCATAAACATGAATATGTCAGACTCTATTTTCCTGCTGTTTTCTCTTTCTTCTAGTGTTGCACCATTTGTGCTTTAGAAATTTGAAACGCATACAACAAAGCTTTAAAAGTTAATTTTAAAAATTGCTCAGTATCAATTAGTTTAAAAACATTGACTTTAGAATTGTAGGCCATGAAGGGATACTTTGAAATTGCGTGCAGTCTAAGAGGTTTGTCAGTGCACTGATTTGTTTGATCTGTTTGTAGGTCAGGTTTATCGTGTGCCTGGCCTTTTGAAATCTATGGCCAGCATTGAAAGTGGTGAATATAATTGCAAAGACTTCATGCTCTGATAGTGCTGTAAAACACGTGTCAGAGTGGAACTTGAGGTTTAATGTAAAATATCTCTTTTTCCCCCCATCTGTTTTCAGGGTGGACTAAAGGTGCAAATGCCAATGAATGTCAAGGTAAGCACAGAGGGCATTCAGAATAAAATATAAACACATKGGGAATATGAAATCTTCATGCAAGCTGCTTTTCTTTTGTTTAGTGTGTGATCTTTGGTAACTGTTCAGTGCTTGCYGCTGAAGAAAAATTCCCTAATGCTGTCAAGTTCACTTAGTGTTTGATGAGGTGTAAAAGTACCAGKAGTTTGTTTTTCACTTACTAGGAAAGTGTGAATTTGCTATAAAATGAGTTTTTCTGACTTGACACATTAGTCACTGTAATGACAAAGAGATTGGGGGGATTTTCCTCCAATCTGAGTTTAAAAAGAAAAGGAGAGGGAAGGGAGGAAGAGGACAGGAATAGAACCCTTCCATCCTAGCCCCTATTCCAATACAAGAGCTGTGAGTGAGACCATGGTCCTTCTGTGATCTGAGGAGCTGAAAGCTGATCCAAAACTATTGCTCCTTTTTCCTCCTTTTTCTACAAAAAAGCTAATGCTTTAGGTAACTTTTAATTATACAAATACATGCATGACTTGGGTGTTTTTCTAGTAAATGCTGCAACAGATACAAATATTGTTAATAGCTGATCTGTGTGATTCAGCAGGTAAGGAACTTGAAGGGGCTGTTAACTGCAGTCATGGAAGTAACTTCAGCAAAGTACARGGAGAGGCTTCTTGTCTTCTTCTGAAGGATTAAGCGCAACATTGTGTTTTGTAGATAATAATATATGAGAAAACCCACTTTGGAGGATGGTCCAAAGAGTTTTCAGAAAACATCACTTCTGTCCCAGCACTGTTTGGTGGTGAAGAGGAGTTTCAGGAAATTGGGTCACTACGTGTAATTGGTGGAGTGTGAGTATATTTCACTTTTATATTTATTTATTTTAAAACAGAGAAGCTCAACTAAATGGTTAAAAGTGCTAACTAAGGGATGGTTGTAGTCTTCCACAGGTGAAATGTTTTGAAAAGAAGGGAATGTATGTTTCTTTTATTATTAGGTCTTCAACTGTCAGCCTCCTGAGCTAAATGTGTGAAAGGTTTGAAGTCAGTGTTTGCCATTTGGATGCCAATAAATTARGCTGCTTTGTTCACACAGAGCTTTAATTTGTATTGATTTATACTTTTGATAGTCTCTACTTAATTTGCTGAAATGACTGTGGGTAGGTGTGGTCAGTCTTCAGTTTGACATTTTAATACCTGTGAAACCTACAAACTGTTTTATTGTCTTAATGGTTTTCCTCTGCCAGCTGTTGCATTTTATCTGGCATTGGGAATGTGCTCTTATTTTCATTAATTGAGGCACTGGATGGATTCTGTGTTGTCCTGCCCCTCCCTGTGAAACACACACACAGGACTGTGTCACACCAGTGTCACAGGTGGACTGTCTGAGAGCAGGCAGGATGGTTGCTTCTGCCAAAGACTTCAGTAATAAAGCAGTTTTCAGAAAATCTTCCTTTTGTTTCATAAGGGATTTTCCACTTCAGCATAAGGATGGAATAACATACATCTTTCAGGCTGCTCTCAGAATTTTATGAGCACTAAATTCAAAACAAACTTAATTGTTAATACTCAGATCATCTATTCAGAAGTGCATTGTGTGTTCACTATCTGGGAAGCCTCAGATTATTAAAAATCATTGTTCTGTCTGTTGTGGCAGCTTTTATTTTTAGTGCTGTGGTAACATAAACAGCTGAATTAATGTAAACCAAATGGTACTAGAAGTAAAGCTATCCCTGCCTGCCAAATATCACTGCCAACAGAATTTGTACAGCAATTCTAATATTTACAAGGGAGCTTTATGAAAGAAATGCTGACAAGAAAAAAGGTGGGGGAAGCACTTTTTTAAATTGACGTCCGTTAGAGATTTGAAGTTGATATGGAAACACCTTCTTTTAACAGACCCTTATCTACTTATTCAAAATATTTTGAAAATTTCTATTTGTTTACTGCTAAAACATATTTCATATACAATATGGTTTATATCTTCAATTTGCTTGTCTGTTTATATGTATACAGTTTTAGATTAAAGCAAAAAAAAAAAAGCAGGCAAAATCTTGTTCTGCTGAAATCTGTTAATTTTGTCAGCAGCTCCAGCAAGGGTAGGGTCTCATCATTTATTAGCACACTGAAGAGATCCACTGCTTGTGTTTTTATCACTGAGAGTTTTGGCATCTAGCTGCATCCTGGGCTCTGTGGTACCAAATATTGCTGTTGGGAATGTGGCTGGCTGAGAGGAGGTGCACGGAGAAGCATTACATAAATCAACTATTGTTGGATAAAGAATCACATGGCAGGATYTTGATCCACAAAGAACACTTCATGGGTGCCTGTTGTGACTCCAAACAAGCATTGCTTTGTTCATTGGCTGGGTTTGTGATACTCATTTTAGTGTTTTGGGGGGTTCTCTTCTCCCTTTATTTGTTAGAGAAAATCATGTGTGCAGTTGTTTTGCCTTTACTGACTTGACTTTTCTTTTGTTGTGGGGCTGCCACAGWTGGGTTGCCTATGATAAGGAACGTTACAAAGGCCATCAGTTCTTGCTGGAGGAGGGGGATTATGAGGACAGATGCTCCTGGGGGGGAAGTGACAGTGCCCTGCTCTCCTTCCGCTTCCTTCAGGCTGTAAGTACTCACATGGATTTCTCACAAATTATGCACAGCTCTGTCCATAAAGAGCCAGGTTATTCTTTGTTGTGGTACAGCTGCCTTGGGTTGGGGCRTTCCATCTTTTTTGTTCATCCTCAWTCTTTTCCTACTGGCTGAAATCTAGACTGCACTAAGGAAGAAGCAGGTTCTAAAAAGTCTTTGTGAAGTTCATACAAAAATTGTATCATGCAGAATTCCTTGTCTACCTGCCAGATTTTCCAAGCACCTCAGTCCTGCCCCTCAAGCTATTTGAATCTCTCAAATGGAATTTTCTTAAAAGCATAATGTGCCTGAGTGTACAGAGTAGTTCTTGATTAAAACAAAAATAGCTTTTCAATGCAGCAGCTGTTGCAAGCCTTAAAACAGCATTACCCTCTGTCTGTGATTTTTCTGCCAGAAAATTTTGGCAGCAAAAATAATCATGGTAAAAAAATCCCTGCTACTAAAATGTGTTTAGTGGAGGCAAGGATGAAATAATAGTAAAAACTCTTTGTAAGAGTCTACTATTGGAAGCAAAGTTAGACTTTTTAGCAATGRGGAAACATGGGGTTAGAACTTCTTTATAATTTCCTTTGTTTTGGGTTGGGTTTTTTGTTTGTTTCTATGTGTTGGAAAGTTTTTTATTATAATGCCAACTCTGTGAGCATTAAATACAGCTGCAAAGAATAAGTTCTTCTGAGACTAAGATTGTTCACTCTGATATTACCCAGTTTTGTAAACTCAGATTACTCATCTCCTCATCTAAGGAGATGTGATATTCCTGAGTCAGAAATTTTGTGGAAATTGAAGATGAAGATTTAAAGCAAACTCACTGTCTCAACAGTCTTTTCTTCTATTAATAAAAAGTGAGCCCCAGAAGGCCATACTTAAATTCGCAATTTGCAGGTTTGTTTTTCATGACAGGCACCTAGCAAAAGCTGTGTTTATAATCAGAATCTATCAAAATAAAGATAGGACAATTAATTTAATTCAAGAAAAATATCCTTCTCTAAATAATTTATTTTTAAGTTTCTGAGAAAAAACTAAGTAAGAAGTTCCTTCASACTGAGGAACCTCAATAGGATTTTAAATCTGCAGAATCCTATTCAATTACTGAATAATCTTAGTTTTCCTSTCTTTTCCAGCTGTATATAGGATACTTGAGCAACCTGAATCGATGTTTTTAGATTTTTCTCTTGGCAGAGAACATAAATACAAGTTAAAATCATGCATGCAGGTAGCAAGAATGACCCTCCATGTTGTGTATTTAATTTAACTTGCACCTAAAACAGTCAGAAGGCTCAAGTCATTAACATTTTAAAAACATATATCATTCACAGTCATATATCAACATATATCATTCCACTTGGCCTATCAATATGTATAAATATTTACCTATTGATAACAGAAGTGAAAAGGAATATTTCCCCTCAATTTCTTGCATAACTGAAGGCAACCAGCTGCTTGCCAATGGAATGAGTAATGGCCCTGGCACTGTRTTGTTTGGCTTGACCAGCAGATTGCCTCCCTCTGGGCAGTGTGCAGCACACAGGGCAGTGCCCAGGCTGGCCATATGCTCCCTTTGTGACTTTGTATATCATACTTAAGGTCAGGATTTTAAAAATATTTTAGTACCAAACGTTCAGTTTCAAGGGGACCTGGGCATAAATCCAAACTCTGGGTGCTTGAGGCCCTTCACTGCACAGCAAATGTCCTGGCTCTTCTCCCTGAGCTCAGGAATTCTGTCAGGGGAAGGTARAGGCTGCAATGCTCTCAGAATCCACAGGGATATTGTTATCCCCCTCCCCAGGCACTGGTGAGGATGTGCTCGATGTGGGCACGCTGCAAGGGCTCTCAGCTTTTGGCTGGCTGCTTGAATAATCCTGCAGTGAACACTCACAAGGGCTGATGAGGGGTTCAGGAGGTGTTTGGGAAGCAGAGATAAAAAGATCTCGTGGGATAGTTTTTTCCAGCTGCTGCCAGCTGYGTGTCAGCATCTGTGTTGAACACACCTGAGTCAAATGCAGAGCCCATTCCTGGGGGCAGGCAGCAGTCTGGGCTGTGAGCTGCTTTGGCATTTGCTTCTGTTCTGCAGTATCAAATGCATTTCAAGCTGGGCTTTGCCCGTGGCTCGGCAAAAGAGCAAAGTTTCTGCGTATGTTGCCTTTGGAGCTTTCCCACTAATGTTTTCAAGTCTAGAATGATCTGCTGTGGTCTGAAAGTCTTTTCTCAAAAAAAGTATTTTTCTTACTGCTTGTTGTAAGAGAAGTTGTAGTGGAAGTTCAGRCAGAAAAGAATGATGGCTGAATTTGAAAGATATTTTAAATTTAATTACAACTGTGGATATATTTCAGTATTTTAAACTTAGTTAAGGAAATTATGTGTAGATTTTATCTAAATGACTTTTTGGGTACTCTTCTGCTTTAGGACTGTRAAGAGTAGCTGGTTTCCATTTGCACTAATACTGCACTAGTTTGGTTGTTCTTTTCTTCTTTTTTTTTTAAATTAAAAAGTAGTCTGAAGCTGCAGTTGTTCTTGATGATTCTTCCAGACCTGGCACTTTAATTTCTAGTGAATACCTGAAATAGTTGCAAGAGTTTAAGAGTTTAAATAAATGAAGGAAGGAAGTGGTCAACGCAGTAAGAGAACCAGTTTTACTGCAGAATTTGTTACATCACCTTTTACTGTCCTGTAAACAGTGCAGAGAAGTTGAGCCACATCAAGTGTTCATTCTAAAATTGGTTTTCATTAGTCATTGTGACTGTGTCCTGKAGAAAGACATGGTGTCCCCCAAAGAGCCTGTTTGATCAGGTTCACCTGGCCAAATTAATCTGGCTGCATGCTTGCTTTGGCCTTAATTTCTTGGTGTTTTTTGATAAATCTTTTATAAATCTTTGTTTTCTCAGTGTTTAATGTAATAATGCTCATGCTGGAGTCCTCATATGTTTGTGAGTCTCTGTCAACCACATTATTGGCTTGACAGCAATTGTTTCTTGTTTTCAGGACTCAGTTTCAATTTATAACACTGCTGAATGATTGAGAAACACTGAAATTGAGTTCCTGCTTTCTGTTAAAAGTTAAAGGAGTWAAGTGAATGCATTGTTGTTTTCTGTTTTCCCAAGCAGCAACTGAACTGTGTGCTTAAAATTGCTAAGTGGTTAAAAACCTGAAGATTTGAAACCCAAATTCAAATAATCTGAGGCTGTGCAAGTAATCTGGCCAAGAAACTAAGCTGGCTGAAAGCACAAAGCAGTGTCACACAGCTATGTAAGAGAGAATGTGACAGTGTTAAGCAGGATTTATTTATAGCTCTAGTGGTTGTATCCAAAAAGTACAAACCCCTTGTTCTGGAGAGGTGATCTTGCCCAGGCTTTTCCTCTCTGTAATTATTGCCATGTTGCTGGAAAGGGATGAGGAAGGAGAAGTTCAGTAAAAAAATACAGTCATGGYTATGCTTGGAGTAGTTATTTGTGAGGCTTTTGGAAGATCAGTGCTAAACTGTTTTTTCTTAACTCTTCTTCCCACGCAGGCATCTTTGCACTCTGAGCCATCCTCAAAGGAGAAAGGATGGTGCTCAGGGGCAGCAGGCTCTTCCCCTYTTCAGTGCAAACCCCTGAAGGCCATATCAGATTGCCAGGCTTCCAGTTATTCCAGAACTTCAATGCCAAAATATCCCATGAAGTTCCACACCAGGGAGCCACGTCCCTTCAAGCTCTATAAAATGCTGCCTTTGTGGCTACAACTCTGTCCCAAAATGTTCTRTGTTGTGAAGAGTCATTGACTGTCCTCTAACTCCTGTGCTGCCTCTTAGGATTTCATAGAGTCTTCAGTGGCACTTTTCCAGTCTGATGATGAAGATGGGAAAGCATTTGACATCATCAATGAAGAAATCCCTGATTTGGAGCAGGCTGGATTTGGCCCCGAGACGAGGTCGATTCTTGTGAAAAGTGGAGTGTAAGTCTGCTCAAATAGATGGAACTGTTAAAACATTTCTGTGCACATTTGGGTGCATCTCCTGACAGATTATATTCCACATGGTAAATATTTGGAGGAGAAAATGTTTCTTTAAATTTCCTTGGGGAKTGGAAGGGAAATGGTAATTTTAGTTTTCTGTAGCTCTCATGCCTACACCTTGATTTGGGTTTAAGTGTTCTTGTTCATAAAAAAAGTTTGTSATGTCCCCCCAGAGGAGTCACATTGTTCCATGGCAGTAATACTGACAAGATATTTTAGATATATTAAGAACTGGTATAACTTTTGGGCCTGTCCAGAAAGGATGAGATGTGCTGTATTTGTAATAAAGTCAGACTGCTGGCACTGAAAATTAAAATAGTTTTTATAGAACTATAAAAACTAAAACATAAAAGACATTAAGGGAAAAGAGCACTGTGAAATCATGTGGGTTTCAGACATTTAGTACTAATTTTTAAAATGCAGTATTAATATTGTCATAACTACCCTAAGGGTGATGGGGATCAGGAACTGTGAAGTGAGGAACCTGAACTGCTTATGTAGGGATGGGTGATTAGTGTCTCTTGAGGATTAGGTGCAAGAATGAAGTGCTGAGACTCAGTTTGGAGAGGGGGGATACAAATGAGAGCTGCAAAATCCTGAAGGTGGTAAGACAAGATTAATGCAGTTCACAGAATCTTGCATGACAACAGCTGGGGGAAATGCTTTACAGAACTGGAGATTGCTTTAAAGCAGATTTTGGTATGGGAAAGAAAAAAGCTTTTCCTACACCAGAGGCAGTGAGTTTCTGGAACTTGCTGCTGRAGGAACTGTGGTAGCAGAGAGCACCAGGAGGTTAAAAAAACCATATTAGATAAATTAATAGCAAACAGATTTGTCAGTGGATGATAGAATTAAAATGAGTAAAGACATGTCCTGTTATGTCCCTAATAAAACAGTCCCAGTGCAGAGTGAGTAAGAAAGGAATGCACCACCAAAAGTGGGTGATTTAGAGGTGTCTCCCCATCTGCTTCTGCCRCTGTGCAAGGATAGAAGGACCCTCTAGCTGGGGGTCTCTTTCTTCTTAAATTGCAGGAGAGAAAGCAGGCTGGGAGAAGCTTGAACTGCCAGCTACTACAGGCTTTTGCTTAATCTCATCAAGCCTTCCTCAGTTATTTCTCTTTCTTCTTGCACCATTTTTCCTAAATCCAACTGGAAAAGCTGCAAGAAAGCCCTGTCTGGGGGATGTCAAACATGCAAAGATTCAATTAAGAGAGATTGAAAAAGTTACCAGTTAAGTCTCTYTCCTCTGAATTTCTGAGCAGGGCATCATCTCACAATGAATTTGCTGGGAAGRTAGACACCCAAAATCATGTGTTTGTCGAAGCAGGGAAAGGCAGAAAATCAAGTGTGTGACAATTTTGTGGCCCTCATCAGGTTTAATGTTGCACTGTCTGCCAGGTGGACATTCTGTTGTGCTTGACTTGCTGTTAATGTCATCAGAGTACTCAGAAAAATGCAATGTTTTCAGTTTAATTTCTGTGTCATTCTCCAGGTGGGTGGCATATCAGCAGAAATATTTCTGTGGAGAACAATATGTACTGGAGAAAGGGAAATACAAGTGCTTCTTTGACTGGGGAGGATCCAGTAAAACCATCATGTCAATTCGACCTGTTAAGTTGGTGAGTTACCAGAATTTACAGGAAAACCTTAAAAGAAATGAGACCTTTGGAGTTCAGAGTTTACCATAATAATTAAACAGGAGAGCCCATGTTATAACAACCTGTCTATTTGCTTGGAAACAATTYAAAGACTCTCATGGAAGGCATAATGACTCTGTTCAGGATGGAAACTTATATGGACACTGCAGAACTTTCTTGTCTCTTGAGAAAATTGTCAGGGAAACTTGATAAGAAGAATTTCCCTTTGGCAGACTGCATACATGGAGAAAATAGCCTGGCCTGGGAAGATTAATTTGCCTTAAAACATTGTAATTGATAATGTATTTAAAAATGCTTGAGAATTTATCTGGCCTGTATTGTTACATAATAGAATTCTGTTGGTTTTTTTTTCCTTACTTTTCTGCTAAAATATTTGTACTAGATACAGTGAATAAAGACAGGAAATATTTGTAATCCATTATTCAATCCAAGGTAGTGCCAGCTCACCCAAGCAGATTAGTGCCAGCACTGTCAAAACCCTGATGCAAAACAAAGACAATCTACAGCCGTAAGTATTAAATGATAATAAGTAATAAATTATTAATAAGTAATAAATTATAGGAATSCAAAAGGAACACTTAACCTTATTTTGAAGAGCACATGTTGAGAGAGGTGTCTTCTCTTGGTGTCAGTTCTGTCTTTTTTTCAAGAAACAGCCTCAAAAGTAAATGCAGAGATATTTACATGAACTCTGATGCACRTTATGGGAACTAATTAATGCTGATGCAAGTTCTCCATGTGAAAGGCATTGAACAATGAGGCAGGTAATTGTGAGCTTACAGGCAGCTCATGGCAGAAATGGGGGRACAGAATTGTGCCAAGAGCCTGGGAAGTTTTTTTCCTCTTCTCCYGAGTTCATACTTTACAAATTTCGGGCAACTTGGCATGTCTCCTAGGAAATTAATTGTAATTAATGTTGGGGTTTTCTAATGTGTGTATATATATTTATTGTTGTAGGAGCCCCTTGGGAYGAATGAGCCTCCACATTTGGTAAGTTGGCATTACATAACAGTCTCTAGTACTAAACTACACTTAACAATTAATGTTGAATGCCTGCTTCTGGTGATATCTCAGTAATTTCAGGAGATACTTCAATATTGTCACCTTGCTACAGCAGATCAGTGATGGAGGAAACTGGTAGATGGATAAAAGTAAAGTCTGCTAAGTGTTCTGCTCTTTGGTTTATTTTGGATCATGCCCTTTAGTATTCTATCCCCATAAATGCAAGCAGTCCWATAGGTTTTGAGTGACTTTGGATCTCTATAGCTATTGATTTTTCTCTTCTTTCCCTCTTGTTTCTGGAAACTCACCATCCCATCCGTTCATCCTTCTCTTTATGGCAGATTTTCTTTCCATTATTTTGCATTGCATCCAGTTTGTCACTCCTGTGTTTATGTGTGAGGTGAAGATGAAAATATTAACTGCAGAAAACTGAACTGCACATTTCAAGCCTGCAAATGCATCAACACCTGGAAGTTGGGTTTTTTATTTTAGATGCTGGTAGTTCTGCTTTCCAAAGTCTTCCAAGCAGGTAGAGCTGCTCCTTAAGGTTCCCTTTTTGTTACAGTAACATGAGAGCTTGACTGGACCCATCCTGACCATGATAAATCTATGATATATTCTGAAAGTTCCCCTAAAAGCTCTGTCCTGCTTGGTGATAACTGACTAAGAGAAAGCAGTCCCTATAATTCACTCTGAGTCTCAAAAATGAATTAGTTTAGGGTCTTACACTCTGGTCCTTACCTTACAAGGTTATATTCCATTAATGCACCTTTGRGTTATCTTTCTGAAACACAGTTGTGCTCTGTGTTCATCACCATGTGTGCTCTGTGTTCCCTGCAATGTTCTGTCCCAGCAGGGCTCTTCCCTTGTCTGGCATGAGTTGTTTGGTTGATCTTTTTCTGTCCTGCTAGCTTGGGTGATGATCTGARTGATTTTATTGCTCTCTCTGATATGCTTTTAATTAAGCAATTTTGGGAACATTTATTTCAAGAAACAAGACTTATTTTCAGACAAAAGATATTTTAGAGCTCTGCGGTTCTGTTTCAGCACACTTAAGTATTTTGTCATCTGGACRCAATTTCTCTCTCTCTTGCTTGGATGGGAAATGTTGTGCATTGTGTTACTTAGCAGGTGGACCACACCCTCCTTTTTCTCCAGTTCTACCATTTTGTGATTAACCCAGGACTACAGGAAATGTTTCCTGTCTGAAGACATAATTGGTGTATTATTTTAGCCTTAAACACTGACTTCCTGCCCAGCCTATTCACATGGCAGTTTGCAGCCAAATCCAAAGACTTGCAAGTCAAATGCTCACCAGAGGGCCTTGGTRAATGATACCAGATAAAATAACTGACTCAGATAAAACTGGTGGGGTCTAAACCRTTGAAGATAATTCTATTTTCATCTCAAATTCTTGTATTTTTTCAGGATCTCCCAAAATCTATTCTTTGAGTGTATTATTCCAGTGTTGCAGACCTTTAAGATCAGTTCAAACCTTTGAAGTTTCAATGAGTTGTGCTTTACAGGCTTTTTTATTTCCAGAAATGTGAAAAAACCTCTGTGTGTGTGTATGTGCACAGACACCTTTAAATACTGACATGTACTGGATTGCATTTTGCCTCTTGTGATCTTTAATAACAGTCTTAACRACATTTGTGAAAAAATTACTATTCTGACTTACCACAATCCTGGTTTTCATAGGATTCTGCCTTGGGGTTAGGGAGGAGAGAACATATTTCATATCACTACAGTTCTTAGAGGAGGGGAGATATTTTGAGTAATTTTTAATGGYAAAACATTTAATCACTTAGGATAAGTAAAAGACCCTTAGATAAATATCAAGAATTTCACATGCAGAGTAAAATAAAAGTTTTCTGCATGAAAACCAGTCTCTTAGTTTGGAACTTCTAAGCATGGTGCATATGAGCTGGCAAATCCTTAAACATCCTGATGTTTGACCCTTGAGTAAGTAATATACTGGGTATTTTGAATGATTATACATTCTCTCACCTTTAATAAGCATATGTCTGAACTAAGGGAGCTGTTTGCACTGTCTATAAGAGTGTGTCTTTTTTTCATTTGTGTTCTTATCAGAAATTGAAAAGCAGCAAAATTTTCTTACATCTCTGAATGACTCCCCTGACCTTTTCTGCCTGCCAAGCTTCCTAATAAACCAACTACACAGAGTGTAAGAAATCACCAACTCTGCAAAGCCATTCATTTCATTTATTAAAATAAAGCTTTGCTCAGCARGAACAAAGCCACTTTCAACATCAGGTGACTTGCAGAGATGCTGTAGGAAACAGAGATAATTGCTGTGCAACCCTGCATTTGTACTTTAATATTCTGTCCTTTGGCTTTTTGGGAAGCGAAACCTCACACAYTAATGTCAGACCCTGACAAAGTGGAGATGGCTGCAGTTGGAGACTAATTGCAGTGTTTGCACTGAGGAATCACTGCTCCACCCCAACTTCTGTCAAATTAAGACCCTCATTCATTACCAGATAAATTCTGTGTTAAAATGAGTAGGGAATCTTTTTTAAAAAGCCTTGCATAGCACGTGGCCTATGAAAGAGAGGCAGTGTGTATGTATATATATTCCCTTTTGTAAAGAGCTTGGAGATGAGTGGGCAGAAAATACAGTGTAATTACAGCTTAAATAGGTGCTTTGTGACATAGCACTGCAGTTCTATTTACAGAAAAGTCAGTTACACTTTATTCATTTTATTGTAGCTGATCCCTGCTCTCCAATTAGTGCTCATAGCCTGCAAGGCCAGCTTAAGCCTTTCTTGTTCTTTCTAACAGGAAACATTCTTTTTTTTTAAAACATAGACTGAACTTTTCCATAAAATCATTTGCTGACACTTGTGTTTGGCCTTCTCACTCTGTCCTGGCAAAAGCACTTGATTTCTTTTCTTTGGCAGGAAGCTTGGCCRATTTGGGGCATGAAGGGGGAAGTAGCTCTTGCAACAGCCATCATGTTTTTCTTCCATTACAGAATATGAGCTGTTCTCTTGATACATTTAGATTTTTCATTCTTTTCCAGCCTCTCTTTCAGGCTTTCAAATGAAATTCATCTCAGTTACACAGTGGCACCCCAAGGGTACAGAATTCAGGGTGTCTTTGCTATAGATCATAGCTTACGTCATACCAGAGTTTCTTTTTGTTTTGGTGGGGGCTTCAGGGTTTTTTTGTATGTGGTTTTTTAGTTTAGGTTTGTTTGTAGGTTTTTTTAGGGGGGGTGAGTTTGTTCATTTGGGCTTTTTGTTTATTTGTTTGGGGGAGGTTGGTTTTTTGGGAGGTTGATTGTTTGGTTTTTGTCTGTTTGGCTTTTTCTATTTTACATTTGCTGCAACATTTTGAGCCTTCTTGCTTTTTAGGGATGAACTGATCATACCTTACTGATGGGGTGTGGTTCACTGTGACTTGCAGTTCTTTACCATGACATACAAAAGCAGCTTGGCTCAACCTCAGAGGTCCCCAGTTCCCTCAGAAATCCTCCTGCTAGTTCTGAAATGAAAAGCCACCTGCAACCACTGTGATCACAGAAGATTCCAGGGCACTTTTGTCAGTAGCAGCTCTGTATCTTTGACCAGCATTTCCCCATCCTGCTTTGAGCACTGGATTRCTGAGCTGTAGTGAGAGTTAAGCTGCAGTTCAAGGGGGCTTTGGGTGGATGATAACAGCCTTGAGTCCTACTCTTCTTRTTTGTGCCTCTCCTACTGCAGTTGAACTTGCACTTGATAACTCTGCCTGCMTTAGCACCACTGGGAAGCCTCCTGTGCCAGCCCAGAGATGACAAAATACTTGATGTATTTCTAAAGATAAAGCAGCTGTAGAAAATGTAAGAGATTCTTTGAATGACAATTCATTCAGTTAATTGTATCTTTGTGAATTGAATGGATACTTCTCTGAGAGTACAGCTTTCTCTGTTGACATTAATGATAATGCATTCATTTTCCTTCTAGTCATTGTTTTTGTTTTGTTTTGTTCTTGTAGCTCAAAGCTTTCAGTAATACACATTTCCAAGGAGCATGTGTAGATTTCACAGCAGAAGTTTCTGATTTTACATCATTCATACCATGTTCTTTTAAGGTTCTCCGGGGATGGTAAGTGTCTGTTGTTTTACATGCCATCCTTTTCGGTATTACGATTTTTTTTTCAAATGTTACAAAATTTCAGGCAGCAGAAAGCACATAACACATGCCCATCATCTTCCATCATGTCTTAGACCCTTTGTCCTGCAAGGCATCTCAGTAGCTCTCATCTTGCCCTTGGTTTGGGTACTGTGCATTTTGCTCTCCCTGGGGAAGGCTTGCCCAGTTACCATGACTCTTTTTTTAACTCCAGTTAGAATTTATTCCAGATTTTAAGAACTTTGGTACACTGGAAGTGTCTGAATTCCCACTCAACGTCGTTTGACTCTGGAACTGAGGTTTCTGTACCACACAGTTCTGATTTTGCTGCATAGCCTTTCAAGTCACCTTACTTAAAGCTTGACAAGAACAAAGAGATTTTTTTACTCCTTTTGTCCTCAGCAARTATTAATCTTGAAAAAAACATGCTGTAAATAAGCAGCTAGAGCAGCTTATCTTTTTTGTTCCATTATTCTTGCAGTTGGCTCCTGTGCTACAAAGGGGAAACCACTGACAATCACTGTGTGCTGGAAGAAGGCCTCTATGTTGACCTCAGTTCCTGTGGCTGCCCAACTGCTACAATCAAATCCCTCAAGCCTATTCAATATGTAAGACTTTATTGGGGGAAAAAAAATAACATTTGGGAACTCTTTTCCCTGTCAGATGTCTGAAGTGAGTACTTGCCCTAAACAAACTCCCAGTCAGGGAAAAGAGTGAGGTTTGTTTTCTTGGCTCACAGGATTTTTTTGGGTTGGGAACAGGTCAGCTGTGTGCRCACTTGCACAAGGTCACTTGTAGCTGCCCTTGGGTGTTCTGGGTTTCAAGCTGTTCTCTTTTTTACAAGAGAGACACAAGATCCTCCATGGACAGGAGGTTGGACAGAAATGCATTTTGCCCTCCAGAACAAGAGATACAACCTTKTATACATCCCATTGTAATCCTGCACGCAGAACACAAAAACCTGCAGTCTTGATGTGMTGTCTGTGCCTTTCTTCCACATCTTGGTGTGCTCTTATGCAGGAGCATCAAAGATGAGCTGTAAAACACTTGGTAAAAGAGAAGCAAGTGGTTTTTCTGCCTCCTCCTCTCTGGCACTGGCCACCAGTTTCTCCAGAACTCTTCCTCCTTCCCTGATCACAGGACAYAAACTCAGCCTATGTGTTGTGTGTCCTTCATGGCAACTCCTATGGAGCTAGACTTCTGGGGTTACTCAGTTCAGCTTGTTCACRTATGAAGTCCTTTTTACCATTTGTGAACAGTTTTTAAAAAGAAAACGAAAAACCATCCAACCAACCAAATAAAAAAAACTCCCAAAAAACCCCCAAACCCCAAGCAAATGCAAACACCAAACCCATGGGCGTGGTGGGAAGGATGTACAACCCAAATTTGAGAGCTGGACTTTTCACTAGACTGTACAGACTTCCCACCTGCTGAGAGCCTGGGTTTTAGATTAAAGTTCTCCTTTTCAAGTTAGGCTTTTGGACTCTGCTGTSCCAAATCCAAGTGAAGTTTTGACATCAAATAATAGTAGGCCTCATCCCAATCCCCCTGCCTGCAATCTCACGGGGAAGTAAATATGAAGTTTGGCATGGTAGGAGACTGCTGGCAGCCCTTGTTTCCCAAGGGCCAGGCCCTGGAAGAAGTTTGTTTGGCAAACAACAGGCTGTGTGTGGGGAGCTCACACAYATCTTCCTCTGCTTTTGCACCTCTTAGTTTGGCTCTTCTCTTGCCAGTAGAAGCCCTTGTATTTCACAAATTCAAGGCACTAAACAGCATAAAATGGCCCTGCTCTACCTGTTTGTCCTCAGAGCCCCCAGGGCAGTGCTGGGGGCCCTGGTGTGGCACAGACGTGACCCAGAGCACGCATCAGGTCACGGCCAGGAGCAGCCACAGTTAATTCTGAGCATTGTCCACAGTTCTTGGAACAGAGCCCCTTCTATTACAGCATATTTCTGTTAGCTCATTCCAGAGAGGAGCGGGCCTGTTCCCAAGTGGAATTGTTCTGTAGCTGTATTGAATTCATTTGTGGTGTTGGGAACCCCTTTCCATTCTTCAGCTTTGAATACCAGCCTCATTTCAGAGCTAAGGTGTGTCCCCTGGTAGCTCATGTGTGAGAAGGAGAACTTTTAACCCTGACATCAAGCCCTGGATGTKCATTGTCTTCTGCTCTCCTTTTAGGGAGATGTAATTGCTGCAAGTGGAACTGTGGAGGAGTCCCACGCTGGGAAYATTCCATTTGTTCTATAGAAAGTGCAGCTTTGATGGAAACAAGCTATTTGCAAACAAATAYAACAACTGCACTAAATGAAAAAAAAAAAGTTAAATTTTTTCTATTTAAGAAAGTAAACTTCTGATTTTTGGTTTGAAAACTCCCAGAAATGTAATTTGTTTGTCTAAGAGCTTAATTGCATAGCAAAATGAAAATTTTCCTCCTAAATCACTGCGTTGGTCCAACTAAAATAGAAAACAAATAGAAAAAAAAAACCGCAACACTTTCAGAGCAACGCAGAATTCTTTGGATAAGAAAGCAGGCTCACAGTAGTGATACTTAGATGATTTCACTGCAGTGACAGTATTTTARGTTGGCTAATTTTTATTCTAGCTCTTAGCTCTTGGAGGGATGTTTCATGTGTTGTCTGGTGAAAAGTGAAGTTGTCAGCATTTAAGTACATTTTTTAAGTATGGCATACTGTTCCCACACTCCCTGCACACACACTCTCCCATTTCACAAGAAATTCAAGTTAATGTGGTTCCACTTTGGTTATTTCCCCGTTCATTGTGCACTGGCATCATGGAGGCATTCAGCACATCTTTGCAGCCCATGTCCTCTGTTCCTGATGAAGTTTCCTTTCTCCCATCACACCTCATTCTCCAAAGTGTGTAATACTCAAACCAAATCTTTAGGAGGCCCTAGCTGTGCTTTTTTTCCTGCTGTTCCATTTTGCTCAAATACAGGTTGGACCATTTCATCATCCTGAGAGCATTTAGGGAAAGCTAAATGTAACAGGAGGGTACAAAGAAGGAACAACTGACACTGATGCCATTTGCCTCTCATAATCTCCTTTCATCTAAAAATCCCAAAGCACTCCTCCAGCAAAGCTTGTTGATGAAATGTGCAGTTGTATTGTTGTTAACAGCCCTCCTGCAGGCAGGTGAAAGCCTAGCACAGGTTCAGAGCTGCTGTAGAGGTGCAGGTTTCTGTGCCTGCATCAGCAAGGACTTGCCTTTTGCAGTGCCATGGATTCATGGAAAGGAAGTGCAGGCCCTTGTTCAGCTGCAAGAGAGCAGGTGGAGGCAGCTGGGCCATTTATAGGGCCATGGTTGCTTATTGGGATATTTGTCCAGTGTTTGCTGCTTGAGGAGGTTAATCTTTTGGGATAGATAATCTTGCAATGGGGAGTTCAGCTCTGGTGCTGCCTTTTCTCAGGTGTGTTGTTTTGACAAACTCTGTGTCATATTTGGTGTGATTTACATGGACAAGAATGCCCAGGATGCTTGCAATGAGCAATTAGCTTTCCTTCTGAAATGTTACCTTCAACCTGTAAATTAATAGTCTCCTAGTTTCTAAAACCAAAAATGAGATCCAGGTTGTAGGTTGTGCAATGCTTTCTTTGTTTGGTTGGGGTTTTTTCTTTTTTCTTCTGAGGCATTCTTAATTCTTGCTCTGATCAATCATGATAATCCTTGTATTTCTATATTATCTTCTCTAAGTTAAATACAGGTGTTAACTAATCTCCCCAGCATTCCTKTGAGGCAAATAAAGAAATCAGATACAAGAACTACCTGCAGTTTCCCAGGGCCAGGCACTGAGTCACTCTGTGTGGCTGGGACTGGACCGTGGGCATTGCATTGTCCAGGTACCCATCCCACCCTGAAGGGAGCAGCCAGGCAGGAGCAGCTCCAGCAAAGGCAGTTGTGAGAGATGAGCTGGCCAAGCCTGGAGAGTAAAGATGTTCCCAAGGATGGTGTAACACAACTCTGGAGGCTCCCCCACTTCAGGCTCTGGTCAGTGCTCTTTGCAAAGCAGCAGCTCAGCAGTGGGCACTGCACCATCCCTTGCCCTRGCTGAGTTACACTCAGCCTTTGCTCTGGCCCTTTGCATTTTTCCCTTTGCCTTTCTTAGGCTTTCCCATCAAAGTTTGCAAAACCTAAGTTGGCAAAAAAAATAGTGTAAGGAAAATATGGTTTTTTGAAAAGGGATGGGCCCTTTTCAAAAGGGCTTTATTAGTAAAAATTCTTAAAACTTTCATAATGGAAAAATTATCCATAGCTAAAATTATGCTTTTTGCTCTAAGCATGTGTGCAAATTTACCTGTGCACTTGGGTTTCAGTTCTAGTGCCCTCTGGTCATCTTCTTTGTGTCTGTACACTACTGAGGAAGCTCACCTTGCACTCATCCTTGTTTCATCTCAAACACTTCATGCTTGTGTTGTGGCTTTTTTCCTGAGCYGGTGAAGCATAAAAATCTGTTCTGAATTGTGAAAAATTGTGTTGCACAGCTTCACTGAAAGCAAAGTAAAAATCATTCAGGGGGAAGTCTGAGCTGAACTGTGCAAGAGATTTCTGGTGTGTTGATTTTTAGTGTTGATTTTCCATGGTTTACCTGTGTCATTTTCATTGCCCCATGTGCTCTRTTAGCCACAGAACACCACACCTGTTAAGTAAAGTATATCAGTGTATTTAACAGTTCACAAGGCTGCTCATATCTTGAAATGCTATGTAAATATAGTTTTCCTTAATCACTGGCCTCTTGAATATAACAAATCCCTTCAAGTTTCTCTCTGGACAGTAGCATGAAAAATCAGGACAAGCAAAACCTCTTAAAATGTTATTGGTGCTGGTTTAAGCAAAGGCAGTCGTTCCTTTGTACATAAAAACTGTTAACAAATTTCATGTTAAGAAATTCTGTAGTGCTTTTTTATTCTCACAGTTGGCGAGCTTTTCCCAAAGCATGGCATTTCAGGTATTTTCCTTGAAATAACTGTGAAAAGAAGCTGAAGTAATGCTGACCTAGACATGGGAATGGGTAAATCTAGATGTCTTTGGCTCACCTTTCAGGTGAAAATGTTCCTCAGCATTCTGCAAGAGAGGCTGGGAACAAGATGCYTCCCAGCCTAACAGCATAGCCTCAGACCTTCTTTTTCACTGTTCCCAGTTTCCATGGAGCTGTGAAAACAAAGTCAGAGAAAAAAGCCAGGCCAAAGTCACTGCTGCCAGCTGTTGGCCTAGAAGGGAATGCAGAAGGTGAGGAATCAGTGCAGTGCTCTATATATGGCTGTGGAACAGGAGAGCTCAGGGCTTGGCACAGCAGCCTGGTTTCCTTCTGGACTTCATCTCTGCAGAGATCCCCTGGGACAGAGGGATCAGAGCCATCACTGGTGTGTGTCAGGGACTCAGCAGCTGCACAGGGAGTTCTCAGAGCTCTCAGTCCAAACAGTCACAACCACAGCAGAGCTGGAATCACTTTAATTGACTCCAGCAGTTTGCTGTTGTGGTTCTTGGTGTATAAATGGATATCCTGGGTCAGGTGACTTGTCCATCTGGTACAGCAGCCTTGTCTCTTAACATCCTCAGTGTTGCAACAGCAGGGTCAATATWTAGGTTTGGACAGCAATGTCCTGCACCACAAATGGTGTTTCTCATGGCCAGCAATGCACTTGTGAAAATTGCAGGGCCTGTTCTGGGCATGGCTTGTGGTGTCCACTCAGGTGAAAGGCAGTGCCAGGGCTCTTGCAAACAGGAGTGTGATGATTCTGCCTGGCTGAGCAAAGCAACYCCAGGAGTAGCTGCCTGCCCTAGGCCTGCTGCTCTGGCTTTCAAAGTGAGCCTTTAGCCACCACTGTAAATCTGACCCACTCCATCCTGCAGAAGGCACTTGGGAAGAGCTGACATTCCAAAACAGAGACGTTATAGGTTGTGATCCCTTTCTGGTGTGTAACATTGGATTTTGGGAGCACAGTAGGATTTAAAAAGCTCTCTCAGCTGATGATCCCAAGCTCTTCTTCAAGATGTGCCAGTGAGCTCTCTGTCCCTGCAGTGCTGCATGACTGGGGCTGTCCCTGCATGGGCTGGCAGAGGAAGGCAGAATCTGACCAACCAGCTGCATACCAACTGCACTGAGTCARTGTCAAGCACATTCATATGTCCTGACACACCCCTGAGCTTTTCAGAGACACTTCCCTACACTGCATGTGCCTCTTCAAACATGAAAATTAATTTCCCTTAATTGCTCAGTGCCTGTGTCAACTTTAATTCAAGATTTTGTTTCATTTATTTCACCTGAGGCCATGGCTTTGCTGCAAGAGAAATCCCAGATTTTGCCTGAGCCAGCTATCTCAGGGTAACATCTCCTGGAAGAAGGTGCCTTTCCTGGAGAGGCAGCTCACTGAGTTAGTCAGACCTGTTCCCTCTTCCTTTCCAGGTGTAAACTGCAGGTCCTTTTGCTTCTGGTTTTAGGTTAAAAATGCTGAAGCACTGTACAAGTATTTCTTGTACTAGGGCACAGAATTTGTGTATTTAAATCTGCTTCCTCTATTTTTCTGCTGGCCTTATAGCTTACATTTTTATGCAAACTGATCTTTTTACTTGCTTTCACAGGCAATCTGTCAACTGTAGAAAAGGGCATTAAGTGAAAAATGTTTCAATTCTACATGAGATTATAGAATTGACTCATTATGCTCTTCCTTCAAGATTCACAGAAAAAAATAGGGATGTCTGTTAAAAACACTGAAAATCTTTTAGTTGACATTTCTGACCTTTTACAATTTGTAGCTGCTTAAAATGTTTGCAGTGAACCACAGCTAACTGAAGTCTGTGGACAGTAGACTTTGATTTGGCTCACTATTTTAGGTGCATGTTCCATCAATAAGTAAATAAAGTGGATTTTTGAGAAGCAGTCAAGGCCCTGATGATACAAATCGGATCAAAATGAGTTTTTCCAAACAGAGACCTCTGCATCACTTGGTGACTCTGTGCCTGGCCTGTGTCAGTGGGGCACTACACTGATGACAAAGCCACTGAGAAATGCAGTTTGTTTCAGCTCTCTGTGCTGTGGGGTTTTCCCTTGTTCCATTTGCTGAGGGAGCACAAGCTAACCCAGAAGCATTGTAGGAAATTCAACTGAAGTGGGCCAATGTGTGCATCATATCTAACAACTGCAATTGTACTATTTCCCACTAAAACTTTGTGGGTTTTTTTCCTCCTCCCTTCTCCCCTAGGTTTTTGCTGAGCCTTCCATCAGTCTGTTCAGCCTGGAATGCTGCAAGGGCAGAGAGCTGCACTTCAGTGAAGCAGTCAATTCTGTTCTGAACGAGGACCTTCATTTTTACACCCAGTCTGTGTGGGTGAGAAGTGGATTGTAAGTATGGAAGAAATATCCCTGTCAGTTTTGCACTGTAGGAGCTACCATTGTCTCATGATTATTGCCTTGTTCATAGGATGGTTTACATTCTTAACTTCTGTTCTGAGGCACAGACTTTACAAGGCAGGTAGTGTAAACTTGGAGTGCCTTTATTAACAGGCTATAAAATGCCAGCTATAAACTGCAGTGATTTAAACTACTGCAGTGGCTCAGGGAAGCTTGATGTGCTGACTGGCTGCCAGAGAAGCAGCAGCTCCTGAGAGGAGCTCGAAGTGGATCTGCGAGCTGCAACAGTTACTTGCTTCTGTTATTAGTTTAACCCTTCTCCAGGAGTGTGAATGTACACCCAGGTTCTTCTGTGAAAACGTTTTACATCTGCTGCAGTGACCTTCTAACCTCTTCCATGTCTCTCCCTTTCACCTTTTGGAAGAGCTCCCAAGTGTTCTGTTTTCAGCCAGGTTTTCAGCCTCCACACCCACAGCAGCAACAAATAACTTGCAGAGTCTCATCCTGCAACTGAGAGTGGCTGGAAACTGCTGTTCTCCTAATGGGACACACATTTCCTATGTTTATGTTTGACCTTTCCCCACCTTTTCCACATGGGCAGGCTGTAATTTTCTTGAGAGAATAGTGAACATAAGCTTCCCCACAGAGCTTTGCCAGTTCACAGCAGTTCCCACCATTTGTGCCACTTCCAGCCTGAACCTTTGCTGAAAATACAGAAGTGTGTGTTGTCTGGAAACTCAATCCCTTTGCCCCAGCAGTTGGCTGAAGGAAAGGTGGTGGCTTTGGGACCACGTGGCAAGAAAGCACAGGAGAGTGAGTGCAACAGGCCAGCCCCTCCTGCATCTTTCTGCTCATTTTTGGGTGTCCAAGCCAGGTTTGCTGCCTCCCTGTCTCTGGGATAGGTTCAGGGCAGAAATGCTGGGTTTTATCTGGGCTCTTTTTCGATGCTTCCTAGGAAAGAGAGTAAAGGTTTTCCCAAGGATGGTGTAACACAGCTCTGGAGGCTCCCCCACTTCAGGCTCTGGTCAATGCTCTTTGCAAAGCAGCAGCTCAGCACCAATGGGCACTGCACCATCCCTTGCCMTGGCTGAGTTACACTCAGCCTTTGCTCTGACTCTTTGCATTTCTCCCTTTGCCTTTCTTAGGCTTTCCCATCAAAGTTTGCAAAACCTAAGTTGGCAAAAAAAATAGTTTAAGGGAAAATATGGGGATTTTTTTAAAGGGGTGGGCCCTTTTCAAAAGGGTTTAATTAGTAAAAATTCTCACAACTTTCATAATGGAAAAATTATCCATAGCTAAAATCATGATTTTTGCTCTAAGCATGTGTGCAAATTCACCTGTGCATTTGGGTTTCAGTTCTAGTGCCCTCTGGTCATCTTCTTTGTGTCTGTACACTACTGAGGAAGCTCATCTTGCACTCATCCTTGTTTCATCTCAAACACTTCATGCTTGCATTGTGGCTTTTTTCCTGAACCAGTGAAGGAAAAAAATCTGTTCTGAATTGTGAAAAATTGTGTTGCACAGCTTCACTGAAAGCAAAGTGGAAATCATTGTGGGGGAGGGCTGAGCTGAGCTGAACTGTGCAAGAGATTTCTGGTGTGTTGATTTTCAGTGTTGATTTTCCATGGTTTACCTGTGTCATTTTCATTGCCCCATGTGCTCTGTTAGCCACAGAACACCACACCTGTTAAGTAAAGTATATCAGTGTRTTTAACAKTTCACAGGAGACYTCCACAGCCTGTCCCCATCCCACACAGCACACAGGTAGCCTAAAGGCAGAGGGTGTCAGGTGATTGTGRGATGTTTTAGAGGGCTTGTTTGCCTTATCTGGGATTCAGAGTTCAGGAAGGCAGATTTAGAGGCTTTTTTAGCTCCTGGTCCCAAAGCCTGCTGTCAGCTTTAGGCAAATAGGAAAGATTTATGTAAATACTCCTATGGCATCTTGCTGCCAGGCTTAGGTAAAAGGCTCCTTCCTGAGCCAGCTGGCCACCTCAGTAAGGCACAAACCTGGAATCTGCCTTGGCAAAGGGKGCTGGGGTTCTCAGAGGTGTGGGAGAGGTGGCACAGCCTGTGTGAGAGCAGAGATGGGGTTTGCCTGTGTCACTGAATGCCAGGAGCCCAGCCTGGCTTCAGATGGTGAGGACTCTAAAAGTCTTTCTCCTCTGTTCCCTGTAAATGTCTGCTTTGAAACTGCATTCCACATGAGACTGTTCATGCTCCAAGAGTAATGTTAACAGTGAATTCTCAGTGACTTGACAGAAACCATTGCAAGGGGAAGGAAGCCAGGAATGTGTTCAGAGTATAAGGAAGACACAGGGGTGCTCAGGCTGCCCTGGATACCTGTTAGTCAGGAGGTGTGGACTTAGTTTGAAGAAACAGGGACCCAGCCTCATTGCCAGGCAGCTCACAGCTGGCACAGTTGGGCCTTCATGRAGCACTGAGCAGGGCTGGCTCTCAGTTTCTCTGAGTTGTGGGCACTGGGCAAAAGCAATTCCAGGTGCTGTGAGGCTGTGGGTGTTTTCTCACTGACTCAGAGCACAGCCATCCCTCATGTTCCTGGCAGCTGACCTGTACTACAGGTAACCTGGGAAACCAGCACTTGCTTTGTGCTCAGAGCAGTTAATGAGTCAGGCATTCAGGAGGCACTGTCCACACAGCAATGTGCTATTGGTACAGASAGAAGGGATCTGTGCTCCTGAGGCTGCCTTTGTGAGCAGCATTTACTGAGCAGATGCCCAGATAACAAGGGGTCTGTATGAGCCAGTGCTTTAACTGGGTGTTACAGGACTCAGCCACGTCCATGGTGTATTCATGACAGGAAAATCTGCTGCAGCAGGGTGTGGGGCTTGGAGTGAATACCTGTAATGTGCTTTCAGACAAGTGGAACTGTATAAARAGCTTTAACTGTAACAAAAACATGAGATGAGATCCTCTCATAATTAATGCAAAGCTGCATAGTGTGGCTCCCTAGTTCCCTAACAGGCCTGGCTGAAACCAGCATTATTCCCATCTGGGCTCATGCAGAGGTTCTCCTTTTTGTGGGGAAAAAAATGTAGGGGGAGAGGGGAGATGAGAAGTGTAGTTTACAAATTTTAGGCAASCAGACAGAAAATAGGTTTGGATTTCAACAGAAGGCAGCCATCCCACTGAAATGGATGGCATTTTGCAGCACACAAAGAGAGAGGCATCACTGTGGAGAGCTTTGGGGGCTTCCAAGAGCCCAGTTTAGTTTTGCTGTGGATAACAAGTGCCCTTTCACGTTCTGTTTTGTGTATCCAGGTGGATTGCCTACGAGGGATGCAATTTTTTAGGCAAGCAGATTCTGCTGGAGCCCAGGGAGATTTCAAACTGGAGTGAGCACAGTGGCTGGAAGGTGATTGGCTCCCTTCGTCCTGTGAAGCAGGTAYTGTAAGACTGAGTGAGGAAAAGGGGTTTTTATGGACAGGGGTTTGTGCACATTGGGGTGTGTTCTACTCCTTAAATCAGGCCTAATGATGGCAGCCAGAAGGACCCACTGAAGACTGCTGAAGCAGAAAATGCCTCTTGTAGCAGTTACTGAGATCTGTGTTAGGTTCCTAAAGGGAAATAATTTCCAGTTTCTTCATGCCAAGTTTTGTTTTTCTGAATTGCATGTTCTGTGGATGCTCTGTTTTTACATTTTTGCCATATAACAATGTAATGAGGAAACCAATTCCACACWGGCTTGTTTCATAATTAACATAAATGGAAACAAGAGCGAATTTTATTGTGCTGTAGCCTGGATTTCCAAAAGAGGCAAAGCTCATGCAGTTCCCATCAGGTTTTCCCTCTCTGTCTCACCCCAGGTAAATCCAATTTCAGTCTCATTCAAAGATTCAGGTCTCTAAACCACAAAGAGTAACTAAACATTGTACTGATACAGGTTTTGTTTATGGATGCTTGGTGGGAGAGAGGCCTTGTTGTCTGTATCTCAGGGTTTGTTTTAATATGGAAAAAAAAGGAGATGTAAAGCTCTCAGAAAAAAAGCTGTGCTGGAGTTGRGGTTCCAACAGAGCTGCCCTTTGTRACTCCCTGCTCTTTATTTGCRCTGAAATCAGTGAATAACAAAGCAAAAGCTCAAACCCTGCAGTAGCCCTGCAAAATCCTCCTTATTTTTGGAGTAAACCAATAAACAGGGATACCAGGTCAGTGCCCTGTTTTCCATGTATGTTCAAAAACAGTGGTGCATTTCTCTGCCATAYATTCCAGTTAGTGAGGGCTGAAGTTGCTGGATATGTAACTCAGTAAGTTTTGTGTCCCAAGAATTAAAAGCTTGTGGAGTACAGCCCCTTTACTGCCCTTGGAACGAGTGAAATGTGCTGAACTGGGCATATTTGCAGATCACAGGAATTAGTTCTATAGCCATAATTACATTCTTTGAAAAAAGACCTATCTGCCATTGCTGTTTATAGCTGCCCATCTGCATGTGAAAAACCACTTACTGTGCTTGACGTGCACGTTGGTTTCCAACCAAAAAATGAACGTCCTCAACTGAGAACAAAGACTGAACATAGATGGAGGSAGGATGGTGGAGGGGAGGCCCTCTCACATCAGTTTGCTTGATCCCTGTGTGGTAAATCTCTTCCCCTCACCCCGTTGCAGCCAGCAGTGTACCTGAGGGTGAGGAACAGGGCCCAGGGCAAGTACCTGAGCGTGGCTGGGAGCCTGGCAGACGTGCGGGCGGCCTCGGTGTGCGCGGCCCCGCGCGGCCGCAGCGACTCCCAGATCTGGCTCTACTGCCGGGGCCTCCTCAAGTCCAAGGTGAGTTTCAGAGTGGTTTTCTGTTAATGCTGCCCGTGGTGGTCTGTTATTAATGTTAAAAACAAAAGCTGATGGTTTAACATTWAAGAAATGAAATCGCAAAGATCGCCACCTTTGATCAAGCAGCTGGTCGGGTGTTGAATAATCTGGTTTTGGCTTGCTTCCCATGATGTACTGCCATATGTTCAGTGCCTGAGAGAAGTCAGGCACAAAAGTGAGGCTCTGCGGCCTGGATCTCACTGCTCTCCTTGTTTCTTAGGCCAACAATACCTGTCTGGATGTCATTGGGGGCAGAGACCTGCCTGGAGCCAAAGTCGCCCTCTGGACAGAACATGGGAGGGACAGGCAAAAGTGGAGACTTAACGAGGATGGAACCATCAGTTCATACCTCAGTGAGCAGCTGGTGCTTGATATTAAAGGTATTTAAGAACAAAAACTCTCAAGCTCACAGGTTTTACATGTGTTTTCTGATTAAGGTTAACTTCCATAGTCCAGCTTTTTTTTTCTTTTTTTTTCTTTTTTTTTCTTTTTTTTTCTTTTTTTTTCTTTTTAATTAAGATCAGAAACTGAATCCTACCTTTCTCATCCAGTTGCTTGACAGTGGGAGAAGAAACTTAGGGCAGGGAGGAACCTTTCTCTTTTGATTCCAGAGGTTTATTTTGATCAGATCAACTGTTGTGCTTTGGGGAGTTAAATAGTGCAGATGGAAAGGAGTGCAAGTTACAGAAGACAAAGTGGTGAAGGAAAATCAACCACAGACTRGCTCAGAAAGAGAAAAGGAGTTGAAAAAAGAAGGCTGGTTAAAATTGTCATTGCTCAGTTGCAGAAACCAGCCCCCTACCTCATGGATATCCTATTTTTCAGCTGATTTTCCTACTTAGTCACACTTCTCAAAGATTGTGTATCATTTTTATGAGTATTTCTTTCAAAAGCTTTTCCTTCATGACTTTCTTTTGTTTTTAAGGAGGAAATTACTATGACAAGAATCACATCGTTATGAATCAGCCAATAGAAAACAGACCTTCACAGAAATGGGATATTGAAATATTGTGAGTAAAATCCACCCCACAGATGTACTTTTTGTGGGCTACCAACATGTAGAGAGGAAAAAAGARCCCAACTACTGAAGTCACACACCACTGGAACCATAAGCAGCAATCCTCTCTATTTTCCTTCATGCCAAGCACCAGCTCCTAAAAGAACTGAATTTTGCACAAATCTGGAAGATGGGAGGTTGATCCAATGTCTCTCTGCAGGGCAGCTGGTTCTGCAGGGGCTGCTCCTGTGAAAGTCACCATTCCTCTTCCTCTGAAGTATGAAAGGTAAATGCAAAAGAGCAGGCAGAGGTTCTGCAGCATGGGAAGTGCAAGAGATAAGAGGGGAAAGGCTCTTCAGAAATGCTGTCTTTACCTTCCTCTCACCCTGCTGGAAGCTCACTGAGGAGTGAATGCACTGATGAGCTTCAAGGAACTGGAGTTGGGCTTTTATGTCCCAAGTGAAACTGTTTAGGCTCCAGGTGATCCTGAATCATGTCTCTCATCAAAATGCAATTTATTTTGTTCATAAAGACACCTTTGAACTGGAATTGCAGCTCAGCATGTGAAATGAGGCAATACAGGGGCCTTTCACCCCCTAAGTGAYACTGGTAAGCCTTTGTCTTCTCTGCTTTTAACAGCACCAAAACCAGCTCACCTTGGCATGTATTCCCAAAGGTGCCAGCAGCTGCACTCCAGGGCTGGCTTCATGGTCCCAGAGCAGCATGGGGACATCAGGGTCACCATGGCACCAAGGACAACTGATGGGCAGAGCTTGGAGTGCCAGGGCTGTCCTCAGTTACCACACTATGCAACCACAGCAAATGCTCCAACAGAGCCAGACCTCACTGACTGCAGGTGGCGCTTGAAAAGTTTTTTCCTGTCTCAGCCACATCCCCTTGGAAGGCTGTGAACACCTGATGGGGAAGAGAAGTCCCTCAGCTCCCCAGCTTYAGCAGCACTAAATTAGTCTTCATTGAAAATATTTTTTTCCAGCATTTCTACGTTCAGGGTATGTATTTCTAGGAGTATTTAAAGAGTTCAGGTTAGCTGAAGACATATTTGAGATTCCAAAAGCTGTGCCAGCTGGGCACTCAAACAGGATCATCCCCAAACAAAGACATAACTAAGTTTGCCATAGAAATAAAATATATGGATGTCTATTTTTGTATGAAATGGAGTTCTATATAGTACTATTTAAAAAAGAAAAATCTACTTGCACTTACTATTTTACATTCTAAAATTATGATAAATCTGCTGTTTGAGTAAGATCCTCAAATATATGTATATATTTTTTCAACTAAAGCACTTGTTAAGCTTTTTTCCATATAAGTCAGTTCATCAAGTGTTCTGCATGTGACTTTCCATATGAAAATTTAAAAGCCTGTGTAAAAAGTTKTAGTTTTTTAAGTGAAGAATGACTAAAACATACTTGGTGTCTCAGTGTTACATAACAAAGTAAAGCAGGCTTTTGTACTTAAGAGACCTTGAATGTAAATTGCTAAAGCATGTATATTTTAACTGTATAAAACTTTTCAGGAGAAACATTTTGCTGGTTGGATTCTTTTTAAACAAACTAAATAATAGTTTTCAGCAGATGTTGAGGACATTCCTGTAAAATATTTCTTTTCCAATGGCCAAAAAAGGGGGATAAGTATATTGAATATGTGGCTGTTACGTGAGATTGCATATTAAAAATCAATGAAGTATTAAAGTAACTGCACCAGACTCATCAAAACTCACTCAAAAGAATATTGAAGATTGTTCAATGTTCTTGAAGATATATAGATTCCAGCTACAGGCTTTTGGGTTACTTTCACTTGAAGTTGGTGCTGGGGGAGGTAGAGGATAAATATTATTCTTTGTTTATTCCAGGGATGGCAGCATCTGAGGGAAAAGGGGTTTTCTTGGGCAAAGTTCCCTGTGGGAACAGCACATGCAGCTTTTACCAGGAAGCTTTTGTTCTGTCAGGGCAATCAGACAGATTTTCCTGCTGATGAACTTCACAAATGAAAAAAACAAGTTAGAAGATCAAAATTCACATTGTCATTATCAACATGTTTTTTTCACATGGTTAAGTTGGCCACTTTTGCCCCCAACTCTTAGACACTAAGCCCAAACTCCAGGGTTTCAAAATGCTACTGGATTTCAGCTTAAAAGGACAGAGCAGTTCCAAAACAAGAAGAAACTCCTCAGGGCTGTTTCTCTCATRGCTTTGGGTGTGKAATGTGGTGTATATCAGCATTYCCCAGACTGCATTCTCCTCTATTTTTTTTTYCATTTTTTACTTTTTTYAACTTTTAACCTCTGGTCTAAGATTTTGGGTTAAAGCCTTYTGCATTGGAAATTTGYTGATGGGAGCCTCTGCCTTGAGAGCCCGTCAGCATCTGCTGCAAGACCATCACTCCGTTGGAGGACACGAGTGTGCAGCTTTAAAGATCCTGCTTTTACAGCAAGGAGCAAAGGTCTCCTTGCAGGAATAAATTATATCCCAGGGCTGCTTCGCCTTCCAGACTATTTACAACTTCTTCACCAGGGGCATCTCCTCTGCCCAGAGAGGGGGAAGCTCCCAGTGCACCACCAGCTCCTCTCCCAGAAGGGAAGCAAGGAGTGACTGCAAATGCCACTTGGAGTGGCAGGCACTTCAGCCAGATCCCAGCAGAGCCCAGCCTGGGGAGAAGAGAGAAAAAAAGGGGGAAAAAACAGAAATCAAGAACTGCTGCCAGCAGAGACCCATCTGCAGCCAATGCCCAGGATTTGCCTTCAAAACTCTGGCAGGACATTCCAAGAAGGCCRTTCCCCATGGAGCAGCCAGGCTTTGGGGAAGGAGGGTGGGACAAGGAGCAGGTGCCCRAGTGACTGAGCCAGTGCAAGCCCATCCCTGGCTCTGAACCTCAGCAGGGAAGAGCAGCGAGAATTCCTCTCCTAGGCGAGCTTCTCTTCTCCCAACAGCCTCCTGTTGCACCAGAGCTACAATTTCATTGCCCAGGAAAAGGGGAACGGGGGAAAAAACAAAAGGAAAGAAACCGTAACAAAATCAACACTTCACAAGAACACCACAACATTCAGCTACACAGTCGCTGCACCAGGGGAAGGACTGGATCAGGGAAAGGGGGAGAAATGGGACACAGGTCCAACGTGTTGCTCCCAAACCCCCCCAAGGGGACTCAGGCTCTCACATCAAGATCCAAAAACGTCAGCCATAAGGTTGAGGATTTAATGARCACAGTATTTCCACTCATGCCCTGGAAAAATTACACTCAAAAAAAAAAAGACAAAAACAATATCAGATTTTCTACATATTTACAAAAMCAAGCCCCCCAGCCTCACAACCAGGGAGGTGGAGCAGCCAGCGGTGGGGAGTGGGAGCGGGTTTCTGCCCGAGCAGCAGTTCCTCAGAGGTTCCCATCCCAGGGAGGGAGGCAGGAGAGCACGGCT